>CM044321.1:68539984-69069984 GCA_024291935.2 Okapia johnstoni | reverse complement strand
TCACCCCAGCATCAAATAGCCTTTTTTGGTCCTGGCCCCTGGCCTTGCTCTTAAGGCTTAGAGCGCCCTCTGTTGGTGACCCACATGCAGTGCCCTGGCCTTGAGCTGGGACTGGTAGCATGTTCTGCTCCTGTGAACCCCACATGTGTGGTTCACCTATCCAGCCGTCAGTCCGTCCACCCTAACAGCCACTGCTGAGAGCCAGGCCCTATCCAAGAGGTGGAGGATAGGAAAATGTAAAGGGAAACTTTCAGCCTTCTCACAGGTTTGAAGTTCAACTCCTTTCCCGTGAATGAGATCTTGGCACTGGTGGATGGATGGTACATGTGAGGTCCCATAATCTCTTTTGGTTTTTCCAGTAGTCATGTATGGATGTGAGAGTTGGACTATAAAGAAAGCTGAGCGCTGAAGAATTGATGCTTTTGAACTGTGGTGTTGGAGAAGACTCTTGAGAGTCCCTTGGACTCCAAGGAGATCCAACAAGTCCATCCTAAAGGAAATCAGTCCTGAATATTCATTGGAAGGACTGATGCTGAAGCTGAAACTCCAATACTTTGGCCACTTGATGTGAAGAACTGACTCACTGGAAAAGACCCTGATGCTGGGAAAGATTGAAGGTGGGAGGAGAAGAGGACGACAGAGGATGAGATGGTTGGATGGCATCACTGACTCAATGGACATGAGTTTGGGTAAACTCCGGGAGTTGGCGATGGACAGGGAGGCCTGGCGTGCTGCAGTCCATAGGGTTGCAAAGAGTCAGACACAACTGAGTGACTGAACTGAACTGAATCTCTTTCAAGGGCTTCCCCGGTGGCTCAGCTACAAAGAATCTGCCTGCGATGCCAGAGACATGGGTTCAATCCCTGAGTCGGAACGATCCCCTGGAGAAGGAAATGACACCCACTCCAGTATTCTTGCCTGGAGAATCCCAAGGGTAGGGGAGCCTGGTGGGCTATAGTTCATGTGGTTGCAAAGAGTCGTACACGACTTAGCAACTAAATAGCAGCAACAGCAATCTTTGTCAAAGGGTGCGAGCTGAGGGACCCTCCAGGTAAGTGGAAACCTTGTGGTTGTCCTTTGCATCCTAGAGTTTCTGACCTAAAATGGGTAGATCTGTGTCCACTCTGACTCTGTGCTACATGTGGAATAATGGGCTTAACTCTCCTGGGAGATGAACTCCTATCCCCCAAACCTACCTCCACCCCCTGCCACCCAGGACTCCTCCTTTCCCTTCCCTAAGCTGGAGTCCAGGGACTATGGGCGTGAGGACCCGCAGGCCCCAGTCTGGATCTCCTGCCGCCTTCCCTCTGGTCCATCACTGCTGCTGGGCTCTGCCTGCACCTGCCCACCCAAACCTGCAAGGTGCCTGTCCCCACCCCCAATCCCGCCATCTTCTGAAGAACAACCCTGACACCTTGTCTCTCAGCAGTGACCGTGGGGAACCTCGCACCCCCTTTCTCGCTCCAACAAGACTCAGAAAAATGCAGGTGTTGTGGTGTGGGCCCCTCCAGGGCCAGCGAGGGTTACCACTTCCCCTCGAAGTGAAGACCCAGCCCCTCCTCCAAGAGACCAGCCCTTCAAGCAGGGACCGGGCCTTCAAGCACAGCCTTTCTCACTAGCAGAAACACAGAGGACAAGCTATTTTCTGTCCTTCTTTTGTGGTATTTCTGTGGTTTATAGCTTTCTAAAAATATTTTATTGGAGTATAGTTGACTTGCAATGTTGTGTTCATTTCTGGTGTACAGCAAAGAGAATCAGTTATACATATCCACATATCCACTCTTTTTTAGATTCTTTTCCCATACAGGTTATTGAAGAATACTGAGTGGAGCTCCCTGTGCCCTACAGCAGGTCCTTGTCGATTATCTATTTTATATAGATGCAGAGAAGTTTGTGTTTGTTCATCCCAGTCTCCCAATTTATCCCTCCCCCTCCTAGGTTTAACTCACTTTAAGCTTTTAACACAGCATCTTTATTGAGATGGAATTCATATATTCTCCAATCACCCAGTTAAAGTGGATAATTCAGCGGTTTTTAGTGTATTCAGAGTCTTGCAACTATCACTGCAATCAACTTTAGAACATTTTCCTCCCCCCAAAAAGAAGCCCCCCACCCCCACTAGCTGTCACTCCCCACTTCCCCCTCCCCCAGTATGTCCTCATCGACTCTCTCTCTGTGAATTTATCTGTTCTAGGTAATTCATATTATTGGAATCAGGTAATAGTGGCCTTTTGCGTCTGCCAGGCTTCTATCACAAAACAAACTTTTGTTCCTTATTTTATTTGCATTTTAATTAGACTGGTAATATAATTTATCAAGAATCATGAGACCCTGGTAGAGAGAGGGGTGCTTGACCATTATCCGGTGACATCAGGCATGAACAGAGCCCTCCTGGCCTGCCTGGCAAAGGCATGGGCGTCTTGCCTTCATCTGAGCAGAGCCGCACCCACTGCAAAGCCCCTTCCCCAAACGAAAAGTCCCAGGTCACCCACAACCCCCTGTGGTCTCACCTACACCTGAAGTTAATTTACTTCCAGAGTTTCTCACGCTCTGTTCAGCAGCCAGAGTGTGCTCTTGATAGATGGAGAAATAAGACTAATTTCCCCCAGAGATGAGAACCGGCAGTTGTATTTCTCATTTCAGAAGCATGAATTTGACTGCATAGCAGAGGAAAGTAGATAGGGAAAACAGAGCTGTGATGACAAACGTGAATGGGGTGCCGAGAACCGTGGGCAGTCGGAATGAGCTTCTCGGAGGCTTAATTAGGGGGGTCATGCATCACGGCTCTGAAAAGGGCAGCATAATGATTTACTGTTGGGCTGTTAAAGGCACCTGGGTCAGTGGCATCTCTGGCTGTGCCGGTCCCTCCCAGGACTGTTTCTGGTACTCTGGGGAATGTTCTCAGCAAATGAAAAATTTACTATTTTTTTAATCATAAGTGTCTGCTGGGTGGAGATGGAATTATGCCTTTTGGACAACAGCTTCTCCCTGAAACTATTGACTCATGAGCATGAAATAAGGTTCAGCAGTGGATGTTTTTAACCATCGATACCCTCCCCACCCCACCCCCTGCCTCCTCGCCCTTCCTACAGTAAGGTGGCCAAATACAAAGATCTCTTATCAGCAAACATCAGCATCACTGCCTTCATTGTTAGTGCCCCCACACAAGAGACTCTCTACACACAATTATATACAGAAATCAAGAAGTCGTCTGCAAATCTCTTGGCTCTGATCACATGTCTGCCCCAGCCTTGAGCCTACCTTCTGTAAGGAACCGAGTGATGTGTCTAGATTCGTTTATGGTCTGAATTCACTCCCCAGGCCAGTTTGGGGCCACCTGTCACAGTGTGGCCAGGGATCTCCCCGGGTGAGAGCTGGTTTAGATTTCCTGCTTATTCAGATGCAGGCTCTGTCCTGGGAGCCAGACGTTTCGTCTAGACGCTTCCAAGCCAAGAAGGCCCCCTGGTGCCTGTCCGGTTCTGGGTCCCCCGAGGCACATGTGAGCCTCTGGTGTCCCAAGCAGCTTTTGTTTGTGTGTGTTTTGTGTTTGAGCGCATCCATCTGGCTCGCCTTCTGCCACCTTTTCTTCTGTTTACACCCACAGTCTCAATTTGTCTTCCAGCTCTTTCCAAACCAATTATGCTAGGGACAGATTTAGTCCCTTTCCCAGGCCAGATGCGCAAATACATCGTTTTCTGCATTAAAAATTATCGCAAGCAGGCTCCCAGCCAGCAGCAGGATTTACAGGCCCTTGGAATTCTAGGAGAAATACGCAGAAACTTTTCTGATTTTGGCTCAGTCCCCCCAGATTCATTCATCCAGAAGGAAAAAAGGCACTGATTTCATATGAGTGCGGAAAACATCTGAAGTTGTTGGTCTCTCACAGACAGAAGACCTGGCCCGGACCCAGCAGTACAGTTCTTTCCTGATGCGATGCTCCTCTCTGGTGAGGTCGTGCACCTTTCCCCAGCACGGCGAGCCGCTCGGGAACCGTCCCTCTACATTTGTTCATCCACACCCCTCCAGCCTGGGATGCTGGGGTTTTCTGATCAGCACCATGCTCTCCACCTTCTTGCTGATTTGGGTGATGTTCATACAGATTCATCATATTCTCCTCACATGTCGACTGTTTTAGCTGGGACCGTCCTTTCTTGCCTCATCGGGAAGCTCCGGGAAAGGGCTTGCTGATGAAGGAGGTATGGCGTTTGGAGGAGAACAAGCTCCCATCATCACGCCCAGGGGAGGAAGTCAGGTTCTCGGCTGGAGCTCCGCAGAGGGTCACCAGGACAAGAATGCAATGCTGCGGGCTTCCTCGCTGATGGGAGACAGGCCCCCTAGGCAGGGACCTCTCTGCCGCTCAGGCTCACACGGAGGCCACACTTGGCTTCCCGGGGAGAAAACCAGTCTCAGAATCCAGTGTGGGAGAGACTGCCACCGACGCCCAGGGATCCTGATGAGGGGTCGAAGGTGAGGTCCAGGAAGCTGCAGGTGATCTGGACTCAGGACTCACCAGCGGTGGAGTCTGGTCCCCCTGGGCCACGGCCTCTCAGAATCCAGTGTGGGAGAGACTGCCACCGACTCCCAGGGATCCTGATGAGGGGTCGAAGGTGAGGTCCAGGAAGCTGCAGGTGATCTGGACTCGGGACTCACCAGCGGTGGAGTCTGGCCCCCCTGGGCCACGGCCTCTCTGAATCCTCCAGGCTGCTGAGCTCCGAACTCAGGTGCCGTCATGGCCCAAAGGCTGTGCCTGGAACGAAGGTCCAGTGAAAGCCCGAGGGGCTAGAGCAGAGGGGAGACACGTCACACCTGGGGTCCAGGTGGAGCACCCCGTGTGCCACCCACGGGCGCTGCCAAGAGCCCCTTGTCAAATATAAAGGCGGAGAAATGCATCCGAAGTCACCCCCCGCCCCAGGAGCCATGAGTCCAAACGTGGGAGAGAAAGGGAGGGGTCAAATGCCACCCTCGACTGCCCCAACAGCACTGCCCCACTAGCCCAGAGGGTCAAGGCTTCTCCTTGACCTCATCTACCGACGGTAGACACTGCCCCTCATATTAACAGACCCATCACAAGCACGGAAATCGAAACTGTAATCAGAAATCTTCCAGCAAACAAACTGCATTCTTTGCTGTATGTATGACCCACTTGAAGTGAAGTGAAAGTCACTCAGTTGCGTCCGACTCTTTGCGACCCAATGATCTATACAGTCCATGGAATTCCCCAGGCCAGAATACTGGAGTGGGTAGCCTTTCCCTTCTCCGGGGGATCTTCCCAACCCAGGGATGGAACCCAGGTCTCCCGCATTGCAGGCAGATTCTTTACCAGCTGAGCCTCCAGGGAAGTGCATGACCCACTTAGTGTCATGTAATGAATGTTTACTCTGGGCCACAAGGTGGGGGTCCTTCCTGCACAGACCCCGAAGAGGACGCTTCTCCCCATTCACTTGCTCCTCAGAGTGGGGCCCGGGGCTGGCAGCATCAGCATCGCCTGGGGATGTGTGTTAGAAATGCAGAATCCAGGACCCCCATCCCTCCTGAGTCAGAATCTGCCTTTTAACCAGACCCCCAGGTGATTTGAGGCTTCCCAGGTGACACGACCTAGTGGATGAACACACCCACACGGCAGGTCCTGCTGTGTGTACAATTTGGGATTTTCCCGCAGGCAGGTTGGCACCATGTCCTCAGTCAGCTAGGCTTGTTCTCCTGCTTTTTACGGGTAACAGCTGCCTTCTTTTTTCGACCCTCTCCTAAAAGTGTGTCATCACAGGCCACTCCCAGGCTATGCAGTTTTATGGGGCAGCCCGAGGCAGCCAGCGACCACTGCTCAAGAGAATTTCATTCTCACCATATGTATAAGGGCTGACATATTAATTTTGTAAGCATGATTTAAGTATTGGGAAAGGTTTGTTCACTGGACAAGCAAAGTGCTTAAAAAAGAAAAGTAAACATATTTTCCTTACAAATGCACTATGAAATGTTCAAGGGAGTTTAATTAGCCAGAAGTTCTAATCTGCCTGTGTGCTCGGTCATGTCTGACTCTTTGCGACCCCATGGACTGTAACGCTAGAGGCTCCTCTGTCCAGGGGATTCTCCAGGCAATAACACTGGAGTGAGTTGCCATTTCCTTCTCCAGGGGATGTTCCCAAGCCAGGGATTGAACCTGCAACTCCTGCGTCTCCTGCATTGGCACGTGGATTCTCACCACTGAGCCACTTGGGAAGCTTGAAAAGTTCTAAAGTCCTTTTATAAAAGAAATTACTTGAATTTAAATACATTTTTAAGTAAAAGAATAATAAGCTTGAGAAAAGCTGGGTTTTACAATGCGTTACTTTTTTGAACACTGTATTAATTGAACACTGTATTAATTTTTTAAACACCAAAGTTGCCTTTTGGGGGACTCAAAGCCTCCTTTCAGAACCACAAAAAATGTGCAGCAGCAAAGGTATAGAGGAGAAACCAGGTGACATGCTTCCCTGGGGAAACATGGTTTTTCTTACCTGCCCTTCTGAGCTTCATTCTTTTCTCACTGATCTAGTTTTGCCCTTTGATGGAGAGAAGAAAAATGTGAGTTCTCTGTGTTGCTGGAGATGGACGATTTCACACGCTGAGCTCTGTTTTTCTGCTGGAGAACAACTCCTTCCGCCCCATCTCCTCCTAATAATTGATCTTCCATCTTGATTCCATCTCTCTGAGATATCTCATCTCCTGGATCCCGTACTTCTGTGACTTCTCTTCCAAACACCAGACCCCCGATTTATCCAGCAGCGGTCCCAGGACGGGCTGCTGTCATCTCGAATTCAGTACTTCTATACCACCTCCTGTGCCTCCCTCCCCTTCTCTTTGTCACCAGGCCAAGAACCTCAGGCATCTTCATGTCTCTGCCACGGTCCCACTTCTTTTTAATTAGTTCATTCTTTCTTAGAAATTTCTGTACTGCTTCCATTACCATGTGTGCTTGCTAAGTCATTTAAGTCGTGTCCGACTCTTTGTGACCCTCTGGACTGGGGCTCGCCAGGCTCCTCTGTCCATGGGGATTCTCCAGGCAAGAATACTGGCATAGGTTGCCATGTCCTCCTTCAGGGGATCTTCCCAACCCAGGGATCGAAACTACATCTCCTGAGGCTCCTGCATCGCAAGCAGATTCTTTACCGCTGAGCCAGCGGGGAAGCCCACCTCCTTTGCCACCATCAGAGGCCAGTTCCTTATTTCCAAACCACAAGAGCTTTTTTTGGAGGGAGGGCTTTTTTTTTTTTTTTTTGAATGGTATAAAATTCACACACCATGAAATTCACTCGCTTAAAGTGCCCAATTCAGTGTGTGGTTTTTACTGTATCCTCAGATAGGTACAACTATAACCACCACCTAGTCCCAGAACATTTTCATCAACCCCCAAAGAAGTCCTGAAAATGACTTCTTAATGAACCTTATAGCTGGTGATCTTTGCACTTAATTAAATATACCTGGAGGTGGGATTTTGGGTTAAGCAGTGTCCAGTTCAAATGCTGAGAGTGCCGTGTTGTCCTTACCTGAGGCAACTGTGGTGCAGTGGTCCTGGACTCCAAACTCAGCAATATGACATTCACGGCTTTTGTGGCCTTACTATTTCCTGCGCTCAGTTTTATCGTCCATAAAGCAGGACAACAATGGTATTTGTTGTTGTTCAGTTGCTCAGTCATGTCCAACTCTTTGTTACCCCATGGATGGCACCATGCCAGGCTTTTCTGTCCTTGACTATCTCCTGGAGTTTGCTCAGACTCATGTCCATTGAGTTGGTGATGCCATCTAGCCATCTCATCCTGTTGCCCCCTTCTGCTTTTCCTTTATAACAATGCTATAGTATGAGAATAAGTAAGATAAACTGGTGCAATGGGAGCAATCCATAAACACAAGTTGTTATTCTATAGATTTCTCATCCAACTGTATAACCTTACTGCATCTTCTTAGAATCTTAATCTTGAGATGACTGCAGATTCACTGACATTGCAAGAAATCATACAGAGAGATTCCTCAGCTTTCTCCAGTGAGCTCATCCTGAAAAACCACAGTCCAAATCACAGCCAGAAAATTGACCTGGATGCAGGCAAGATACCAAATGTTTCTGCTGCCAGAAGGACCCCTCAAGTCACCCTGTGACAGCCCCTGCTCTCTCTTCAACCTCCTCCGGGAAATCCCTGATCTGCTTTCAGCTTTGTCATTTCAATCATGTTAAGTCAGAATAGGTGCGATAGCTGCTTTTTACTCGGCTTGATTCCCTTGATTTCCATCCATCAATCCGAGTTGCCCTGTGTCTGTGTCGATGGTGGATTCACTTTCATCGCCAAGTAGTATTCCTTCGGTGTGGATGGACCACACATTGTTTAACCATCCTCCACCCACAGAAGGACTTCTGAGTAGCTTCCAGATTTTCGCCAAGATAATAACGTGTATTTATTCAGACTTCACAGCTTAGAAAGAAGTCTTTCATAGACCTTGTGTGTTCAGTACAGTTGCTCTGGGAGGTACATTGACTGCTGGCCTTACTTTAGAGTGAGAAAATGGACTTGGCCAGTGTCCCATAGGGTGTGCATGACAGAGCTGGCCCTGGGATCACCTAGATAAACACCCTGTGCTTTTTTTTTTTCCCCCACCATACCATTCTGCCTCCTTTATAAACTCATTCATTCAACATTTCCAGAGTGCCTGGGCTCTGGGGACCCATAAATGATAAGAGGCTGGGCTTCCCTGGTGGCTCAGTGGTGAAGAGCCCACCTGCAAATGCAGGAGACGTGGGTTCAGTTCCTGGTCAGGACGATCTCCTGGAAGAGGGCGTGGCAACCCACTCCAGTATTCTTGCCTGGAGAATCCCAAGGACAGAGGAGACTGGCGGGCTATGGTCCATGGGGCTGCAAAGAGTCGGACATGACTGAGAGACTGAACAAAGACAAGGTAATGGCACTCTTACCAAGTTTGTTGCCCAGGGCTCTGAACCTTGTTCCTATCCAGCCAACACTAAAGAGGAAGCAAGCATCCTGGGTTTCTCAGGAGGCAGGATGGCATTCTATTGTAGGTCATAGCCCTGCCCTGGGGCTTATTTTCCACGGGTCTCTGCATCTTCGCTTCTCTGCAGCAAAGGGTCCTTCCTGGTTTGCTGCTGAGCGGCTTCCGCAGTCCGCTTCCTGTGCACATCAGCTTGGAGGTCCAGAGGCTTCTTTTCATCTTTGAACCGTCTCTGCCCCTTGAAGTTCACACTGGTGATGCACCCATCAATCCAAGCCTTATAAACATGGTGTGGGTTTCTCCAGATTCACCAGGAATTTATAAAAGTCACACTCACAGATATTTTGAGACAGGGCCCCGTCTGGCTTGGGATTCGATGGAGGACACGGTGGAACCCCGCCAGTGAGAGTCTTAGAAGCCTTCTGACCAGCTGAGAGGTCTCGGAGTTGTATTTTAAATATTCCTGATGTCATGAAAGAGGGGACCTTTCCCCTCATGGCCATCTTACTTTGAGAATAATTTGCCTTTCTGGAAAGACTGAGAGTGTGAAGCAATTTAATTCTGAACCCGGAAAATCCTGGCTTTTGAAAATTATATTCTCTGAGTTATATTTGAAAACTGAAAATTTCTTCTTTTAGTTCCTTTCTGTCTGTCCCTTACCTGCTGAAAGACATCAGTTTGCACTTTCCACATTCTTCCCGACACTTCCTTAGCCAAACCCACTCTCCGTTGGTCATGGATAGCTTTATTTTCCACCTTTCATTTCTACATCTGTCACAGTTTAGCAGGTGACAGCTTTGCTAAACTTTCTGCTGCTACACCACACATATTTTTTCCCCTCCAGCTTCCAATAACAATTTCCTCATTGCTCTTCCAGGGCTAATAACAATCTTCCTGAAATTCTTTAAGCCATGGCATAGGCTTAAAGCCAAGGCCTTACGATTTACATTTTTAAATGTCAACACCCCATTGCTGGTACCAGTTTCTATTCTGGTTATCAATCGCTGTGTTGTTATTCGCTCTTCCATAAGAAAAATAAAGAGAAGCCGTGTGGGGATGGGCAAGGGAGAGCCCGAAAGGTGCAGGTTGTTAGAAGGCCTGGGGGTGGGCAGAGGTGGTGGATGGGGGGTGAGAGCTGAAGCGCAAGGACACGGCCACTTTGGTATTCAAAGGCACCTCGCAACCGAATATCCAAGACTGAACCCGTCATCTCTCCCGAATGAGCCCCACTTTTGGTGTTTACTTTCTCAGTGAAAAGCAACAATAATTTATCTAGTCGTGCAAGCCAGAACCCTAGGGGCCATCCACAGCTCCCAAGATCTAGAGCATCATGTGTTCATGATTCCTCCTTGCCCTCACTTTCCTGGGGCGGAGTCTGATTCCCTGTCCCACTCTTTGCCCTTTGCCACTTGGTGTCCCTGAGCTGATGGTGTATGAGCATCTTTTCAGGCCTCGTCTCACCAGTCTTGAAATGTGTTTGTGTGTTTTGGCCTGGCCTCTTGCCCTTCTGCTGTCCACCATGGAAGAGCTTGCCCCAGGTAACTGCAGCTTCTAGAATGAGAAATACATGCATCGGGACTTCCCTGGCGGTCCAGTGGCTAAAACTATGCACTCTCAGTGAGGGGGCCTGGGTTCAATCCCTGGTCAGGGAACTAGGTCTCACATGCTGCAACTAAAGATCCTGCATGTGAAACTAAGACCCAATCAGTTCAATTCAGTCGTTCAGTTGTGTTCAACTCTTTGCAACCCCATGGACTGCAGCACACTAGGCTTCCCTGTCCATCACCAACTCCCAGAGCTTGCTCAAACTCATGTCCATTGAGTCGGTGATGCCATCCAACCATCTCATCCTCTGCTGTCCCCTTCTCCTCCCACCTTCTGTCTTTCAATACAGCCAAATAAATAAATTTAAAATTCTATTTAAAAAAAAAGAAATACATGGATCCCAACCAACCTGAGACCTATAACAAGAAAAAGAAATGATTACTGTAACCACGGGGAATTTGGGTTATCCAATATTACAGTGGAAACCACTGATAACTGTTCGTTATTCCACTGCAGTGCAAACCTAATCAGTATAATTATCTTGTACTACTTGTATTATCTTGTATCTACTCCTCCATTTAGTGCTGTCAGTTTATCTCAGTAATATCTCTGGAACCTAATCACATCTCTCCGTCTGCAAGACCACCATTATCTTAGCCCGAGCTCTGGCCCCTTTTTTGCCTGGACCTTGGCAAAGCCTCCTGCCTGGTCGCACCCCTCTGGGTCTGGCCCCTTGGCATAGAGTTCTCCACCCTGCCACTAATATGACCTTCGAAAAGGACCAACCTCATTTTAAAGAGTCTCACTAATCTCTTGGCCCAGCTGACACTTTTTGATTCTCACTCTGCACTGACAATGGGGGCTCCCTTATCCATCGGGGCACATCCAGGTTACTATTTCACCATGACCTCCTGGGGGCAGAAGTGACACATGTCAGGAGCTTTTGAACCAAGGGGGACAGTCTGCTTGGGCTGAACAAAGGGTGAAGTCAGTCTTGCTGGGCTCAGGATGTGGGGAGAGCACGCTGAGAGAAAGATTGCCCCTCAGCCCAGGCAGCCCCAGCCGTGTGCTCTCCCAGGGTCCCACCTGGCGCTTCTGGGGCAGAGGGTGGGAGGTCCCGCCACGCCCTCCTCTCTGTATGGTTCCCGCAGGCCAGCAAGTCCCTCTAGCCTTGTGCTCAGGCTCCTCCCACCCCCCCTTGGCCCCCCATACAGTCCCGGTTAAGATCTGCTCACTGCAGATGAAATTCAGCCCCTGATCTCCTGGGACGTTGCCTTTTGATTCCCTGGATGCTCTGCACTTATAAATCAGAGCTCTGGCTCTCACAGCTTTTATCTCTGGACCAGAAACGCATGGCCAAACCTTGACACCATCTTTAGTCTTTGCCATCCAGGCAGGAAAGCATACCCTTCATCCTTGCCTAGGAAGAGCTGTGCTGGTTTAGGAGCTCAAAAAAGAAAGGCACAGTAAGACATGAACAGATTTGAAACATATCCTAGTGCCTGATAACGTCACTGTCCGTCTCCACTTAAGACTACTCAATGGCTTCCTGCTGATCTTAAGATAAGAATGAAATCTTAATCACGGCCCCAGAGAGCCTGAATGGTCTGGCTTCGGGCTTCCCCTCCAACTAATCATCCCCTCCAGCCCCACCAGCCTGCTTTCCATGCCTCGAATGAGCCACACTCCCTCCTCTATTGAGTCCTCCTTCCTCTGGAAAGCCCCTCTAGACCTCCTTCCCCCACCCCTACCACCCCCCCAACCCCCTACCGCTCCAACCCCTCCCCTCCCCTGCCCACCAGGAAAGACCCTGTGATAAACTCCCATAGCCTCTCTCCTTTTGAGGAATTCCTTTCACTTGCTGGGTTATTTGGCCACCATCTTTCTCTCTGAGTCTGTAAGCTGTGAGAGAACTAGTATGTAGTTGTCTTTTTCATCATGAGTTTTTCTTTAGTGAATGAATGAATGGGATAGATGGATAAACGGATGGATGCAGGGGTGGTAGTTACTGGTTAAAGGGAATCTCTGTATCTCTGGGTCCTAATCCAATTTGGTTCATTAGAGAACAGACCCAGCCTGATGAATGGTTGGAACATTAGTTGCCTATTTGGGTTTGACATAGAAAATTTAAGTTCTCCTAAATCACTTGGTCCCTCCCACTGGACATTTTACCCCTTAGGGTTTTTCTTTTGTGCTGGTCCTCAAGATCTTTTACTAAAATTCCAATAATTCTAGGAGAGTTCAGACCTCGAGGGCTATATTTCAGGCAACAGAATTCATAGCTGAGCCCTGGAGATGAGAGGAGAAGGAGGATGGGGAAGCCAGAGAAATGAGACGTGGGGAAAGGGGACAGATGACCAAGGAGACTCTAAGAGGAAGTCGAGCCAGCAAAGGCATCGTCAGCTTCTCAGATTTGCCAAGATCCCATCCTCTTACTTTAAAGCTTCAGGATCCTGCGAAAAGTCATTTTGCTGTTTTGAATTTTGCCCCAAGTGACAGGGGTACAAAAACAAACTGGGGAAACTCCTTTCAAGGTAACTGGAAACACATTCATCTATTTTTCACTATTAGAGAAATGTTGTCAGTCATGTGCCTGGCCCCGGGCAGGGCACTAGAAATAGAGAATGAACAGAACAGACCATGTTTTTACCACATAGGATAGTGGGGACTTCCCACAAGGTCTTTTAGAGAAAAAGATATGCGTTCTTTTGGGTCCACCCAGACTCCCCTAGCTTGATATTGCCTGGAAGCAGTGGGGCAGGGGTGGGGGTCAGGGGACAGTTGGGGACCATATTGTTGGGAGTCACAGAAAGCATCAAAAGAGAAAGGAAAGAATATTCTCCTTTCCCATCTTCTAAAATTTTTGGTGCCAGGACGTGGGAAGATGAGGGGAGAGGGGGATGTTGCAAGTTCCCACCAGGAAGTCCGGTTGGAAGCTGGACTCCAGGAAGTGTCATCATTGTGGTTGGAATCACTCTGATGGCCTGAAGCCAGCCTGTAGCTTTGAAGCTTTGCTGCAAATAGAGAGAACATGTCTGATCTGCAGAGGAAAGTTTGACTAGAGGTGGGACAGTCAGTTAAATCTGCTGCATCTTATTTCATTTCTCTTATTTCCCTTTGTTCCTGGTTTTCAATTTCTACCCTTCTCCAGTTATGTAAGAGCTGGAATCTTCATCTTCTAGCATCCTACCCTTAATGAAATCCCTTCTATTCCTTTTCTTACTTATATTACACATTCTTCCACCACCACCCCCACCAGGCCATTACAGACGGCACGTACAAAATACGCGATTCTGCAATTTCAATAAAAGCCGTGTAATCACTTCCTAAAGCACCACTGTGCTTTGAAAAATCAATATTCCTCCATTGGCAATTCCCCATAATGTGGTTAGTTTAACAAAATAAAATTTGAAAAATCAAAATGTTGTGAGAACAACTGCATTCTTCCAAGTTCTCTTTAATTTCCTACCCTCCAGTGTTTCTTAGACACTTTCATGTCCTACCTCACTGCTGGCAAAGAAGAAAGTCAAGGAGAGCTGACCTTGGACCATTTCAGAAGAAAAAGTGTATTAGTCAGGGTTGTTTGGTTGTAAGTGATAGAAACTCACCAGGAGTTTAGCCCAAATGGGAAAGGTGTGGAGGCAGAGGGTGGGCTTGTTAGCAGAGGGAGGGGAGAGGGGCCTGGGCAACAAAGTGAGCATACATCTCCCCACTGAGACCCAAAGCAAGTGGTCCCTTCTCACCCCCACCCTCAGCTGCGCATTTATGAGGATGGTGGGGATGAAGCTGGAGGAAGACGCCCTCCTGTTTGGAGACGGTTTCTGGGCTCAGGGGTTGAGGGTGGTTAATTGGGGAAAATCATCATCTTTTTGCCCCAGGGTTCTTCGGGGTCCTGTTCTGGACTCCCCCATTTGGCAAACAGAAAGAGGTTTCAGCAGAGCTGTCTACAAGAACTGCATCCACTTTCTCACCAGCAGAGCTCCCAGCCGCCCATCTCTACCATGGAACTGTGCGTGGCTTGATCACCCACAACCTCCGTATGCCAACGCCAGGGCACTCTACTGGACATACCTGACCTTTCTTCTTCTTTTTAATTTGGCTGCATCAACTCTTAATTGCCGCGTGTGGGATCTAGTTCCCTGACCACGGATCTAACCCAGGCCCCTTGCATTGGGAGCTCCAAGTCTTAGCCACTGGGCCACCAGAGAAGTCCCGCCTGTCTTCCTTCCTGAGACACTATTCCCTGGGCATCACCAGTTCACCCGTCCCCGCTTTCTCCTCTTGCACTGGCCTCTCTTTCATGCTCTTCTGCTGGCTCTGCCTTCCCCAATGGTCCCCCAGATGTTAGATCTGCTCAAGGATGGGTCCTGGGCCCTCTTTTAGTCTCCGTGTCCTCTAGTGAAGCAATTCCATTGGCGAACATTCCCACTTAGGTGTGCCCTGGACGTGTCAAACTCAACAAGCAGAACAGAGCCTTAGAAGTACCTCCTTTAGTCGAGTCCGATCCTCTCCTGCTACTCGTAAGAGGCACCATTCCCCCCAACCCCCACCCGTCACTACCACCTCTGGTTACATCTAGTCATCCGTCCACGACTCCTTGCATTTCCACTCTTCACTATGGAACTTGATCTGTTGTTGTTTAGTTGCTAAGTCGTGTCTGACTCTTTTGTGACCCCATGAACTGTAGCCGGCCAGGCTCCTCTTTCCTTGGGATTCTCCAGGCAAGAACACTGGAGTGGGTTGCAATTTTTTCCTCTAGGGGATCTTCCCGGCCCAGGGATCGAACCCAAGTCTCCTGCATCGACAGGTGGATTCTTTACCTCCTAAATAGGGAAGCCCCTTAGCTTGTAATTACCTCCTCGCAATTCCTTTAAGAAAAAAAAAAGATGGGGGAGAGCTTTTTTAGTAGCTGCAAAATTTTCAATAAAAATAAGCTCACCCTTAAACCATCGTACCATTGAACCACTTTTTTTTTTGAGATTGAGCTCTGATAAAAAGGTCAAATAAACTTGCTTTATTTTTCATTACTTACCATGAAATATTCTTCATTCTATGTAGCTTTGGCTTACTTTTCAAACACTTTGCTTTTAATAAGGTTGTCTAAAAGTTTTATGTTTGCATGATAAAATATAACCATTATAAAAGTTTTCCTTGGTATTTGTATTAAGTTTATAATTTCTCTGATGAGCAAATATTTGTTTTCAATCTTTTTTTTTAACTTGGTAAATTTCACACTCATAAAAACATCTGTGAAAGAGAATGCCAGTACTTCACGATAAATCTAAAGAGATGCTGACGTGACCACGTTGTTATTCTGAACCATCACAGGACACAGGCATTGTGTCTCAGTCACTACAATAATCCCATGGCTGAGTAGCACTGGTACTATTAATATTTTTCAGTTGAGGACACTAGAGCTTAAGTAAGTTACAGAAATCCCCTAAGATCCCACAGCTAGAGAGTGTAAAGTAGGAACCAAGAGCTGAGCCTATGCAGGTCTGACACCAAAGTCCGCTCCATTTGGCCTCCCAACCCCGTGGCAGAAACAATCAGAAACTGTGCTTTGGCAATAACTCAGCTCCCGGCTTTTTAAGAGAAAGAGGTAAAGGGACCAAGTGGTGTTGTGAAGTGCTAGAACTGGGATGGAATTTCAGAACCAAGCCCAGGGCTGCAGAGGGCAAAAACTGGTCCTGGCAAGTGAGCTGGGTACCCTGCGGTGGCACCCCACCTTCTGCATATGTTCCTAGCCGAATGCACCCTGGAGAAGGGTTTTTATTCTCTTTCTGGTTCTTGCCTCCAAGAAGGGTTAATCCATTAGTAGAGAGGGGACCCGCATCTATGAAAACACCTACAGAAGCTTTTCTCAAGTTTCAATTTCTTTAAATACCAGAAATCCTGTAAGAGTTTAATTGCCGATGTTTCATGTATTAAGTTGGATGATAAATACTCCTGCTATTGCTGTTAATGCTACCACTAATATTACTCTATTGGTTAAGGTTTTCTGATAGATCTAACTCCATTGTCTTCTATTGCAGCTTCCCGGTGGACCTGTCATCTCTTGGGGCATGATGGAGCTTTGGAAAGAGGTATGTGAGTGTTGATGACAATCTACGGTAAGGAAGTTTTACTGCTTTTTATGGCTTCCCAAGTGGCTCAGTGGTAAAGAATCCATCTGCAAATGCAGGAGATGTAAGTTTAATCCCTGGATCGGGAAGATCCCCTGGAGGAGGAAATGCAACCCACTCCAGTATTCTTGCCTGGAGAATCCCATGGACAGAGGAGCCGGGCTGGCTATAGTCCATGGGGTCTCAAATGGTTGGGCAATACTGAGTGTGTGCACAGACACACACACACACACACACACTTGCTTTTTATGTTCAGAATTACAAAGTTCACATTTTTAATTGGTACTGTAATATTTGAACAAATTATCACCGTTATTTAGTTAAAGTTGGATATTCTAACTATAAACCAGTAGGTACTTAACACTAACTTACATCAAGACTTTCTGAACACTGTTTGCCTCAAACCGATTTTTAAATAAAGTTCATAGATTTCTGTTCCAAGGACAGAGCACACACATGTGTGCATGACCCAATCGCTGCCGGGTAGCCCCAAAGATATTTTTTAATCAGCACACATCTGTTCAGATTATTGTGTTTGCTTTTGTTTTGGATTTTAAATACAAGCTATTTGCTGCTAAATTGAATGGGTAAAATGTACGAGTAATAACTGACAAAGCATTCGTGGCTATAGTCGAAGTAAAAATCCTTTGGAAATGAAATAAAACAATTGGATGCACCAAAACTATTGTGAAACACAGTTAAATCTCTCAAAAGTATTGGAAGGGCTGTCACATCTGGTATGTTGCTCTGTGTCTAAAACAAATTTCATCAGCTTTTCTTTGCCTGAGGGTTGATTTTAACTCAAAACATTTTGGGTCCATACAAGTTGCAATAAAATGCAAGTGGTCATCGAGCCTCGTACAGTCCCAGGGCTGCAGCTAAAGGCTAAAGTGGAGTCCATCCCACCAGGCCTTATGGGCAACATTCAATTGATGTTTTAAGGAATTTAGTGCTAAGAAATCAGAAATCCTTTCCGGTTTGGGTGTAAGTTCTATGTACTGAAATAAATACATTGTCCTATTGGAGTTTTTTTTTTTTTTTCCATTGAAACCATCACAATAAGGAATATGGCTCTGCTGAATTCTTAAGAAACTTTGAATTCTAGTTATTTTTGCATTTTTCTTTTTTTTGGCCCACAGAGCTGCTTGTGAAACTTCCCCGACCAAGGATGGAACTTGTGCCCCTGTGTTGGAAGCAAAGTTTTAACTACTGGATCACCAGGGAAGTCCTGTATTCTTCAAAGGCAGGACAGTTCATTCACTCATGACTGTTCCTAGTCTCCATACAAGTTTAAACACACTGGACTATTGAAACTACCAACTGGACCGGAAGTACTATCTTTTTCAAATAAAGACTTTACTAGCAAACACTGGAGACAATTTAAAAGTATATCAATAAGGAAAATGATAAAATACAGAAAGATCTCAGAGCCATACAATTAAGTAAAAAAAAAAAAAGCTGCAAAGTAATATGCAAAATACCATAATATTTATAAAAAGATTCCTTTAGCTCATACACATATGTATATACACCCATCAAATTGTAATACAGGCTACATGGGGTGAGGAGATGCGGATGGGATAGAAAAGGGACGTGTGTGTATTATCTTCTTGTTTATTTTGGGCATGCTACGCGGCTTGTGAGATCTTAGTGCCCCCACCAGGGATCGAACCCATGACCCCTGCAGTCGAAGCTCAGTCTTAACCACTGGACCTCCAGGGAAGTCCCTGTGTGTGCTGTTTTGAAAACATTAAGAAGCAAAACCAAACTGAATGCCAACAGGCGAACAAGCAAACCCCGAGGATTGTAAACTGTGTGTTAGACTTCCCTGGTGGCTCAGCTGGTGAAGAATCGGCCGGCAGTACAGGAGACCCCGGTTCTGTCCCTGGGTTAGGAAGATCCCCTGGAGGAGGAAATGGCAACCCGCCCTTGTCTTCTGGCCTGGAGAATCCCATGGACAGAGGAGCCTGGTGGGCAGCTGTCCATGGGGTCGCAAAGAGTCGGACGTGGCTGAGGGACTGAGCACAGCACAGCAGTGTGTGTTAGTTTGCTAGGACCATCACAACAGAATACCAGAGACTGGGGGGCTTAAACAACAGAGACGTATTTTGTTTTCCCACAGTTCTGGAAGCAGGAAGTCCAAGTTGAGGTGTTGGTAGGGTTGGTTCCCTGAGGCTCCCCTTCCCTGGCTTGCAAACCACACCTCCTCCCTTTGTCTTCAGACGGCTTTTTTCTCTGTGTGGGGTTGACTCCCAGGCATCTCACCCCATGGGCCCTGACCCCCTCTTCTTATCAGGATACCTGCCATCTTGGATTTGGGTCCCACCCTAAAGACTTCATTCTAGCTTTAATCGTCTGTTTGTTGGTTGACTATCTCTGTGTACAGTCACACTCTGGGGTACTGCGGATTAGGGCTTCAGCATAGGAATCTGGGGGCAGACACAAGTCAGCCACAATTCAGTATTTTTATTTTATTATTTTACATTATCTTAATTTATGGGAATTACTAAACACAGCACAATTTTAATAAACCACGTTTGGAGAACACATTTTCGTGAACATTTGAACACTGATAACAGACTTAATTGGGTGAATTTTCTAAACCATTTAAACTAAAATTATGGTCTGACCATGGATCATTCAAAACTTGAAGTATTTTTATTTTAAATTCTAGACCAGATGGCTTATGTGCCACAGTATGTTCATTTTAACAACCATATGATTTTGCACTGTAGAAAGGTTAAGGATACACTAAAGATGACTTTGAAAGTGGATTTGGGGGCATCTCTGGTGGCTCAGTGGTAAAAAAAAAAAAAAAAAAATCAGCCTGCCGATGCAGGAGACATGGGTTTGATCCTTGATCTGGGAAGATCCCACATGCTGAGGAGCAACTCAGCCCTTGTGCCACAACTCCTTAAGCCCGTGTGTGCCGAGAGCCCATGCCCCGCAACCAGAGAAGCCACTGCAAGGAGAAGCCCACACACCACAACCAGAGAGGAGCCCCCACTCACCACAACCAGAGAAAGCCTACGGGCAGCAACAAAGACCCAGCATGGCCAGAAACAAGTAGAGTTATTGAAAAAAAATAAACTGTATTCTGTTGAAATCTCCTTTATCAGACTGGGATGCATTTTAAAGGTTGTGCTCAGTACTCAAAGTCATTTCTCTGAGGCATCCTCCTTCACGCTCCCTCGGAAGGTGACTGATCCTTCCACAGTCCTGCTGATGGGCTTCAGCCTGCTTGCAGAAGGCTCTGCTAGATGCGTTCCAGTCTGGATCGTGGCAAAGACTGCATATTCACACGTCTTTCCATCTCCCAGCATCTAGCAAAGGTGTACCCCCAACAGGTGTCCCCACAAATCCGTGCGTGAAAGCTCTAACTGCCGGAACCTCAGCACACGACCTTACTTGAAACAGGTCATCACGGATGTAACTGGTTCAGGTGAGGTCCCACTGGAATGCGGGGGGTGGGTGGAGCAAGGCCTTGATCCACTATGACGGGTGTCCTACACAGATATGCAGACACTTTGTGAAGATGGACAGATACTGAGACTCTGTTACAAGCCACGGAACATCAGACATAGCCCATAACCTTGGGGAAGTGTGAAATAGATATCCCCTCCAGCCAAGACCGCTGACAACTTGGTCTTGGACTGCTGGCCTCCATGAGACCGTTTCAGTGTTTAGGGCACCCAGCTTGTGGTACTTTGTTATGGCACCTCTAGGAAGCTGATACTGTGAGGATCAATGAACAGAGTAAAAAGGAGCCCTAATAGAAGCGTAGCCAGGGCCTTCCCTGGTGGCCCAGTGGTTAAGACTCTGTGCTCCTTGCAGGGCAGGAATAGACATGCAGATGTAGAGAATGGACTTGTGGACACAGTGGGAGGAGGAGGGGGCACAAATTGAAAGAGTAGCATTGACATTGGGCTTCCCAGGTGGGTCAGTGGTTAAGAATCTGCCTGCAATGCAGGAGACACAGGGGATTTGGGTTTAATCCCTGGGTCGGGAAGATCCCCTGGAGAAGAAAGGGAATGGTTGCCCAGTCCAGTATTCTTACTTGGAGAATCCCATAGACGGAGGAGCCTGGTGGGCTACGGTCCTTGGGGTCACAAAGAGTCGGACATGGCTAAGGTGACTGAACACAGCATAGCATTGGCATATACACACTACCACGTATAGAATAGCTAGCTAGCAGGAAGCTGCTGTGTAGCACAGCGGATTCAGCTCGGTGCTTTGTGATGACCCAGAGGGGTGGGAGGGGGGTGGGGAGGTGGAAGGCTTAAGAGGGAGGAGATATGTGTACACGTGAGGCTGATTCACTTTGTTACACAGCAAAAACTATTTCCACGTTGTAAAGCAACTATGTTCCAATAATAATATAAAATAAATGTCCTCTACGGAACAACAAACAGAAACCCTGTGTGCTCCCCATACAGGGTGCCTGGTCAGGGAACTAGCTCCTGTGTGCTGCAGATAAGGCTCAGCACAGCCAAATTAAACAACAAAAAGAGGTGTACCCAGTACGGCAGAAACTAACACAAGATTGTAAATCAACTACTACTTCAATAAAATTAAAAAGAAAAAACACTGTATCCAGACAACAGGCATCACTGGGCCATGTGGTTCTCCTTCCTATGAATTAATTGTTGGGCTTGAGTCTGTTCAGTTTCTCGTCCCCTTTCTGCTGTGTCTCCTCCTGACAAGACCGCACAGGCTCTTAAGCGACAGGAAGGAGACCTGTTTTCCCGTGCCGCACACACAGTCCCCATCTGTCTCGGATGCAGCAAATATTTCTTGAGAGCTGCCGAAGTGGTCATTTGCCTGGAGGAACGCACACCCAAAACAAGAGCTCAGATGAGAAGGAATGAGCTTTCTAACCCAAATTCACCAGCACAAACTTATCTGCAGACTCTTTTTTTTTAACCAGCCCAGCCTCTGTTCCCAGGCCAGGCACAAACTGTTGCGATGTTGGTTTCTGGCTCCCACACTTGTTTACGATCTTGGAGACCATTCTCAACTGTTTACAGCGATGGCTGCATTTCTTCCTTGGGAACTCGTCTTGGAGATCCCCACAGACGTTTTGGGGAACTGAGACAGAGAACCAATTTGCATTCGTGGCTCATGTACTTACCCCCTCCTGTCCCACACCAGGTCCTGACTGTCCTCCTGTTTACAATTCAGGTGTCCTGGTAGCTTGGGGGCCAGGCTCCACAGAGCCCCTGTCTCCTTGTTTATTTCTTTGCTCGGTACGGATACCCAGCCTACCTCCCAATGTGTTCAGAAGCAAGAAACAGCTGGGATGGGTCCATTAAAAAATAAAAAAAGAAGAGGAAAGTGAGTTCACATCTTTTGAGCACTTACATGTGTGGGTTTCTCTGTGGGTATTAGCTCCTGGGAGCTCAACAATCATCCAACCACTGGGACACTGGGTGTTCTATCCCTGTTCACATGGAGAAATGACGTGTAGAGGAGTGAAACTACCCACACTCGTCAGACTGATTTATGGTGGGCCTGGGGCCAAAAGCACGTCTGTCTGATGGTGGGGCTTGTGTTTTTCCATGTTACCTACAGGGGTTGTGTAGAGCCTGGACAGCTGTGTAGACAGCAAACAGAAAAGGAGGCTAGGGGTATAAACAGCTGCCAGTGGGTGTAAAACAGAGCCAAGAGTTTTTGAGCACCGAGGAACAGATTGCTGGCTCTCGTCTGATAACTAGGTCAACACAATTACTGAAGAAGATACTTTTTTGAGAAATTTGCTGCAAAGACCTTCTGTCATTACGCCGTCAATGCAGTGACGTCTAAGGTCTTCCTTCATTCAGGAACTGTAGAATTTCCCTTCTTGGCAACTGGGGCTGCGCTGGTGTGGGTTTGGTTGTGGTACGTGTCCAGGTATGTGGGCAGTGTGGGGAGGTGAGTGGCATCTAGAAGCAGGGCCTGGACATCTGGACCCCAAGGAGCTGCCAGGCCAGAGTCAGAAAGAACGGGCCAGTACTGGGTTTCCAGGACACGTGAGGCTGGGCCCAGGGGTGTGTGTTCGTGTGTGTGTGTGTGTGTGTGTGTGTGTGTGTGTGTGTGTGTGTGTGTATGGAACCAGTGCTCAAAGAGGTCAAGCGGGTGGGAAACGGGGGAAGTCTGGAGTCATTCCAACATAATGGCAATCCACTTCTGTGCTTCCTTCTTTTTTTTTTCTCCTGGATATTCCTCTTCTTTTGATTGGCGGATAATTGCTTTGCCGTGTTGTGTCAGTTTCTGCTGCACAACCATATGCATGAGCTATACATATACACGTGTCCCCTTGCCCTTGGGCCTGCCTCCCCACCCCCACCCTACCCCTAGGTCATCACAGAGCACCAGGCTGAGCTCCCTGTGCTATGCAGGAGCTCCTCACTAGCTGTTTTACACACAGTAGTGTATACATGTCAGTGCTACACTCCCAATTAGTCCCACCCTCTCCTTCCCGCACTTTGTCCATATGTCCATTCCCTATTCTTGCCGTCTAGATAGGTTCACCTACCAATTTTTTCTAGATTCCACATGCATGCACTAATATACAGTATTTGTTTTTCTCTTTCTGACCTACTTCACTCTGTAATATCCAGATCACGTTCTTATTCATGCATGATGGGCTTGGGGTAAAACAAAAGCGAAAAAACACTTTTCATCTCTTCACGTTTAGGACCCTTTAGAATTCTTTATTTAAAAAAAGTATTTTTTAAAAATACAAAAGCAGTTTGGTAATTCATAATTTATTACGGTAAAAAGGTTGGAGGGGCCAAGTGTCTTCTAGGGGGTGTGGATGCGGGTGATCTCAGTGCTCCAAGCCCCCTGAAGGAAAAGTCCAGATTTCAGAATTGGGGGGGTGCTTCTGTGGGGGTGCCACATTGTGCTCCTGGCTGTTTTTTCAAGGCTCAACTTTCTCATTTCCTCCCCCTCAAAGTCAGGGACTCAGTGTTCTAGCCACACTGCGTGCATGCTCAGTTGCTCAGTCGTGTCTGAGTCTTTGTGACCCCCTAGACTGTAGCCCACCAGGCTCCTCTGTCCATGGGCTTCTCCAGGCAAGAATACTGGAGTGGGTTGCCATGTCCTCCTCCAGGGGATCTTCCCAACCCAGGGATCAAATCCGAGTTTTCTGCAGTCTCCTGCATTGGCAGGCGGAATCTATCACTGAGCCACCTGGGGGCTACTCACAGTTTCCTGGCCAGCTCACCCACTCTCTTCCTGGTCCTTTGCATTTCCGTTTGATCGCATCGCTTCCCCCCACCCCCCCACATTTGTCTCTGACCCTCCACCATGCTCCTTTTCCTGGGTAAGGCCTACTCATATTTCTGGGGGGAAAATTATTTTTTTATTGTGGTAAAATATATATAACACAGAATTTACCATATTAACTATTTTTAAGTGTACAGGTCGGGGCATTATGTACATTCATCGTGTTGTGCAAACATCACTGCCATTCACCACCAGAACACTTTCATCTTCCCAAACTGAAACTGAGTCTCCGTCTCGCCAACCCTGCCTTCCCCAACCCCTGGTCACCTGTATTCTACTTTCTGTCTCTGTAAATTTGCCTATTCAAGGTACTTTGTCTAAGTGGAATCATTATTCGTCATTTTGTGATTTCTTATTTCACTTAGAATAGTACCTTCAAGGCTCCTCCGTGTTGTAGCACGTGTCAGAATTGCCATCCTTTTTAAGGTTCTGTTGTCTGACAATACCACTTTTTGCTTCTCTATTCACCTGCTTGAGTGGTTGCCATCTTTTGGATACTGTGAATAACGTTGCTATGAACACTGACCTGCAAATCCTTCTCGTTTTTATAATTCCACTTGGACACTGTCTACTCCCCAAACCAGTTCTGATTCCTTACCATTCAGGTAACCTTCCCCCTTTGCCCACCAAATTTCTGATTTTTTTTGTCATTCTTATTTTCCTGGGGTGAAGACAACCAGTAAAGCCTTAGCATGTTTTGCCTCAGTCTCTACTCTCTAAGGAACCTCAGCTCAGAAATATATACGGTAAGTTCCCTACATATGAACCTTCAACTTTTGAGCTTTCAAAGATCCAACCATGTGACTTCATGCCCAATCAGGTAAGTTAGCTCATGAGTCTGGCGTACATTGTCATGTGCGTGCACCCTCTACAACCATGTGTGTGGCTGTGCTTTTCTGTACTTTGCTGTACAGTACTGTATAGAGTGAGGCTTCCCTAGTGGCTCAGTGGTGAAGAATCCACCTGCCAATGCAGGAGACACAGGTTCGGTTCCTGGTCTGGGAAGATCCCATGGAGAAGGAAAAGGCAACCCACTTTAGTATTCTTGCCTGGAAATCCCCAGGACACGAATGGCCGAGTCCAAAGGGTTGCAAAGACACAACTTAGTGACTGAACAACACTGTACAGAGTACAGTAGTTCAGTATCTTTATTTCAAGCCTTGGCAGGATGTCTGGATGTAGTGATGTAGCTGGCACTGCTAAGAAGTGCCAGCTGGGATCCTGCACTGTTGTACTTTTCAAGGTACTGTACAGTCTAAAATGTTTTTGTTTTTTTATGTATTATTTGTGTGAAAAGTACTATAAACGTATTACAGTACAATAATACATAGCCGATTGTGTTAGTTGGGTGCCCAAGCTAATTTTTTGGACTTAAAAATTGGATCTACAAACATGTTCTTGGAATGGAGGGCTTTCCTTGTGGTTCAGCTGGTATTCACCTGCAACGCGGGAGACCTGGGTTCAATCCCTGGGTTGGGAAGATCCCTTGGAGAAGGGAAAGGCTACCCACTCCAGTATTCTGGCCTGGAGAATTCCATGGACTGTATAGTCCATGGGGTCACAAAGAGTCGGACACAACTGAGCAAATTTCACTTTCTTGGAACGGAACTCATTTGTATGTAAGGGACTTACTGTACTAAGGGATGGTCACATTTCAGCTAGAATGTGGTGGTAGTTCTTTGGAGACATTGAGGATGTAAGGAAGTCTTAGTTATCATGTAGGGGTCCCAAGACCATCCTCACTGCTAAGAAAGGCCACACTGGAGGGGAGAAAGAAGCGGTGGGTGCCTTGAAATGAATGAGGGGTGTGGTGGGGGGTGGTGAAAGAATAACCCTGATGCAGAAGACAGAAAGGAACAGAGAAATTCAGGGGGGAAGGAGTCGGATTTAGCTCATGTTAACTAATACATTCTTGAACCCAACGCGTGCTTCTCCTCTGCATCCTCCCCGCACGAAGGGCCTTTGTTCCTTCTGGCGGCCTCTGCTCGAACACTTCCTGTAACAGCAGTCTCACTACTCTAAAAGAGCTGCTTTCATTTCGGTAGTTCAGAACCAAACGGAATCAAAATCTGCCTACTTGCAGTTTCTGCCCGAGTTCTGTTCTGACCACCGCAGCAGCTCACACGAGGTCCCACGCCTTTCCTGCATTACAGACCTTCAAACATGTGAAAAGTTATCTGCTTCTGTTTTTCTTTGGGGATTTAACAGCTCACTCGTGACATCATTTCCAGGTCCTTCGGTACCCTGGTTGGTCACCTTTGGACACACTCAGGTGTGTCACTGAACCTTCAAACGTGGGGCCCAGCACAGGACCCAGACACAACACCCCAGGAGGGGGTCTGGGGTGATGGTGGGAGGTGGGCAGGGGGGCGGTACTGCTCAGCCATCATGCACAACGGCTCCTACAATCCTGCCCAATATGTCCATCCGGCTTTGGTGACTTGAACCCGAGGCGGCCAGGTCCCTCATTTCCATCTTCAGCCTCTCGCCCCATTTCCGTTTCTATTTTAACTCCATTTGTTGCAGTCTTTCCATTGTTTTCCTTTGTGTTCTTGGTATTTAAGTGGTTCAGTTTCTGGCCATCTGCAAGAAGGTGAGTATTCCGAGCCACAAGTGTTCAGGTTTCATTCAGCTGGTGTGAGAAGCCCAGGCATTAATACAAAAAAGTAAAATATTAAAACAAAACTCCCCAGGTGGTTTCAGCATGCAGCCAGGGTTGACACTCAGCAGCATATTGCTGCCCTGCCCTTTCTGAACACAGTAAACATGTACTTATTTCTTCAACCCAGCTCATTCTAAGTGAACATCCTTCTCTGAGGTGTTAGACACTTAGTAGACTCATCCTTGCTTTACGTAACCAAGCTCCTGGTCTGCTCGTGCTTTCTAAGTTATGAGACTGGAGAGCTGACTTGTCGCCTCGATAATCTTACCAATGTCTTTTTTCCTTCCTCATCTTTACTTGTGAGAGATCTGCATGCCGAACCTTTGTTTTTTCTCTCCTTTTCCTAATCTACTTCTTCAGGACGTCTAGAACCACGTGGGTGCCTGGCCTCTACTTCCAACAGAAGGCCCTTTGATAGGGTTGCGGGTTGGTCAGGCAAGTTCTTTGGCCAATCAGTGCTCTAAATATTTATCTTAAAATAATCCTTACAACTCTACAAAAGAGGTATTATTCTTACTCTACACATGAAACCACCAAAGCCCAAAGGTTAAAGAACCGGACCCTGAAGCCCCGCGGTTTTCTTTCATGGTATCCTGCGTTCTGAGGGCTAAGAGGCAAGGGTAGTCAGGATGGAGATGTGTTAAAATAATCAAAATTTTTAAAATGCCTGAGAAGCACTGGTAGAAAGCAGCACGCTGATTAGTGGAACTCTGTTAAGAAACCCCACCTCCCACCCCAGAGAGAAAACACGGGTGCGTGATGAAGAGGGAGGGACTATGAGAGGAGTCACACTCCAGAATGCCAGAAAAACCACCTTATCCAGCAGAAAGCTGAGAACGGAATAAATCCCTCTCTTTTATCATCACGTGGAACATGTGGCCAGTCCAAAGAGCAGCATGGATTAAACCTGGAGGCTCCGCTATGCTTGTGGTCAGCACTGTTCCCCTCTACATCCTGCTCCCTCGTTACTTAAAATGAGCAGTTTCTTCTACTACAACGTCGTAGACTCCTTGTCTATCAAAATAAGCTGTAGAAAATACAAATCAGGTACCAAATGTCTGAATGTACAGTAACTGCACTCTAGAATTAAGTCTCTACCTGAGCTGGTTTTCAAAACAAATTACTTTTAGATCTACATTAAGAAATATGTGTATTTACCCAAGTGTATTTTCCTTTTTTTTTTTTGGCTGCACCAGGTGGCACGAGAGATCTCCCAATCAGGGACTGGACCCGGGACCCCTGCAGTGGAAGCACAGTGTCTTAACCACTGGACTTCCAGGCAAGTCCCCCAATTCCTGCTTTTAATTGGTTGAATCAAAGGAGAGACTGGCATCCCCCTTTCCACAGCATTAATTTACAATGCCTACTGTGTATTTCTTTAAAGTTGTCATCTTGAAAAAGAGGCAGAATTATAAAAAATAATATTATAAGACATTTGATGTCACTGTCAAGAGCCACAAAATAACTTAATGAAATGTTCCCATGTTCTAGCACTGGATTAAACTTTACCAAGACTTGGATGTTGATTTAATTTTGTCCATGAACTCTTTCAGAAGTCAGATCTCCAGTCACCCAGTCTGTGAAAGGGCTTCATGTATCAAGAGTCTTCTGAAGAAAGTGCGCCAGGAGGCCGGCTGCGATAGACTGAGGGAGCCACTGCCAATACCCACTGCCCACGGCCAAGAGGCCTGCTCTGCGAGGACAGGGAAACTGCCGAGGAGACGGCCAGCAGCCTGTGGTTTGATTTCAACCACAAGTATAGGCTATGCGCCCTCCTTCAAGCCCTCCTCCCACCCCCAATCACTTGGTTTGGCTAACCAGTGACTATATCACAAAATAATAATGGGAAAAAAAATTAAAGAAATGCCTGTGACAGTTACCAATAAGGATGGTGTGAAGGCGTACTCAATTTTACTTGATCACTTTCTCTTTGGTTTAGGTAACACAGAAGAATAAAGGGCTGACACAATACTGATTTTACTGAAGAACGTAATGAAATAAACTGAAGGAAAAAAGAGGGAAATAGTGGAGACACAAAATTTTTACACCAAAATTATGAACAGAAGTCATTTAAAGAAGAGAAATATTCTACAACAGATGAAGAAAGTTTTAATTTCTTTTCACATTAAACATCGTATACCACAATCAGCTAACAGAAATTACTGTAACATTGGTCAAGATGACATAAAACTAAGGATAAATGTTTGTTATGAGGAAACCTCATTTAATGTGAGTGATGATGTCAGATACTATATTTCTCATAAGATACAATTTAATTTGAAGAGAAAGCAAATAAGTCAGATCAAGCAGACATGCTGAGGTTTTAATAAAAAAGAAAAGCTTTGCCTTTCCCAGAACACTTAAAGTCCAGGGCAATTTAGGTAAAAGACAGGAATTAAATACCAAGCGCTAGGAGGGTCACAGGCCCGTAACTCAGGCTCTGCTTACAGGACTGAACCTCTGTGGCCCTCGCCTTTCGGTGAGCGAGCTGCTGTTTTTGGCAGAGGGATCTTCACTGGGATGTGGTATCAATTTTAACCATCAAGCAGTCCAAAGAACTATTTTACAAAGGGACAGTTGAGTATTTTCATGTATACACTATTAAGGCATCTAAATTTTTGGTGTTTTCAGTATATAATTTTACTGCTATCTTTTATTCTTTTTTCATTTTGCACAACAATGATATTAGGTATTAAGTGACATTTCTTTCTCTACTAGTGATCCAGTTTATCCATTTTGCAAACTCCAAATTGCAGTCTTGTGAAGGGAAATTTATAATGTAGGAACACACAGAAAAATACATAGAAAACCAATAGGGAATGTGGTTAGCCACCATAAAATTTCAATCATAATTTAACTGATAGTCTTTAACTTTGGAAAAACAGAAGAATAATTAGAATTAAAATAGGTATTAAAAATAATTACTAGTAGTTTATATTAGCAAAGAATACAGCCATAAATGGCTTAATTGCCCAATTAAGTAACTACCAGATTTTTCTTTAGTCAACACTAACAGAATTCACATTTGAGCCAGTCAACAAAGCATATAAATATTTAACATCTCTTGAATAGAACATCTTAGTGATAACAGAGACTACGTAATTCTACCCATTGTCATGACTATGCACAAATTAACCAGGTTAAATATCAGAGATACACTGGGAATCTTCCCAAAACTAACAACAGAATATTCAACAAATTTTCTTAAAGATTCAGAAATAAAAATTGAACAATTATAACATGGATGAGACAGTACTTAACTATCAACCTAATCAAAGACCTTTAAAATTACCACCAAAATGCACTATATTTTTTTATTTAGTGTACAGAAAGAATCTATAAGTACAGGTTGCAGAAAGAAAATGTTTAGTGCTATTTACATTCATTTTAAAACTCTGCTCTATACAAATTTAATTCTGATCAGTATGAACAATATTTTTGTAGCTCTACTGCATATAAAGCCTTTTCATCAAAGCATTAACAATGAATAAAATAACCTGATTACCTTTAAACAAAGCTGACTGAAACCATTTACACTTACTGCTTATAAGGGCCGTGGACACTTGTTTCAGTATAGAACATTACGTCAGCCTGCAACTTCATTTTCATAAAGGCTAGAGTTATTTATATGGAATATTGTTCTATATACTACACGCCAATCTATATTTAAGTTCTATAGTTAGGTATTTTATGAGGCTTTTATTAAATATATTCTACACATATTCGCAATTTCACCCAGGAAGAATTTCTTCCCAGTGAAAAAATATAAAATCTTTTATATTTTTTTTTTTACAGGTTTAGATGAAACTAGCTCATGCTTTAGTGCTGTGCAAATTGTTTTTAGCATATCAATTTTTAAATTATTGGTACAAAACAAAAGAATGGCATCCGTAATCAAGGATGCCTTGAAAATCAGCTTTTGATTTTAATACAATTGCAAGCACTAATACCCAAGGCAAACTACATGAAGAAACAAAATCAGTCCTATGGAGAATTTTTAATTTTAAGAATTCATCTGAGCTCTCATTAATGAGGAAGTATGACATGGGACACAGAGATGAGCAATAATTATGGAAAATTCAATTTGCTGATATTCAAATACATAAAAGTGGTGAATCAATGAGGTTTTCTAATATTTCTGTGCAATCACGGAAATCTATGAGTGACTGGAACTCCTCCCGTGTTAAGGCTAGGACGTGCGCTCTCCCTCTTGTGCTGTGTGAACAAGCCCCCAGTCAGTCTGACTGGAGTGCACGTGTGAAGGAAAAACAACTAGTTTCATGAGCCCCCTGCTGAGCACTTCCAACAACAGGCACATTGTGTCTTTTCACTTGTTGCAGTGAGAATAGCCGCGCTCAGGGCAGGATTCTGTGCCAATGCAGCCGCCATGGCTGACTTCGGTAGAATTCACCCAACATTTTAGTTTCTTTTCCATTTTTTCCTCCCAAGTTGGCCCAGCAATTAACTTCATTAATTGCTGAGTGTCTTCCAGTGTGGATTTGCACATATGAGTATTTCTAGGTACCATAAACCATGTTATAAATTCTGCTGATGAAGAAAATAATTGTCAATCGTTTTTAGTGCAAAATTGTATTTGGAACACTTGATTTGTTAGTTCTGGTGATGAAAACTTTTGTGGCAGCAAAATGGTTTCTGCTATGAAAAATCACTTGTTAACTTTTCCCCTGGACATTGACTTGCATTCAAAAATCAATTTATATTTATATTTTAAAACTGCTTAACATAAACAAAACTACTAGAAATAAAAAGTCATAGTGAAAAATGTTCTTGGTTCTTTTTACTTTCATGAAAGAAGATGACAGTGTTCACGTGGTAGTTGAGGTCCATGGATCTACAGGCAGGCTCTTCCTGAAGGTTCTGAAGCAATGCCAGGTCTCCCCTGGCCCGGCAGCATGAAAGACAAAGACCACGCCACATCGTGCCAGGCAGACAGGTTACAGGATGACACAACAGTTACTCTCTCCAGTCTTTTCGCGATTCCTCTGACCTAGGGAAAGTGAAGAGAAGCCTTGTTTATAAAGATGCTTGGGGGAAGCAGAGGGATTCCAGAATAATAAGAAACAAGGATTTTTTTTTTTTTTTTTTGCTTAATGTTGGCGTTTTTTAAAGTTAAAAGGCTATAATAAATACCCTTTTAGTTTTAGCCTGTTTCCAAAATGCCTGGTTATCTGCTTAGCAAGCTCTGACCATACACTATGAAAACATCCTCTCCCCAGAATGTCCAAGAGAACTGGAGCCATTTGTGAATGCCTGCCTCTGTGGTGCAAGGCAGAAAGCTCCCAGCACACGGCTCACCTTGGGAGTTTGGCTCTGGCAAGGTCTCTCTGGCCACCAAATGCATCACTGTTGTTTTGCCAAAAGGAAGCTTTAATGCTGTGTGAAAAGAAGAGTTTGTTACATATACATTGACCTGTTGCAATCACTCACCAGAATTGAGACCACTTTAAAAACTGACTGCTTTCTGTATGACTTCCTCAACTGATAGCACTTCTTACCGGATACAGCATTTCTTACATAATGAAATTAGGTTAATATTATCAGAAGGAATTTTTATAATTCAGAAATTATTCAGCTATGACTATTAGTTTAACATATATAAACATATTGTGTAAGGAAGGGGAAAGAGAAAATACATAATTGGTTAACCTAATTTTATTTAGTCACCTAATAAAATTCCTGCATCAAAGAGGTCACCACAATGTAGAAATAGAAGAAATGACGTATTAATGATTTTAAACGTAACAATAATAATACATAATTTTATTATTTTCAACCTTATATTCTTCAATTAGAAAACGATTTTCTTTAAAAGGTTACTTTAAATAAATGAATCACTGTTTGGCATTATTAGTAATCACTGTTTTTTAATCAAGTCTTTAAAAGGTTTTTCTTATTTATAAGTAATTTTTATTATAAGTATTTCAGACACTGAGTAATATAATGCACCCATGTATCTATGAACCAGTTACACAAAGTAAATCCCTTTGTCATTCTGTGTATAAAATGAGAAGCAGACAGTGGAGCTACAGCCTGGAGTTGTTTCTGCAGCTGCAATGTTCTAGTTCTGAGTTTCAATCTACTCCCCTCACTTGGAATTGAAGGCAGGCTCAGATCAGTACTCAACAAGCTCGGTCCTCCTGCCACCCACTGTTTAAATCTTCTCTATAGGATGATGGTTAAGAAGAGCCCTAATAATCTTCCATATTCATAATATTTCATATGATCAAGGTGACTTTCCATCTTATTTAACGCTAGCCAGCCACTATTTGGTCTATTCTTTTAACTTCTGAAGTAGAAGTGAAGCGTAACGGCCCCAAATACACCAAAGGCTGAAACAAGAGGAGTGCCCTTACTGGATAATCTCCTGGGCCTGCTTTAACACTGAAATGCAAACAAAATTTTATATTACCAAACATTTCACTAAAGGTATTGGGAAAGCCTGACTGAATTTGCAATGTCCACACACCAAGCTGTGGACCACTCACACTGCTTCCTGACTGCAGGCAGTGATCCCTGCATTAAGAGCATATCCTGCCACTGACTGTGAGATGGGTTCTGAGTGCTATCGGCCTCCTCCTGATGCCTCAGGTTTCTCCACCCAAACTGGAGAGACAATTCGAGCACCCGCCCCTTACCACTGTATTGATTAAAAGAAACAATCCAGGGAAGTGCCTACCTCAGGGCTGGGCCCAAAGAAGCACCCCATAAATTTTACTGCGATCACCATTATCATCTTTCTGAGCAGCAAGAAAATGGGTCTCAGAGAACAGGTGTGCGAACTGAGATGCAAATGGGGAGAAACATTGTGGTCAGGCCTAGGAAGCTGCTGAGGGGCTTACCAATTTAGGCTACACATCTGATTGATGGGGACGGTTACTGTTCTTCTCCATCTGAATTTCAACTCGAAAGAGCAGACACTGACACTAACGGTATCAGAGGAGAAAAAGGAAGAGGGATGTGAGACCTGAGATGCCCTTTCTCCATCACTATGGGGGCTCTGCCTTCTGCTGTGGCAGTGCACAGCAGCCAGGACACAGGTACCCATGCTTCACACAGGAGCCACTGGGGGCGGCACACCCCTAGCAGACAGGGAGATGGAGAGGAGAACTGCGTGTGCAGAAATCTGCATTTAAAGGAAGATTCCGACACCCACGGGGTGGCAGGGTTACAGTACAGAGCAACCCTCAAGCCGTGTAGAGCACGCCCAGGCCTGTTCCACACTGGCCATTCAACTGTATAACCCTGTGCACTGTCTCATTACTCACATTCAAGAATATAGGAGACAAAGAAAAACAGTAACCAAAACTCCCCAAGGGGTGAATGTCATTACCCAGATTTACTGATCAACTTAGACAATCCAGGTTATACTCTAATGTTATTTGTCTAAATCACAAGACCGGAGAGATGGTTTGGTTTTGAAAAGACTGACAGCAACATAGTAATAATGTAAGTTAATCTATTAATCATTCAAAAACAAATTCCAAAAAACAACCAATGATTTAATTTTAACACAAATTCTATGAAGTTGGAGCTTTAGGGCCACAACAGAGAGGTATAATTAAAGAATTAAGTTGGTGAGGAAATGCTCACACAGGTCAACACTTAAAGGGAAGTGGAGTCTCAAGACACAGTCGTGGAGTCAATAGGTTACTTCAATCCACCTCACCAAGTGACATTACCAGAGTTACTTGAGGCACAGATAATCAAAGAAAGACTAAAATACAGTCCCATTTTCAATCAGTGTGAAATACAGTCATGGACAACACTTGTAATTACATACTGAAACGTTCTATCTATCTGTCATAATAATCATTTGCATTTATCTACTCCAGCCCTTGTCAGACAGTATTTTACCAATGAATTTTATCTGCTTCTACTATCTAATACCAGAGTACCCTGAAGGAAGAGACTGTATCTTTTTCAATCCTGTATCTTTAACTGTTTAGCACTGTTGTCACATAAGAAATAAATACATGCTGAATGAGTGAATGAATGAAAATATCCTACCTTTAAGGAAGATCAGATTAAACATTTCAATTGTTAGGTTTAGAGAAAAAAACTCATGACTATATGTATACAAAGATACATTAAGGTAGATTACTTCCTCTGCCTACAAATTTCTATTGATAATTATCATAATATATTTGAAATACTTGTACTTAAAGAAAAACAAATTCTGCTGATGGTAGAAAATGCACCCCCATGAGGGGGCACTATAGAGCTACGTCTCTTCATTCACATATAAACAGCAGTAATAACTAACAAAGTGTGTAATACGTGCCAAGCACTTTTCTGAGGGAGGCACTATGGCTGTTCTAACTTACTGATGAGGACACCAGGACGCCAGGACAGAAAGCAGGAAGTACCTGGCTCAAGGTTAAGGAGCCAGTGAGCAGTGGAGCTAGGCTCCAACATGGACAACCTGGCTGTAAGGTCTGCTCTTCCAGTCACTATACTTCACTGTTTCTCTAACATGACTCACTTACCTGTATTCCTGCATGATTAGCAATTTTATCAATTACAGCCAAAATGAAAACATCCCTTCAATATTATATCTGAAAATCCACCATCATAAACTTCGCCTCGTTTGTGTATCTGGCTTTAACTTAAAAATATGACATCTAAATTATATTATCCAGAAGTAAAATTAAATTACATTTATAAAATAGTAAGTGTGGACTCCCATCTCTAATGGCTAGAGTTTATTTTATAAGGTGGTAAACACTTAAGCATAGAGCTGAAATTAGAATGCAAAATGCAAAAATGTAGACATACCAAAAATCAGGCAAAATTCATAGAGTTTGAAATTGTATGTTTTTAGCAAAACCAGATATAAGCATCTAAACAAACAAATGACAAATGCTGCCGCGAGACAGGCACTAAGTCTTATTACGAAGGTGACCATTACCTCCTAATGTGACATTTCCATGCAGAAATCGTCCTTGATAAATAAGGCGTAGAATATTTGGACTGCTGACCTGCTCTTCTTCCCAGTCTGAAAAGAACCAGGGAATTGTTAGGTACATTTCAACATAAAATTAAGGTATTAGCACATTGTTCTAAAATTCTGATTCCAATCAGACGAAGAGCATCAGAGAGGACATCTGGAGCTTCCTGCTAACTGGGATCATCATGACTCGCGCAAGCACGGATTCTCGCTACTTCTCACTACACAGCAGGAACAGCTCAAGATTAGTCTTTGCTTCTTAAAGAACACCAAAATGTGCCAGAATATAGTAAAACAAATGAGTTGGGGAAAGTCTAATCCTAGTTAAAAAGAAGTCAGTTGAAAATTAATTTTAATTATCAGTAAATAACAGAAAATACTGCAATGTTCTGGTATCTGTACCTGTTAAAACATGTACTTGGGGCTGGAAACAGCAGATTTAACAAAGATTTTTAAAAGCATTATTATATTGGTAAAGAGCATAACAAAAAAAATTATACCTCAGTAACTGAAAATAAAAAATTTAAAAAGCAGAACAGTGTCTACTTTTTGATAATGTGGATAACTTTATTGTTTTTTTTAAGCCAATTGATAAACATTACAGAAGATACAATTTTAGTTCACTTTACCCAAAATTCTCAGAATGAACTTGAAAAACAACAGATATTAGAAGGTACTATACAAGTATGAAATCTAGGATAATGTACAAAGACAATAATCGAAAGACAACTGGTGTGTAGAATGGATAACAGAATACTTCAGTTTAGCGTATAACTTACCTTATTATGGTAAAATATGGAATGATTCTGTCAAAATAGTGGTTTGAGGACACTGTCTCATGACAAAGTATGGGGTTAATAATTTTCCCTACCTTGTAGATATAGAATGTAAAGTTGTGATTTTGATAGAGATGTGAGAATTCCATCATCACCTTTCTTAAGAATTCTAGCATCATGTGTGTGTTTCCTACAGAAGTTCCTGCTTTCATGAGATAACTGTCAACACAAAAACTAGTTTAAAACACCCTCAAGAGCAAGTGACAGAAGATAAAGGAGGTGAGTGGAGGGCTCTCCCTTTTGCCTTGTTTTGACTGTTCAAAATGATGAACATGAGTTTGATACAACCAGTGCCTGTTGGTGACTCAGCATGACAGGAAAGGAGAAATGAACCTCAAGTCCCACCCCAGCCCCACTCCCGGCCTCTCCTCCCAACCTGTGCCCCTTCAGTGCCTTCTGACTCCCATGATCCCAGGTCCCTCTCCTCCAGAAGGAAGATCAAATAAGTTGTTAACACTTTGGTATGGATTACTTTGAATTCATCACACCCAAGATTATTGTGAATAGAATATTTCCTTTTTTTCCCTTTTAGCACTGTTCATTTTGTCAATAAATTTGGAAAACTCAGCAGTAGCCACAGGACTGGAAAAGGTCAATTTTCACTCCAATCCCAAAAAAGGGCAATGCCAAAGAATGTTCAAACTACTGCACAACTGCACTCATTTCACATGCTAGCAAGGTAATGCTCAAAAACCTTCAAGTTAGGTTTCAACAATATGTGAACTGAGAACTTCCAGATGTACAAGCTGGATTTAGAAATGGCAGAGGAACTAGAGCTCAAACTGCCAACATCCACTGGATCATAGAAAAAGCAAGAGATTCCAGAAAAACACCTATTTCTGCTTCACTGATTACGCTAAAGCCTTTAACTCTGTCAATCACAACAAACTGTGGAAAATTCTTAAAGAGATGGGAATACCAGACCACCTTAACTGCCTCCTGAGAAACCTGTATGCAGGTCAAGAAGAAACAGTTAGAAACTGGACATGGAAAAACAGATTGGTTCCAAACTGGGAAAGGATTTTATGTCAAGGCTGTATATTGTTACCCTGCTTATTCAACTTATATGCAGAGTACATTATGTAAAATGCTGGGCTGGATGAAGCACAAGCTGGAATCAAGAATGCCAGGAGAAATATAACTAAGATCATGCCATCCAGTCCCATCATTTCATGGCAAATAGATGGGGAAACGACAGAAACAATAACAGACTTTATTTTCTTGGGCTCCAAAATCACTGCAGATGGTGACTGCAGCCATGAAATAAAAAGACACTTGCTCCCAGGAAGAAAAACTATGACTATCCTAGACAGCATATTAAAAAGCAGAGGCATCCCTTTGCCGACAAAGGTCCATATAGTTAAAGCTATGGTTTTTCCAGTAGTCATATACAGATGTGATAGTTGGACAATGAAGAAGCTGAGCACCAAAGAAATGATGCTTTTGAACTGTGGATCTGGATAAGACTCTTGAAAGTCCCTCGGACTGAAAGGAGATCCAACCAGTCCATCCTAAAGGAAATCAGTCCTGACTATTCATTGGAAGGACTGACTGTTCAAGCTTCAATACTCTGGCTACCTGATGCGAAAAGCCAATTCACTGGAAAAGACCCTAATGCTGGGAAAGACTGAGGGCAGGAGAAGAAGGAGGCAACAGAGGATGAGATGGTTGGATGGCATCAATGAATCAATGGACATGAGTTTGAGCAAACTTTGGGAGATAGTGAAGGACAGGAAAGCCTGGCACGCTACACTCCATGGGGTCTCAGAGTTGGACACAACTTAGCCACTAAACCAACAACAACAACAACATCACTCTCAGACAGATATTTAAAAATGCTCTCACACTCTTACTTATCTATCCTGCCTGGCTGTGAAGACAATCCAGTATTCTAAGTTTAGTTACTTCAGCTCTTCTGAAATTCCTTCTTATCTATAACCTTTAGCTCCAGTCTCTTTCTGATTCAGGAGCTAGTGTTGACTTGTTCCTTGGTTATCAGCGAGAAGAAAGACCCAGTCATTTCAAAGTATTTGTCTAAAGCAGTATTTCTTAAACTCAGGTCTATGAATCCATAAGACAGGTTCTTAGGGTCTGAAAGTCCTTGTCAAGAATTTTTAGATTGTGTTCTCATTTTAACGATAACCTGGATGAGATTATCTAGATAATTCAAATTATTACCTTACAACCAAGTACAGCCTTGGGACTTTAGTATTCATGTATGCGTTTAAGCTTATGATTATACTGGTGCCAAGCAGTACTTCTTTAATTGTCAAGAGATTAACAAGAAAAGAACAAGGGTCGACTTAATACATAAACGACACGTTCCTGTCAGTGAAGGGTGAATGACAATTTGGTACACTGTGTGTATGAAGGGTCTGTGGTAAATCCACACATAACTGGATTCTCATACAGCCAGCGGGAGAGGAGGCATGCCATAATTCACAGTACCATATTCATGGGGCAAGTGGTGAGTGAGTTTTAGCAAAAATATGCCACGTGGCACATTAAAGTTGTTAATTTGAACATTACTGGTTTTAGAGCTATATTTGCATTTTCTTTGTAGATCTGTTTTAGTTTTATGGTTGTATAGAAGTTAATAAGGATAAAGAGTTTCTTCTAAAAGAGTTTCATACAATATTATTTTAGGTTGAGCAGTACTGATCTAATTGACTCATTTTGTATGCACTGTGTTCTTTGTTAACACAAGTCTTGTGCTTTAAAAGTACAAACTGTTTTGGCTAGCTCCTCTGTCCATGGGATTCTCCAGGCCAGAATACTGGAGTGGGTAGCTGTTCCCTTCTCCAGGGGATCTTCCCAACCCAGGGATTGAACCTGGGTCTCCCACATTGCAGGTGGATTCTTTACCATCTGAGTCACCAGGGAAGTCCAGTAAAATTAGAGAAATTAGCACAAACAGTTGTATCACTAGGTACATGCCATTAGGAGGATCAAAATGACTTGGGTTGGCTTCATAGGAAGAACATAAGCTGAAGACTCATTTGAGGACAGCATGAGTCTTACTACATGGAAAAGGACCAGAGAAAGGATCTCTCTCTCTCTCTCACACACACACACACACATAAATGCACACACTCCAAAATTCTGTCATGGATACTGGCTTGAAAATGCAAAGCATAAATGGATTTTATACCTTCTTGACCTTGTAGTAGTTCAGAAAACACAGGAAGTGACATGAATGAGATAGTCACTTTCTGTCAAATGCCATGCTAAGCAGGCTGTATATAGAACAGACCAAAAAAAAAAAAAAAGTGTTATAATTTGTTAAAGATAGTTTTTCTTTTTTACCTTGTGCTGTGGTGTATGGGCTTCCCTGGTGGCTCAGATGGTAAAGCTTCTGCCTGCAATGCAGGAGACCCAGGTTCAATCCCTGGGTTGGGAAGATCCCCTGGAGAAGGAAATGGCAACCCACTCCAGTACTCTTGCCTGGAAAATCCCATGGACAGAGGAGTCTGATAGGCTACACTTCACGGGGTCACAAAGAGTTGGACACGACTGAGTGACTTCACTTTCACTTGGTGTAAAGAGAGTTACTGATATGAAAGAGTGTGTGTGTGTGTGTGTGTGTGTGTGTGTGTGTGTGTGTGTTAGCTACCTCGTGTTTTCCTTTAAAAAATAATTTTCTTTTATATTAAAACAGCTGTAAGGCCACCCAGTGACCTGATGCCCAGGCTCCTTTACCATTCTGCAGTGAGGGGGCTGAAAGGCCAAACCCAGCAGGAATGCAGCAGCCCCTTCAACTTTAAGCCCTGTATCCTCAATCATTCGCTTGTTTTCTTATATTTTACTTACAACTTTTTCAAAATGTCTGTGAAACAGGTAGGGCACAAAGAATCAACATTATTCATTCTCAAGAGAAAACCACCACTCACCCATCGGCCAGTTGTCATACACATGCTTTGCGATGTCAGAAGCAGAATCATTAGGAGAAAATAGGAACTCTTTCGTTTTCCCGCTTACCAAGATGAGGCGCAAGTTTATCTGAAAGAAGACAATGATTCTTTTAAAGTCTTAAAATTTTTAAAGTAAAATAACAACTCATAGCCTTTTCATTTCAATCACATTCTCAATTATTACTAATGCCATTTTCTGTTTTTTATTTACTTAAATTCTGAAAAGATTCCTTTTAAAGGACAGGAATTTGAGACATGATTTTATTTTCATTATTTAATACATGTGTGTGTGTCTGTGTGCGTGAGGATATATTTATCATATAAATGAACAAAGGGAAAGCAAAATTCATTATGCTTTTAAATTTACTCCAGCAATCCTCAGAATTGGACTTTTACAGGTTATTGCTATAACTATAAAATACACATTTTCCATTGAACAGCTAATATAAGTTGTTAGTGATCACATCACTAAATAGGAAAAAAACTCAGTTGCTAATATGCTTCTTAGAAAAAAGGAAGAAAAAAAATAAACTATATATAACTTTTTATCCTATAAAAATCATTCAAACCTAAACAAATTAACCAGAAACTATAATTTTGAAGAACTTTATTAGAGTTAATTGGAAGATTCAATAACAGTAGTTACTTTAATCCCAATTACATGATCATTCACTTTCGTGGAGCTTTGTGTAACAAAGAACACAGATTCACCCTCAGTGGAAAACCCAAAATGGACAATAGAATTAACATGTTTGAGAGCCGCTGGATTTACATTTCCAAGTCAATATATATTTGCTTATACCATTCTTACTATAGTTTCCAAAATGTTCACTTTTAAATTTTTATCTTTATCCCTAATTAACAATTTTTTTCAACCACAATATTCATTCATCTCCCTTATAAGTTACAGATATACAGGTGAGGTTTTCTATACCTCCAAGGCCTCTGTTATACCAGAGGAAATACCACCTTCCTGAAAAAGAAGGGTACAGCTAGAGCCCAGTTTCTCTACAAACAGAGCACAGAGACTGCCAATGCACCAGGTTACCCAAGCCCTCCTCCTCAGTTACTAACATCTTTATATTGTTATTAAAAAAAAAAAAAATACCGGGAAATCTGTAAGATGGCAAAGTCCACAATGAATAAACTGGAATCTACTGCAGCACCACCAAGATACCAGGTCACTCATTTACCATCTGCCACCACCATGGCCACTGCTATTTCCAGTACCTCAAAAACGCCACTTTGAAAATGTACTGATAATTATAAAATATCTCCTCTAGGAAAATGTTATACACACCCAACTCTGCATTCAACGGGACGTAACCGGATTTCACAGCAGATGGAGTAGAATCGGGTTCCATATTAGAAACTGTATTCTAACTGCTATGTACCCTATTATCTCAATTTTTTAAAGTATTTCAAAAGATAAAAGAAAAAGTAGTCTATATTTCAGGTGAAAAGCCCTTTCGATATGACCTGTGAGAATTTTTTACTGCCTTTCCTAACTAAAATGAAATTATACCAAAGAACTTAATACAGGAAGAGGTCTGATGAAATGACACTGCTGGAAAGAAGTAATTTGATCCAGGAATTGTAAGTTCCATTAGAATAAAATTCAAGGAAGAGTTTACAGTAATGATTCAGTTGTAAGAAAGCACCACCTTCTTTCCTTCCCACAACAAATAAGTAATGAGTGACTGCTAAAGCAAGGAGCCTAACGTCTACACAATACAGTGTGAATTTTAGTTCTCACACATACATAACTATTCAACACTGTCTCTTTATGTGCGAATATGGGTAAATATATATTTGCTCTGATAATCACCAGATAATCATGATGGTGTGATCACTCACCTAGAGCCAGACATCCTGGAATGTGAAGTCAAGTGGGCCTTAGAAAGCATCACTACGAACAAAGCTAGCGGAGGTGATGGAATTCCAGTTGAGCTATTTCAAATCCTCAAAGATGATGCTGTGAAAGTGCTGCACTCGATATGCCAGCAAATTTGGAAAACTCAGCAGTGGCCACAGGACTGGAAAAGGTCAGTTTTCATTCCAATCCCTAAGAAAGGCAATGCCAAAGAATGCTCAAACTACCACACAATTGCACTCATCTCACATGCTAGTAAAGTAATGCTCAAAATTCTCCAAGCCAGGCTTCAGCAATACGTGAACCGTGAACTTCCAGATGTTCAAGCTGGTTTTAGAAAAGGCAGAGGAACCAGAGATCAAATTGCCACTATCCGCTGGATCATCGAAAAAGCAAGAGAGTTCCAGAAAAACATCTATTTCTGCTTTATTGACTATGCCAAAGCCTTTGACTGTGTGGATCACAATAAACTGTGGAAAATTCTGAGAGAGATGGGAATACCAGACCATCTGACCTGTCTCTTGAGAAACCTGTATGTAGGTCAGGAAGCAACCCTTAGAACTGGACATGGAACAACAGACTGGTTCCAAATAGGAAAAGGAGTACATCAAGGCTGTATATTGTCACCCTGCTTATTTAACTTATATGCAGAGTACATCATGAGAAACGCTGGGCTGGAAGAAACACAAGCTGGGATCAAGATTGCCGGCAGAAATATCAGTAACCTCAGATACGCAGATGACACCACCCTTAGGGCAGAAAGTGAAGAACTAAAGAGCCTCTTGATGAAAGTGAAAGAGGAGAGTGAAAAAGTTGGCTTAAAGTTCAACGTTCAGAAAACTAAGATCATGGCATCTGGTCCCATCACTTCATGGCAAATAGATGGGGAAACAGTGGAAACAGTGTCAGACTATTTTTTTGGGGCTCCAAAATCACTGCTGATGGTGATTGCAGCCATGAAATTAAAAGATGCTTACTCCTTGGAAGGAAGGCTATGGCCAACCTAGATAGCATATTTAAAAGCAGAGACATTAGTTTGCCAACAAAAGTCCATCTAGTCAAGGCTATGGTTTTTCCAGTGGTCATGTATGGATGTGAGAGTTGGAAGGTGAAGAAAGCTGAGCGCCACAGAATTGATGCTTTTGAACTGTGGTGTTGCAGAAGACTCTTGAGAGTCCCTTGGACTGCAAGGACATCCAATCAATCCATCCTAAAGGAGATCAATCCTGGGTGTTCATTGGAAGGACTGATGTTGAAGCTGAAACTCCAATACTTTGGCCACCTCATGCGAAGAGTTGACTCATTGGAAAAGACCCTAATGCTGGGTAGGATTGGGGGCAGGAGGAGAAGGGGACGACAGAGGATGAGATGGTTGGATGGCATCACTGACTCGATGGACATGGGTTTGGGTAGACTCCGGGAGTTCGTGATGGACAGCGAGGACTGGCGTGCTGCAATTCATGGGGTCGCAAAGAGTCGGACACGACCGAGTGACTGAACTGAACCGAACTGTGGAAGGGCCCTTCAGCCATTAATGCCCAAGAAATTATGCCCTTCAAAATGGGTCAGCCACATGTCTGCTTCACTCAGAAAAAAATATAATTAAATCCAGGCTTCCTAAGAGTTATGTAAATGATAGGAAACTACTATTTCCTGGGATCAACTTTTAAGTTAAAAATTAATTTCTACTGAGCTTTTATTCAAGTTATAATATTTTAAAATAATGAAGAAAATAGGAGAAGACGACTTAACCATTATTTTCCGCAAGGGTTACACTAACACATACTTTAGATTTTCCCTAATATCCATCAGCAAGAAAATGGAAAAATAAATGGTAGTGCATCCTTATCATGGAAGCTTCCTACAATCATTAAATGACAGACCTATATAGATACAGACCTATATGATTTGATGTGGAAAGACATCCACAATGTATTAAACAAAAAATAATACACACACCTCCACTTCATAAATACATAATGCTAACTGCATTCATGCTGCAAAGTTCTTGGCTTTTCCTATTTAAACCTGATACAATCACTGTCACTAATAAACTCTTTCACATTCCAAAATCAACGGTCTAACAAATTTATGTTTATCAAGATGATCAGAATGTTGAAAACTTTTGGCCGGTAGATGTGTCTGACACAGTTAATTTTTGTTTTAAATGTTTACAGATGGGCATGAACTTTTCAGTTTGACACATATACTCTCAATTTACTCACGCTGGTCTGCTTTATACACTTATACCTGGATGGCCACAGAAATTAAGTTTATAATTCATGGTACAGTTTGAAAGTGGCTCTGAGCTACAAATTGAGAACAAAAAGCAGAGTAAATCTTGAAAGCAATCATCCAAACATCTAGCTATATAGATCAGTCAGTAGTTAGTTGTTCTTATAGTACAGTTAGGATTTCCTCAGTGGGAGAAGAGGGCAATGCAGGAGACAAAGGAGATGTAGGTTTGATCCCTGGGTCAGGAAGATCCTCTGGAGAAGAAAATGGCAACCCACTCCAGTGTTCTTGCCTGAAAACTCCCATGGACAGAGGAGCCTGGTGGGCTATAGTCCATGGGGTTGCAAAGAGTTGAATACCACTGAGCAACTAAGCAAGCACAGTATAGGTAGAATCTATCATGCTTATTCAGATTAAATGTCAATTATAGCTCCTCTCAGTAAACATATAGCAATTCCTACAAATGTGAGCTAGTTTCTTTAGAAAGATTATGTATTAGTTATTTAAATACTTTTAATGTAAGACCTTTTTTCTTCTTTGAAGCCAAGGTTAAGTCAATCTATAGAATACCTTAAAAGAATCTCTGCTTGTGAGGTACTGGGAGTCTCAACACATCAACAGTGGGTTACAAACAACACTCTTATTTACAGTTTAAAATGTGACATACTCATATACATACTCATCTAAAAACAAAACTGTTCGTCAGGACTCTGAATGACTTGGTAGGAGATGGAGTTCTTATCACGGAATAACATACCCAAGGGATGGCACTCAGACCATCCAAATGAATGATATATATTTTATAATTACTTTGGAGGCAAAACAAATCAAAACAAGACTATCAGCAAAGCAGAACTACCATGATCATTTCCTGTAATGCCAATGGAAACAAAAGAAGCTCTTTCACGCATGTAATTTCAAGTTTGTTTGTTTTTTGTAAAGATTTTCAGTCAAACTGATTTCGATTCCTATTTGTTGGATTATATCATTGTGGAGAAATCTTATCTAGAGCTTAATTCACTCAACAATTTGTTTTGAGTAGGTGAGGATGGAAAAAAATTAAGAGGAAAGAAAGGGGGGAAATGGAAGATGGGATTAACTGGAACAGCCTTTGGAAATAAAACAGGAGATTATGGAGATGGACCATGCCCTCTGAAAGAAATATGACTGTTTTTCACAAAGAGATCAACGCACTGATCAAAAGGGGAACTCCTGATTTCTCCGAGAGTCTCTGAGGAGCAGAGTGAGTCCCAGGGCACGGAGCGGAGGCCCCTGCCTGTGCCTTTGTGGGGCTCATTCCTGCCTGTTTTTGCTAAAGGACAGGTAAGCAGCCAGTAGGAAAGAGGTTAGACTTACTTTGCAAATCACTTTTTAAAAGTTCTCAATTTATCTCAAGGGGATTATACTGAGTTAAAAAAAAAAAAAGTCAATTCAAAAGACTACGCTGTATATATGATTCCATTTATACAATACTTTTGAAATTACTAAATCAGAGATGGAGAGGAGTGGTGGCCGGGTTCTAGGAAGAGGGGAAGGGAGAGAGTGGCTGTGTCTATAGGGATCCTCGGGGTGGAACTGAAACGTGTGCTGCTGGGTTAAGTCTGCACTAGCACTACACAGGCACAGACACTAATGACGGCATGCGACATTGGAGAGCTCCGAATAAGGCCTGTGGATTTTATCGGCATCCATTCCCTGAAGCTACTCAACTAGTTATAAGATGCTAGCTATCACTAGGGAAAACTAGGTGAAGGGTGTATGGGATTTCCCTGTACTATTTCTTACTATCACATATAAATCCATAATTATCTCAAAAAGATTATTTTAAAAAATTAAGAACTTGACTTGCTCAAAATGTATATGGTATTATACGTTTGTCTTTATTTATCTTTCTTATTTCCATCTGAAGGTGAATTGTGCTTTTTAAAAAATAATCCTGTATCAAAATAACTACTTGATCTAGAGGAAAAATATAAACTATCAGTGACTTAAGGTATGAGGCTGAAAATAGATAAGCGTATTTTTTTCCCTAGACCTATGAATTAAATGGCATGTTCTGAATTTCTGTTAACAGCAAATTAAAGAAAAACGGAACGAAGGAGGAATATTTCATGTTTCTACACAGGACTGATGAAAAACAAATTATTCAAATAACTGCAGCGCTTAGATATTATAATTACATATTCATAAACTTTCTTTAGTTGTTCATTTATTCAGACATTATCTGAAACAGACACTGTGCTTGGTGCCTGATTACAAAATATTTAACATGAAACTTCTGGAGGATTTCATACCCTGGAAGCTAGGAGACATGCAAACAACTGATTGTGGAGGAGGGGGTGGCTACAAAGTGCTCAACAAGTATTTGCCAAATGAATATAAAAGAGAAAAGACAGGAGAACCTGTGAGTTGGAGATACCAGGGTAGGGTGTGTACGTACAGTGGCCAGAAGTAAAACTGCTACTACCCATGCACCTAGTTAGTACTCAGCCTAGCGGACTCTGATGCTACCACCCACACCTCAGAGTCCTGGGAAGGACAGGAGAGATGCCAGCAAGTGGGAAGCTGAGAGCTGAACCCAGGGCACCACCACCAATCCCTGCTGTGTGCCACCCCTGCTCAAGTGAGCGGCGGCCCAGGCAAACTCCTCGGCAAGGCCTCCACGATTATCCTCTATCACCCCGACCACTCTTGCCCCCACCATGCCCCAATCACAGGGACCTTCTTTCAGTGCCTTAAGCTGCCAAGTTCTTTGCCTCAAGGCCTGTATCCAGGTTGTTCCTTCTGGCTGAAATGCTCGGTACCCCACTCCAATCCACACACACGCTAGACTCACATGTTTGAGAGGGGATGGCATAGAAAAATTCGCCTGGGGCTAGTCACCCTGGATGAAGGGATAAAACTACATTTTCAAACAAAGAGCAGAAGGAGAATTTCAAAATATAACTGAAGAAGCCAAGAAAGCATTCCTGCTTTTTTATTGGAATGAAGGAGTGGTCCTATTTGTGAAGAAGTTATTGTAAGGCATTCATGAAAACAGATTTTAACTTCTTAGAAAATACACCTGGATTCTTGTCTCTGAATTTACTTGTATTATGTACTCATAAACTAACGTACACTGATTTGCTAAATGGATTAAAACTATGGGATCTTTACCTTCTTTTTAATACTTAAAATGATGAAAATGATGTAGATTCTAATGTACATGAACTATTAAATCTGTAGCAGTAAAAACTCAATAGGATTCCTTATTTTTTAATTGTAGAAACACCTACTCTGAAAAATAGGTAAAGGAGAGGTCAGAGTCCCCTAGCTTAAGTTTCCAAGTAAAATTATCAGGGAACACAAGCTCTGTAACAGACCACAGTGATAAAAGAAAAACAGTTGCCCTGAAGAGGGAAAAAAGAACAAGGCATTTAAAAAATCATCCTATTCTTTACAATACGCTTGTCAGTCAACTGATTATTCAAAAGTGATAGCCAGCTCTCCTGTCCAAGAAGAACTCATTCTGGGCAGCCATGAAGACGGCGATTGTCCCCGGCTGCCTGGATCCACAGGCTTATTCAGCTCGCAGACGGCTCGCATCGACCTGTGACTAGGGATCCCGTCCCTCAGTGGTGCCCCAGAGAGCCATGACCTCATGTGCTCCTGACATTGAGGTTCTCATTTATAACTGGAAGTCTCTGGAACACTCGTGAATTCTTACTTGAGTATAATTGCTTTATTACTTATTATTTATTAAATTTTAAAGTCACAATAAATGATTTTACTTAGGATTAGTGTGGCAAATTACTTTGCTGCGAAACTCCACAAAATGAGCAGAAAATGAAAAAGGCAAACATGATAAATGCGTCTACATCAGTATATAATGTTCAGTACAACTGCCAGTAAAACAGAGCACAAATGTCTGCATCTATGCAGGATATGCCACCTGAGCTAAGAATGTCTATCGTTTATTAACATAATCACGGAGTGCTCCTCATTAGGGGTGAATGCATCAAGGCTATTCATTTAGAAAAACACAAGACCTGTGTGCTACTGAAGTTGTTACTGAATATAAATCCAGCAGCATCAAAACATTTAGCATTACAATACAGAAAGCAAATACAGTAGCAGCAGATGGCTTCAATTAGACTGTAAACTCAAGGGCAGAAATCACAAAGCCTTGGACTGCAGGAGACCCAGGTTCAATTCCTGGGTCGGAAGATCCTCTGGAGAAGGGAGAGGCTACCCACTCCAGTGTTTTTGGGCTTCCCTGGTGGCTCAGCTGGTAAAGAATCCGCCTGCAATGCAGGAGACCTGGGTTCGATTCCTGGGTTGGGAAGATTCCCTAGAGAAGGAAACGACTACCCACTCTAGTATTCTGACCTGGAGAATTCCACAGACTGTATAGTCCATGAGGTCGCAAAGAGGTGGATACAACTGAGTGACTTTCGCTTTTCTTTCTTTGGATTCCTTCTATGTCTTTACTTCCTTCTACTTCCTCCCACCATCAGCCAGTTTGTTGTTTTTTTTTTACAGATTGGGTATCTACAGCAGCATTACGTATTAAACATCCTAATGAAGGCATGCTACAAGTACTGAACCAACTAATCATGCTCCCTAAAGTGCGTCAATAAAATCATCAGGGGGCCATTAGAGAGGAAGAGAAAGATAGCATGATCAGGACGCTGTCTCTAAGAAGCCATAGCAACAATGAAGAGGTAACCTGACAGTCCAAGTGCTTACTAACAATCCTTATTCCAAAGTTTCAAAGCCCTCTGAATGTCTGCAATCGCTCTACACACTTTTCAGTCTTTAAACTGCTATTATTTTGGTAATTTAAATCTGAATAAGGTAGCCTGAGTGTGTACAATTAGAAAATATGTGGAAAACAAAAACTTCTAAGCAGTCTTGCTATGCTGCAGCACAGCTATTGTACAACACACCTGTATATGTGAATTACTTCTCAAATGAGAATTTAGCAAAGAATTCAAAACTCTGTAAGACTCGAACTACTCAAACTACCATCCTGGTCATTTTTGTCATGCTTGATGTTACTGGTGGTGGTGACAACAAAAAGATTTACTGACTACTTAGTATGTGTCAGCAACTGTGCTAACTACTACTGTATAAAGCAGATAGTAGCTTTAGTTTCCAGATGAGCAAACTGAGGCTTAACTGAGGTTAAACATCTTGCCAGAGTTAGGAGGGAGATTTCTCCAGTGTACTGCACAGCTGGAGTTTCATTATCAGCTCAACTGCTCACCAGCTGTGACATCCCGGACACTGTGGCAGCACTTCACTGTTCTGGGAGCTAGGCTTGTTAGTTGTAACACCACTACTACCAACATGTTTCATACTGCAGAGTTCACAAAATTATATATATGAAGTCTCTGGATACTCACACCACCCTCATTTTCTCATCTACCCAAGGTCACGTGCCTGGTGGCTTACATACAGAGAATACCCTAACCACTCAGAATCTACTTTGAAGCTCAAATGAGACAGTATATGAAAGTATTCTCTAAACTCTAAAACTTTCTGTAAAAACATAAAATAGCATACTATTATCCATGTTCCCTGATTAGGGAGGAAGTGATTGTATTCAATGATCTCTAGAGTTCCATTTAGATGTAAAACTGCAAGTTAGAGGAGTTTTGAAGTTTTCCTTTGCCATTAGAAGCTAATTTTAAAAAACAGATACCCACGATAGGACTATAAACATTTTTTATACAGTATGATCACGCTCAACAGAATTTTTTTCTCAAAATAATGTTAAGAATCTCTCCATGATATTAACCATGCATTCAGCCAAAAAAACAAAACAAAACAATTAGTACCTACTATGGACAAACTGGGTATGAAAAGAAGCAAACGGACAAAAGATAACGTGTGAGAAGGTGCCGTGAAACAACCAAGACTCTGGAACAGGGAGCTTCAGGGGGGCTTCACTGAGGGTCTCACTGAGGACCTAAAACAGAAGGCACAGATGCCAAGAGTGGGAAGCAGGACACTCCAGGCAGTGGACCAGCGCGTATGAAGACTTCAAGGAATAAAAGGAAGAACCTGACAAGTGCAGGGACAGACTAGCGACTGAGGAAGGGTGGCACAAATGAGGCTGAAGAACTCGCAGGGGCCGGAACCTCTCACACAACCTGGGAGGCGTCTGAGTGTTCACCGTGAACTGTGAAACCATTTAAAAGTTTTAAATAGTGAGGCTCATGATTCAGATTCCACTGAAGATCACCTTGACTGCTGTACGGATAAAGCGGCTGATGAGATAAGAGGAGAGCCCAGACTGAGTCCCGGAGAAAGCTAACACTTCCAAAGCAAATTGAGAGCACTGAGAGGGGGTAGCTGAGGAGACAACACAAAAAAGCTATGTCACGGAAACCAAGAGAAGAAAGTGTGTAAAGGGAAGACCAGATGCTCTCCTATTTTAAGTTCTGCTGAGAGGCCAAGTACGATGAAGACAGAAAAATATTTTCTGGATTTATATCCTAGAGATCACTAATGACCTAGAATGGTTCCGGGGGATGCAGCCCATTCTGTGCACAACCTTTGTAAATATTTAATGACTACTTAATTTCCCACTAAGTGAAAATACAGCCATTTTTTTTCCTATGAAAATGAGTTTCCTACATAGGAATTAGATATTTTAAAATTCAATTAAAGAACATGATTTACCTTATTTGAACTAACATTGCTTATAATACAAACCAGGATGGAGAACTCACTCTCAACACAGGAAAAGGGGCTGCACAAGGGACACACAGGGACACAAAGCTCCTCTGTCTGAAAGGCTGGCTCCTGCACTGGTGCTGTGTTTTCCCTCACCACTAAGACTGATGAATTTCCAGCCTCTACAATCAGGGCCTGAAAGGGCTACTCAAATCTCCAGCACAATGTATGCCCAGGCCCTTGACAACTCCAGGTCAGTGGGACAGAGGTTACAGTACCTGGGGAGGAAGGCCCTTCTCAAATAAAAGCACTGCTCAGGAAAAGCCTTTTGCCTTTCCATCTTTTTACCACCTGGAACATAATGTGATGTTTGGAGTTACCTTTAGACCACTGGACGGAAATCCACAGGCTAAGGAGAGAAGAGCAGAGAGACAGGAGGAGCCTGGTCCCTTGAGAGCAGCCTCAGGCCACTGTACTATCCCTGAATGGTCACCATCCAGATTTCTTGCTGCAGGAAGCATGCAAACCCCTCACTTTTTTTACACCACTAAGTACAATTCTGCAGTGACATAACAGTTGAACACAAGGCTAACAGATTCATGCGATGTTCATTTCTTTCCTTCCTTATAGAGTATAAGAAGCAACCTTTAATACAAGAGGACATCAGAACTACAGCAAACTTCATGGCAACTAAGAGTGGCCATGTATCTAGTTTCGACCGATGAGGTACACGGAAGACTGTCCCTGGCGGCCCAGTGGTAAAGAATCCACCTGCCAATGCAGCCAAATTGGGTTTGAGCCCTAGGTTGAGAAGATTCCCTGGAGATGGAAATGGCAACCCACTCCAGTACTCTTGCCTGGGAAACCCCATGGACAGAGGAGCCTGGTGGGCTACAGTCCACGGAGTCGCAAAGAGTCAGACATGACTGAGTGACTAATTCTTTCTTGCTTTAGAAAAATTATGAATTAAAACACCCAAATCCTGGGAAATGTTTTGCTTAATTCTTTATATAAAATTGACCCCGCTTTTTGAAAACTGACCCTTACAAAACTGTATTTGTTTCAATATGGAAATGGTATAAAAATTAAATTAGCCTATCCTTCCATTAATTAATGTTGAGCAAATAAATATTTTAAAAATATTACTATTAGCTCCCAACCCACATGAACTGACCCTACCCTGGGCAAAACAAAACAGCAACTGAAATGTCAATCCAGTGTAACTCAGCACTACAGAAGAAACCCTGTGTCATCCATCAGGCACACAGAGCCAACAAGCACCAACAAAGACTTACAGGGCCGAGCAGAGCATCCCAGAAAGAGGCTCTATCCTACACCAAGAGGTCAGGGGAGTTCATCTGGTGGAAAGTGGAGGAGAGGAAGCACCTCTTAAATACACCTGCTTCAAACTCCTGAGATCCTCTCATTTGGATGCTGCTGCTGCTAAGTCGCTTTAGTCGTGTCCGACTCTGTGCGACCCCACAGACGGCAGCCCACCAGGCTCCGCCATCCCTGGGATTCTCCAGGCAAGAACACTGGAGTGGGTTGCCATTTCCTTCTCCAATGCTACACAGCCATAAATGCACATACTTTGAGAAATCATCATGAATTGCCAATCTGCCATGGATCAAAGGAATCAAGGATATTAATGTTAAAATTACTTGACCAAGTTAGAAATTTCCTGAATAAATTTGGGAGGCCCAGAAACCAAGGAATATATTTAACCCACTGCAAAGCTAAAAACACCTTCATTTTATTCTCAGTTTTCTGAATACTATTTAACCCCCAAATATGTACTACCTTCTCAACTGAGAACCACAAAACAAAAATTCAGATGACATTACTGGCATTTTGTGGAAATTCTCAGGAAGTTGTGCTTCCTGAATTGCACAGAGATCTAAGTTACTAGATGAGTTCCATACCAGGTCAAACAACTGGCTTTTATCATTCACAGGCTGATTAAACAATTCCAATCCACATAGAGAAGCACTCAGCGGAAGATGTCTGGAGAACTCTTAAGGCAATAGGGGAAACCCATATAGTCCTTTCTTAACTTTATTTTCTGGGACCAACTCGTGAACAGTTGCATGATCCATACATGTCTAAGGGAGATAAGCTTAGTGTCTTTCAATATACATCAAGTAACTAGTCTCTGCAGGGCGCCATTATAAATATCGTTTATCAAACAACGATGCCTTTAGGATCTATTAGGTAGATGCTCAGGGATGTTTCCCCCCAGACTTTTAGGATGCTTGCTAGGAATTCTGCCACTTTTTAGGATTTTTTTTTTTTTTAAGCCAGCAGACTCTCTGAATTAGAAGAAATAATCTAGAGTTCCCTGGTGCCCTAGTGGTTAGAATTCCAGGCTTTCACCGTCATGGCTGTGGGTTCAATCCCTGATTGGGGAACTGAGATCCCACAAGCCACGTGGTGCAGCCAAAAAAAAAAAAACAAAAAATAAAAAAAAGAAAGAAAAAAATCTATTAAATAAAACACTATGAAAGCATTTTGTTAACTTTATGAAAAGCACTCCATAAATATACTGCAATTTTATCAGTATTATTTAATTATGTCCATGTTACTGTTATTATGTTACTATGTATAGAGTTCCTTCTTCCCCTCAGTTAAAGCACTGAAGGTATTGAAGAAACTAATTATGAAATATAATCACAGAATTTAGGGAATTTACTTTTAGAACCAACTAACAGTAAAGAGATTTTATCACATAAGTTGCTTGTGGTGGCTATCCAGAGAGCTTCTCTCCTGCTCCAGGCTGAGAACATCAGTTTTAAACTGTGTCTAAAATAAGAGCAACTATGCCATCGATGCTGGCCTCTGGAAATCTTATAACCAAAATTAATTTGGTTATAAAATTTGCTGTTTGGAGGCCTTCATTGTTATTTTCTTGGTCTTAGCTAAACTCTACATAGCAGAGATTGCTACAGAGACAACAATCTATTGCTGTATAGACAGCTATACACACAGGTAAATTAGGGGTTATCTATCCCATGCTGTGTTATATCCTGATTCAAGATACAGAACACAAATTATTTTAGGGGCGTGTAACAATCTTCAAGAGCAAGACAACACCATGGCAACGCTGCTATGTTATGTCCTCTTTATCCCCGGACATTTTGTTCGGAGGACTGTTCAATTCCTAGCTACAGTGCAAAATGCTAAACAACTTCAATTTTTAAAATCAGACGTAGAAGGTGAATATACAAATTTAATTTGTCTGTTTTATTCTTTCTAGAATAAAAGAACAAGAGTATTTTCTAGTTTAGAGTCTGAATGTCAATGTGGGGAAAGGCTACTACTAAACAGCTTGGTATGCTATAATGTTAAGACTAAAAGTATAAATTACAATAAATAAATTTCAGTTGCTCTGTTTTATTCTATCTCCTGTTTGACAGATTTGTAGAGGCAGCGGAGACTTTGAATTTTTAAAAATCTGATTTAAGTTGTTCAGGCTTGCTCTTGCGATTTATGTTTCGGTCCCCTCCCCACCCTTGGGGGTGGGGGTGTGTGTTGAGAAGGACTGTTTCAGTAACAGTAATAAGAGACTGGGTCTCTCAGGGGAGGAACAGGGGAAGGGCCATAAATGAAATTGTTTAAATGTATTAAAAAGTAAAGGGTTTCCAGAGGCTTTTGATATTGTAATGTCAACCTGTGCTCCAATTCTACAAGCAGAAAGTAATCATAGGAGGAAAACATCTCTGGCCAGCAGAAGATCAAGTTTGTTAAAAGAGATATTCACGTGCAAATCCACAGGTACACGTGTACGGTAGGATAAACTTGCACAAGAGGCCAATCCCTCTCAGATCTAGAACTAGGTCAGGGTTTTGAGACAAGAGCAGGTAGCTGGGTGAATGGCAACCAAATGCCTTCTCTGTAAGCCAGGGATGACACTGAAACCTGGATTCAGAGACGTTTTTAAACTGCTTTTATTCAGTTCAAGGATTATAGAAAAATAACTTCTAGCTTGAACTGTTTGCAAATGTTTATTTTTAGCTCTCCATTCACCCTTAACTGCATAAAGGAGTGAAAGAAAAAAAAAAAAAGGCGGCAGCAGCAAAACAAAGCTAAAAAATAAGAAAATAGCCATACTTAACCTCCAGTTTAGATACACTCACAAACTTTCTAACTCATGATGAAGTCTAAATTTAGACAAAGGAAAAAAGATTCTATCCCATACATCCTCTTCAGTCAGGAAGAGAAAGTTAATAGTATCTGTGAACCACAGGAATTCAGAGACACTTAACATCAATTATTTAAATAACTACTAACCTATTACAGAGCAAAGGAAAAAGAGAACAAACTGTTTAGGTCACTGACCAGAGGTACAAGCACAATTTTCTTCCTTTTCCTTGCAATAAAAAAGGAAGATAGCAACCTAATGATTTCCCACATTAACGTCAATCAATCACCTGAAATATATTTCTCTGTCCAAGAACTATTTTTACATCTTTAGGCAATTTTCTTAGATTTCAAAGCTAGATTGTTACTTATTGAAAACTTTACTTCACATAATCTGTATAAGTGCAATTATGCTCAAAATCTGTGGTCAATGTTTAAGTTTGTATATTCTGACAGCAAAGTCAGAACATTTTCTACTTCTTTTTAGATGTAAGAGAAAAGCTGAGAATGCTAAGAAGAATATTGTCTACAGCAGGATTAGAAAAGAAAGTTGCTACACTATGCCTTCTTCAGGTCTTAATGTTCGTAAAACACACAAAAAAACCACTTTAATGTTAAATAGCCTTTGAAACGTTAAATTTTTCAGCACCTTCAGTTCAAAAGTACCAAAGAGTGGCATAAATACTTGTCTTTATATGCTTTGTATCTGTAAGGTTGATAATGTTGGGTAATTATTGCTAATTTTGAAGCTGTAATGATTATTGTGGTTGTTTTAAAAAGTCATTATCATGTATATTTCATTCATACATATTAAATGTCATATGTAATATGATCTGTTTCAAAATCATTCAGGAAGAGCAAGTAAACATGACTGACCATGAGTTAATAATTGTTGAAATTGGAATGTGGATACATGGGGGTTTATTATACTTATCTCTCCAATTCTGTCTGTAATTTTTCATAAAACTTAAAATAAGTATTTACAAAATTCCACCTAAGGGACTCTTAATGTTGTAATCTAAAGAAGTTGAGTCAAACTGTAAAGCTGGTCATTTAACTTTGGGACAGAAAATGAGAAACTATCATAGCGTAAAGATGGAAGAGAAAGGCCAAGTAAGGTGTTTTGTTGCATCCATATCAGAAGTCTTGGAATAACAATTATAGAGTTTACAAGAAATGCAGCTACCAGGGAATAAAATATTCCACCAAATCCATGAACTAAGAAGGATGTTATAACAGTACTTTTACAAATCTGGAAGAAGTTAACCTACCTATTCAGAGAGTTAGAATACTTAATAAAGCAGCTATATACTTTGTCCAATCCATCCCAGATAATCAGTTTATTTATAATAATGAATTAATTAAACTACTAGGGCATTGCAAATTATGTGAATTTTTTTCTTCTGAGCAGTTTTTCAAAATAAAACAAAATGTGCTCTTCTTTCCACCAGAAAGATAACTGTAGTGTTTGAAAGTGAAAGGCGTTTAGTCATGTCCAACTCTTTAGGACCCCATGGACAGTGGCCTGCCAGGCTTCTCTGTCCATGGGATTCTCCAGGTCAGAAGACTGGAGTGGGTAGCTGTTCCCTTCTCCAAGGGATCTTCTCCATCCAGGGATCAAACCCAGGTCTCCCGCATTGCAGGCGGATTCTTTACCGTCTGAGCCACCAGGGCAGCCCAAGAATATTGGAGTGAGTAGCTTATCCCTTCTGCAGTGGATCTTCCCAATCCAGAAATTGAACCAGGGTCTCCTGCATTGCCCGTGGATTCTTTGCCAGCTGAGAGCTATCAGGGAAGCCCTTTCACTAGAAAAGACACCATTAAAAAAAAAGAGAGGGGAAAGTTAGAAGAGAATCTGATTAGCAATTTGGAGAGAAACAATCTAGAAAGAACCCAAGGACAACCCTCCCACAAAGAATTAATGAACAACACTCACTAATGTTAAAGGTTGACTAAAAGAGCGGAGATCTCCATCACAGGGACTAAATCAAGGGTAACAATTCCTTTTCCCCACTCGTTTTTCTACAGACAACTGTGAGGATAAAATGTCAACCACTCAGAAGTGTGGAAGATTCTACAAAGCTTAACAGAATTATTTATGTTGTTTAGATACGCTGAACAACGCCTCCTAACTTACGGAACCCCCAACATATGGTATTTTCTTTTCTGGAAAGAAGCTTCTCTAATGAAGATAGTGTACATTTTGTAAAGTACAGTTATTTGTACTTTAAAATGTGTAAAGTACAGTTAGAGACTCATTTTTATTTATTTTTGACAGATGACTAGAGAGTAAATAAAATTTAAAGTATAAGGTTCTTAAAAAAAAAAAAAACCATAAACATATATATAGATGTTATTATCTTTATGTATATATTTCCAAACCTAGAAACAGGATAAAGCAAAGTACTAGTTGGAGAAGGGAAAAGCTTAAAAAAAAAAAAAAAAAACAGCTGAGACCTTTAGTAAGATCAGAAAGACATTCCTACAAATCTCAAATATTATTCAATAAACTCAAACTCCTCCTTCTTTGATTCTACTGAAATAAAGTACTCTGATTTAAGTGAATTTTTGTTTTGCTTTCACTTTAGGGGAATTACTGAATTAAAATTAGCAAAATGTTTCTAGGTATTGGTGCTCCATATTAGATTCCACAGAATCCCCAAAGATGACGACTGCATTTTAAAAAGCAAAAATGTACCCTCCAGTGTTCCCAGCAGCACTATTCACAACAGCCAAGACAAGGAAATGACCTGCAAGTCTCTCACCAGAGGAATGGATAAAGAAGACGTGGTGTATGTATATGTGTGCAGGGATTTCACAGCTGACTGAGATGGCCACTTGAACTATTCCAGGAAGACTTCAGTGTACAGCTAGTGGTTCTACTGGAGATTTCAGATATGACTCGTGAAAATAAAAATATAATAGTAAGCTTACATCTGTATTCTGCAGTATAAACAACCTAAGAATGAGCCCATCTCCACTTCAGAATAAAGATATTTAGGGAGAATGTTTTCCCAGTTTTCTGTTTTCATTGGCAGCCTGTCCCAAATCCCACAGGAGTGAGGCAGGCAGGGCTCTGGGAAGTCTGAGAGCTGTCTACCTGCCTCCTCAGCCAGCTGGGAGTCTGACAGAACCACCAAGAGGCTAGATGTCTCAGTCTCTTAGTAAATCAGTCTTTCTCTGCGTGTGAAGAGTTAAACACGGAACACCTCTTAGTAAACCCTGCATTCAAAGCACGAACTCAGTGGCTGCTACTGAACCAACAACCCTCCCACCAGGTAAAAGAGAGACTCACCTGGGCAGAATTACTAAGGATCAACTTCAGAGCAGAAACCAAGTATTATTAATGCTTGTCCAGATTATATATAATAGCAAAGCAAAATATTTTGACAGAGAAGGTTGAGAAAAGGTAGATATGGACACAGAAACTGAAAAAATGCAGTGACTTCAAAAAAAAGTGGACATGCTGAATTCTTCTATGTCTAGCACTTCAATACGGAAGAAAACTCTACGAATTATAATAAAAACAATGTTTTGACTACAGTAAAATATCTGACAACGAGTTAAGATCCATGCAACCGTCACCAAATTACACAAAATGGACTTTCAGTTCAGTTCAGTCACTCAGTCGTGTTCGACTCTTTGCGACCCCATGAACCACAGAACGCCAGGCCTCTCTGTCCATCACCGACTCCCGGAGTCCACCCAAACCCACGTCTATCAAGTCGATGATGCCATCCAGCCATCTCATCCTCTGTCATCCCCTTCTCCTCCTGCCTTCAATCGCACCCAGCATCAGGGTCTTTTCCAATGAGTCAGCTCTTCCCATCAGGCGGCCAAAGTATTGGAGTTTCAGCTCCAACATCAGTCCTTTCAATGAACACCCAGGACTGATCTCCTTTAGGATGGACTGGTTGGATCTTCTTGCAGTCCAAGGGATTCTCAAGAGTCTTCTCCAACACCACAGTTCAAAGGATCAATTCTTTGGCGCTCAGTTTTCTTTATAGTCTCTCACATCTATACATGACCACTGGAAACTCCACAGCCTTGACTATACGGACCTTTGTTGGTAAAGTAATGTCTCTGCTTTTTAATATGCTGTCTAGGTTGGTCATAACTTTCCTTCCAAGGAGTAAGCCTCTTTTAGTTTCATTGCTGCAATCCCCATCTGCAGTGATTTTGGAGCCCAGAAAAATAAAGTCAGCCACTGTTTTCATTGTTTCCCCATCTATCTGCCATGAAGTGATGGGACCGGATGCCATGATCTTAGTTTTCTGAATGTTGAACTTTAAGCCAACTTTTTCAATCTCCTCTTTCACTTTCATCAAGAGGCTTTTTAGCTCTTCTTCACTTTCTGCCATAAGGGTGATGTCATCTGCATATCTGAGGTTATTGATATTTCTCCCGGCAATCTTGATTCCAGCTTGTGTTTCTTCCAGCCCAGCGTTTCTCATTATATACTCTGCATATAAGTTAAATAAGCAGGGTGACAATATACAGCCTTGACGTACGTAAATGGACTTTAATTGGTCCTTATCCAATCGCCCCTGCAATCTCTGCTGTTGCTCACTGCTACTCTTGCTTGGGTTTCTCCTTGGACGGCTTTCCTGAGAGTCAAACTTTAAAAGACATTTTTTCACCATAACTCCGTTCCTTTTCTCATTTAAAAAATTATCGTACCTCTAACTAGAGGCACTATACTTTTGGGCTGCTCTCTCATCTCTTAGTGAATTCATGTAATGTCATATAGGTATTTTTTCTTCAATTTAATGCCCACACTAATTTATATTTTTAGCCTTCTCTCTTCTTTTCTGAGGGCTATTCCACATACTTACTTACTTCTTATTCCACATTAGGAAAAGTCAAAAATGACTTCCAGGCCCCTATACCATTTGCTCTTTCTAAAAGAATTCCATTAGCTTGATTACATGTCTTTCTATGTCATGTAGACTAAAATCCAAACAGTTAAAAGAAAGTGGATGACAGTGTACACAACAACAGTAGCAAAAAATGCTGACTGGGAGAGAACAAAAATTACGAAAAGTAAAACCAAAAGCTGAGCAGTTTGGGACCATCTGAAATATAAGCCAAAAAAATTTAGAGAGCTCTTTGGTCCAGTGAGAGAAATAATTATGTAAACTATATAACTGCACTTGAGAGAAATAATTATGTAAACTATGTAACTGGAGAGAAATAATTATGTAAACTATATAATCGCACTGTCCGATATCACCTGTAACTATTCATATTTAAATTCAAAATAAAATTTAAAATTCTGTTCTTCAGTCATACACCACTTTCCAAGTGCTCAACAGTCATGTGCAGCCAGTGGCTACTCTACTGGAGAGCACAGATACAGAATATTACGATCACCACAGAATGTTCTACTGGACAAAGCTGCAGTGCTAGCTCAACATTCACCTGGTATTCTCTATACAATAGGCGTAGGGCTATTATAGGAAAAGGGGTATAGAGAGATGAGGGAAGATAAGGCTTCTCTCTGCCCTCAGAGAGTACATAGTCTGTCTAGTGGACAAAACAAAAATATTTACGAGAGCTAGAGTAGAGGTGATAACATGGATGAGAGAAGGACTGACTGAGAGGCCCAGCTCTCGGAATTTCAGACTAATCATCTGGAACTGCAATCCTTTCACCTTAGTTTCCTGTGGACTGGACCTTATTCCCCAGCTGTTATGATGGTACAACAGGTAACACTGAGACTCATCACTACCTAGCAATTCTGGGCTCACTGGAACCAGAGATGCTGAAACCTGAACAGGATGTGTGTTAGCTCTGTCCCTCTGGATGTGGTGCTTCACCTTGCTGGCAACCCTGGAAGGAAAAGGCCGTGGTGCCGCTCTTTTGGCCCTTGGTCCTTCCTAGGGAAACAGCTATGCCTCCACTGTCCCTTTGGTTTGGAGCTCCTAGCATGTGCTATACTTAGAATGACCAAGTGCCTGACCAAGTAGTTAAGGCGTTACCAAGGAATTAACACTGCCACAAAGCACAAGTCTTCGGTGCAAATAAAGCAAGAAGGGAGGGGGGAGGTGCCCCAAAGCAGAAAGGGCAGGCTAAGCAAGGATGAGAGAAGCAGGAACGTTGACTGAGGGTCTGTGGGCCAGCAGAGGGTTCATTATAGCCCCCCCACATGGCACACACAGCGGGCAACTGCAGCAGATGAGGCTGGATGGGAGCCCAGCTGCCAAGAGCCTTAATGCCACCACCTAAGGAACTGGGCGTGGACTGGCCAACCATAATTAAGTAGAAGAGCTAAACGACCGAGATCTCTGTAATGATGAGATCTGTGTTTTCAAAAGACAAACCTGGGGAAAGGGTGAAAGGCAGATAAACAGAAGTAGATAAAGGGGGATGATATCTGGATGAAAACCTGGCTGAAGGAAGTGGAGATAAAGAACAGGAAATTCATTCAAAAGACACTGTGTGTGTGCTGACATCAGAGAAAACTAACTGGCTCCGACTACTGACAGGGTCTATCTGGCATACCTGCAGGCGATAGATGTTTGCTGCACACGCAGATGACACAGAAGGGCAGGGAACAAAAACTATGAGAAACACAAAAATTTGAGGGGAGGACTGACAGTGAGAGAAACCGAAAAGGAACAAAGAAATAAAACAAGGACATGTGCCTTCTGCCTGGCATGTGATCCCCCAAGACACTGGATGGCCCGCAATTCCCTCAGACCCGTTCCCAATGGTCTCCCCTGACTGCGCTATGTAAAACTGGGCAACACAGCAACTCTCCTTCAGCACTCTCCAAACCCTCTCCCTTATTTTCCTACCAGAAGAAAAAAAATACCACCACCTCACACACTATGCATTTTACTTATTTATTGTGCTTAACATCTATCTCCCTACTACTTAAATGTAAGCTTCACTTACTGCTGTACACCAGAGCCTAAAAATGTGCCTGGCATAAGCACATGCTCAACAAATACTTGTTGATTAACCAAATAACAAAAATAAATAAATAGAGCAGGATTATTACCCATAGACAAATAAGGATGGAAGTAAAGTGACAGCTAACATGGAAATTATATCGATTATACTGAGTGCTAAAGGTAAAAATATGTGTAATAGTCCTTTAAGTACAAAAGGCTCAAACACCATTTACTTCAAATATATGTTTTTATATATATCAAATGTATGCATTTAATTGTAACAAAGGCTTTCTATTTAGTCACAAAATAATGAGAGATTTTATAGCTTGAAAAATCACTCATAATACTTGGTAGCCACACTGCAAACCCACCACTTCAAGTATTTAAATCTTATTAATACTTTTTCAACTTCCATTACAAATTTCTAATTTCCTTTCTAAAATTTTGGTTATTTTAAAATGTTAAGCAAATGCAAGAAGCTAAAGTTGAAATACCAGAATATAAGTATAATCACAGTCATTAGCTTTAAGATATAATGAAGATGATATAACATTAAAATGGTAAAAAATGGTGAAAAGTTAGAAATGCAAAAATATCCAAGAACACAAAATGGGCCCACCTAGCTGGCTGGCTTTGGGAAAATGACAAAATATCATTAATTCTCACCTTCCTCATCAATAAAATGCAGTTAACACAAGCACCTACCTACCTGGTAAGCTTGTTCTGAGAGGTTTTTCTGAGGATTAAATGTTTCAAGTCATTAGCTTAGCACAGTGCCTACAATATAATTACTTCTTAAGCCCACAAATACTTATGAAAAACCTACTATATAAAAGGCATCATACTTACTGGCCACAGTGGCCAATGAAAGAGATATACCTACCCTAACAGAACTGATGACAATTAAAACAAATCTAAAGACAAACTAACGAATTACCAAGTATGACAAGTGCTACAGAGGGGTTCTGAGTCAGAAATCCAGGGATGAGGGTCAATTTCAGATGCGAGCAGGAAGAGTACGTCTGAGGACAGGAAAGCAAGACGGCACTGCCCACAGATGTAGGGTACAGAAGGACACTGAGGAGGATTTCAGGCTCAGCCCAGGTGTGGGAAAGAGCCTGTAACCTGTCTGAGAGGACCCAGGATAACTGAAGCATAGGAAGTCAAAGGAGATAAGATTAGAGAGACAGGTAAGAGCCAGATGATGCAGAACTCCAGAGGGCCACTGTAAGGATCTGTGATTTTATTCTATGGGAATTTATTCTTCAATGGAAAGCTGCTAAAGTTTTCTGTTTGTTTGGGTTTTTTTTTGGGGGGGGGAGAATGAAAGATGATCCAATTTACGTCTCACAAAAATCACTTAAGCTGTTTTTGGAAAGTGTATCACAGGGGAATGTAAACAGAAGCAGAATAATTAGTTCCAAGACTAATGCCATGTCTAGGAGAGAGCGATGGTACTTGCAATGCGGTGGTGGCATGGAGAAGAGAAGGAGTTGACGGATTCCAGACGTGGTTTGAGATGGATTGAATTTGGGGGATGAGGGAAAGGGAGAGATCAGAGATGACTCCTAGATGTCTGACTTAAGCAACTGCCTGGCTGACGGTGCCATGGTAAGTAACACAGTTAAGTACTGAATTAATTTTAGCTACTCTTAGCTACTATCAGGATAGAAGAGAGAGAGGGGAAAAAAACCTGGTAATCCTAGAGCCAAAAGAGAGGGAGGGGAACTAAAGCACACACAGAAAGTGAGGAAGAGCAATATCAGACCAAATTCCCCACTGAAAGCGACTACAAAAGTGACATAGATACCAAGCAAACAAACTGAGCTACCTGAAGGCACACAGAAAACCGAGACAGCTAGGACAGCACGTGCCGAGCGAGAGAAGGGAAACACACGGACGGCCCCTGTTTTCCCCTTGAGGCATCTGCCAGGTACCAGCACAGGGCATCCAGGCCAGGCAGAACAGGAGCTGGGAGCTTGGGGCAGTCCTGCCGGGCTGGGAAGCCAGAAACTGGACTTCTGTGCTACACCAGAGGAGCCAGGATTGAGGATCCCAGATAAAAAGGAACCGCACAGAGCGAGCCCAACATCCTGCTCAGTGTTTGCCCTCCAGGAATGTGCTGAATCATAAACAACATGGACTGAAATGCAGAAAAGCTCCTCATAAAGATGTTGCGAAGAGGTTAAAAAAGCTAGGCAGAGCTTTTATCAGCCTCATTATATTTAAAATTCAGGGCTTGCCAAGGAAGAAGCATCTTGGTAAACACTTCCAACTTTTAAATGAGACCTCAGAAGAGCTATGTGTTAGAAGGCTATTTGAATTTCCTGATTACCCTTATGCCCTCAGGCTTATTTCTTATTAATCACTAATGAATCAAAGTGATCAATGTCTACCTAACTACCTGCCAGAGAATATTAATATTTTTTATCTGAAGAAAGATAACATCATTCATACCCACTATAATGTTTCATCACAATGTTATTAAAACATTACCAGGCATATTGGGAAAAAGGATCAAATGATCAAAAGCTAGACAACAGAAATGGGCTCATGGGTGATGGGGACAGTATCGCAGTTATCAGACAGAAACACTGCAACAATGTTTACATACTCAAGAAAAATAGGTAAAACATTGTGAGAATTTGAATTTGTATAAGTTTTAGGACTGAAAATACAAAAACTGAAATTAAGAACTTAATAATTGGATATAAGGGGATACTAGACAGAGAAGATAAGTGAACTTGAAGACAGCTCAGCAAAAATATCCCAATAGATACACAGAGGGGGAAGAAAGAGTGAAAACTGAAATGACCTAACACACATGCATCTGTAGTCCCGGAAAGAAAGACTGAATAGAAACAGTATTTGAAGAACTCCAGCTTACGGAGAGGGTGTGGAGAAAAAGGAACCCTCCTACACTGTTGGAGGGAGTCTACGTTGGCGTGAGTGTAAGTTGGTGTAGCCACTGTGGAAAACATTATCGAAGTTTCTCAAAAAACTAAAAATAGAATTACCATACAATCCAGCAATCCCACTTCTGGGCATATATCTGAACAAAACTCTAATTCAAAGAGATATATGTACCCCTATGTTCACAGCTTTATTGACTATGCCAAAGCCTTTGTGTGGATCACAACAAACTGTGGAAAATGCAAGAGATGGGAATACCAAACCACCTGACCTGCCTCCTGAGAAACCTGTATGCAGGTCAAGAAGCAAGTTAGAACTGGACATGGAACAACAGACTGGTTCCAAATTGGGAAAGGAGTACATCAAGGCTGTTTATTATCACCCTGCTTATTTAACTTATATGCAGAGGACATCATGAGAAACGTTGGGATGGATGAAGCACAAGCTGGAATCAAGATTGCCAGGACAAATATCAATAACCTCAGATATGCAGATGATACCACCCTTATGGCAGAAAGTGAAGAACTAAAGAGCCTCTTGATGAAAGTGAAAGAGGAGAGTGAAAAAGTTGGCTTAAAGCTCAACATTCAGAAAACTAAGATCACGGCATCTAGTCCCATCACTTCATGGCAAATAGATAGAAAACAGTGGAAACAGTGACAGACTTTTATTTTGGGGGGCTCCAAAATCACTGCAGATGGTGACCGCAGCTATGAAATTAAAAGATGCTTGTTCCTTAGAAAAAAAGTTATGAGCAACCTAAACAGCTTATTAAAAAGCAGAGACATTACTTTGCCAACAAAAATCCGTCTAGTCAAAGCTATGGTTTTTCTAGTAGTCATGTATGGATGTGAGAGTTGAACTATAAAGAAAGCTGAGCGCCAAAGAATTGATGCTTTTGAACTGTGGAGTTGGAGAAGACTCTTGAGAGTCCCTTGGACTACAAAAAGATCCAATCAGTCCATCCTAAAGGAAACCAGTCCTGAATATTCACTGGAAGAACTGATGCTAAAGCTGAAACTCCAATACTTTGGCCACCTGATGTGAAGAACTGACTCATCTGAAAAGATCCTTATGCTGGGAAAGACTGAAGGCGGGAGGAGAAGGGGACAACAGAGGATGAGATGGTTGGATGGCATCACCGACTCAATGGACATGAGTTTGAGTAAACTCTGGGAGTTGGTGATGGACAGGGAGGCCTGGTGTGCTGTAGACCATGGGGTTGCAAAGAGTTGGACACGACTGAGCGATGGAACTGAAGTGAACTGAATGTTCACAGCAGCACTTTTCACAATAGCCAAGACATGGAAACAACCTAAATGTCCATCAACAGATGAATGGATAAAGAAGATATGGTATATATATACAACTGAATACTACTGGGCCTTAAAAAAGAACAAAATAATATCATTTGCAGCAACACGGATGCAACTAGAGATTTTCACACTAAATGAAGGAAGTCAGAAAGAGAAAGACAAATACTGTATTGATACCATTAGTATATGCAATCTAAGATATGCCACAGATGAACCCATCTATGAAACAGAATCAAGCACATACAGACTAGACTAGCGGTTGTCAAGGGGAAAGGGGGCTGGAAAGGCTTGGATTGGGAGTTAGAGATCAGCAGATGCAAACTGTTATAAATAGAAAGGACAAACGAGTTCCTACTGTATAGCACAGGGAATTATATTCAATATTCTGTGATAAAGCATAATGGAAAATATGAAAAAGAATGTATATACATGTATCAATATAACTGAGTCACTCTGCTATAAAGCAGTAATTAACACATTTTAATTCAACTATATTTCAATAAAAAATTTTAAAAAAGAATTCTAGCTTAGAAAATTCACAAAATGACAAAAATAGCAAGCCACAGACTCAAAATGCTCTACAAATTCCATGCATAAAGAATACAATAAAAGCTATGCACAAGCTCATGATAGTAAAACTGCTAAAAACCAAAGACAAAGATAAAATCTTGAATATAGCCCAAACACATTAAGTTCAACAGAAGTTAAATAGAAAAACACATTAACTTCAAAGGAAAAATAGTAAGACCACAAGTTGACTTAATAAGAACAGTGGGAGCCAGAAATTATAAAATAACTTAAAGGTGCTAAAGGAAGAGACCCTTTTAAAGATGAAGGTAAATAAATACACTTCCAGGCAAACAAAACTAGTTATTACTAGAAGACTTGCAAGACAAGAAATCTGAAAATTGACTCTGTGAAAGTCAATAGAGAGCAAGAAGAAGCACAAATTACCAACAATCCAATTTTAAAAGCACATTTCATTACAGATACTATAAACATCAAAAAGATAACAAAGAGATAGCGTTAAAAAAAAATCTTAAGCCACATCGGAAAATTTAGATAAAATAGATAAATGCCTTGAAAAGCAAAACTTGTCAAAATTGACAAAAAAGTAATAGAAAACAGGTATACTCTTACATGAATTGAAGAAACAGAATCAATAATCCACTCCCCCGTAAGAAAACTCCAAATTCCTTTACCAGTGAACTCCTCCAAACATTTATGGATGCAGTAAAATCAATTCTCACAAACTCAGAGAACAAAAAACATTTCTCAGGTCCTTTTATGAGTCAGAGTAACCCTGATAGCTAAATGTGTCAAAGACTTTACAAAAAATTAAAAATCACTAGTCAATCTCTTTCATGAACAAAATTGAAAACAATGTAAATGACGTATATTGTAGCATTTAGGGTTAGGGTTAGGGTTAGGGTTAGGGTTAGGGTTAGGGTTAGGGTTAGGGTTAGGACTAAGAAGATAATTCATAATGAAAAAGTTAGGGTTATCCAGAAAATCAAGGATGCTTTAAAATTAGTAAAATGTGTATCCCTACCTCACCCAAGTTGTTAACACATGTCTAAACACACAGTCGCTACATTCCTAAGAATTTTATCCTAAGAAAATAATCAGACAAGGCACAGAGACATACTCTAAGATAGGCATTATAATATTGCTTTTAATAGCTTTTAAATGCTTTATGAATATGGAATAGCTAAACAATTTTTTTACATCTAGCAGAATCAGTTCAAAATTATAACATGGTTCTGTACTTATTTGTATGGATAGTTGTTAATGATGTATGACTAAATGACAAAAGCAGGAGCAATTTCTACGGCAAAAACACTAATTTTATAAAAGAGTAAACAAAATCAAACATCTGTCTTGAGAGAGCATTTTGTCTAGATATAATGAATTGCCATGTTAATTTATGTTCATAAACAAACGATCTAATGCCTAACTTAAGATAATCTTCCTCAACAGAAAGAACATTTTCTTTTCAAAACCTAGTTATAGAAAACTGCCCATGTATGTATTTTATTTAGACCATAAAAAAATGCTGCTAGACTGTAATCAATCAAGAGAATCTGCATCATACATAAGCAGATACTAGTAGGAAGACAAAATCAAAATACCCTGAAAGCACTAAAATCAACCTATGTGTCACATATAAAATGCAATAATGGTCTTTGAATTCAAAGTGCTAAGTTTATAGGAAAAAAATTCTATTGTATAATATATATACAAGAGGACTCAAAGCTCCAACAAGTTTAAAGAAAATTCCCTTGAATCTAAGCAGTTGAGTAAGAAAAGTGTGTTAGCCACTGCTGAGTTGTGTCCTACTCTTTTCAACCCCACAGACTTTAGCCCACCAGGCTCCTCTGTCCATGGAATTCTCCAGGCAAGAACACTGGAGTGGGTTGCCATCTCCTTCTCCAGAGGATCTTCCCATTCTAGGGATCGAACCTGGGTCTCCTGCATTGCAGGTGGACTCTTTACCATCTGAGTCAACAGGGAAAAACCCACCTGCATTAAAATCACTCTAACCCATAGGTTACACAGCATTTTACAAAGATACCTGGAGCAAGGTGTTGGGAGGGGATCCAGGTATTCTGCTGAACAGAGGGCCTGAGGGGTTAGCACTGTCTGCTCAGGTACCTAGGGGAAAGGCTTAGGGTGTTTATCACTATTGCCATGAAACCCAAATTCCTACCCTTGCTCTGTATTTTCCTAGCTATGTGATTCCAAAGAAGTTCCTTACCCTCTCTGAACCTAGGCTGAGAGAAAGTAAAAATAGCTCTGCTGACAATCACTCTGTGATAGAGACAGACAAGGCCAGCAAAAGACCAACAGGTAATAAACTCTCCCAGGGCCACACTACAGCTCCACAATGATTGACAAGCTCCTCCAGCCAGCTTCCTTTTTCCTGCCTCCTAAACAAAGACAGCTGAAAGATCCAATTACCAACCCACTTCCACTCTGTGTCTGCAGCATTCTACCCTGAGTTAGTCTCCTCTTCCCCGGCTCCATCATCAGCACCATGAGGCAAACCCCAGCGAGAACCTCTGCAATATCCTCTTCGGTGACTGCGTGGCTGCAGCAAGTCAGTAAATTTGACTTGTTCCACTACAGATGTATTCCTGGTGCTCTTCACCAGGGGGGCAACAGCGGCTTCTTTTTCTACATACCAATGTAGGATCACTGAGAGGATGAAACTAAATGTTATCCTGTCAAATGCCAAGCATCTGCCTGGGAAACAGCTAGGACACAACAAATATCAGCATTTCTCCCCTCTGAGCTCAAAATAAAGCTACTTGTGTAATTTTATTTTTTAAATTATCTATCTAGTTCTTCCCTGCAAAAATCTACATCTCTCCAAAACTCAGCCAGGAAATAAGCCCCTCAAGTAAACAGAACTCTGAACAACCAAACAGACATGACCAAGTCCATGAAATAAAAAGACTATGTACTTTCCCGTAAGAATGCCTGAAAATCCCACCTGGACATCATTTACTCATTTTTAACATACTTTGTCCTAATAAACTTTGAAAATCTGATTTGTACACCCACAGCAAATTAGAATGAGCAACTATGAAGTTAGAGAGCAACAGTTAGGCATACTGACCACAGGAAAAATACTCAACAAGGCAGGAGACAGGAACACTATATCAAACAGAACTCAAAATACTTAGAAATCTGAAGTCATCTTATAGCTTCTAAAGTATGACTGAACATCCCAACCATAAAATACTTCAGCATACAATGCCAATATATATATAATATATTCATTTATAAACCATACATTTTATGCAAATTATAAAACATACTAAAACAAAATTAAAAGATTAAAATGTTTTAATTTTAATTAACTATCTTAAACATTGTTTTCATCACGCAATCACTGAAGATGTGTTGTTCAGTTTTAAGTTCTACAACTCACTGAGGTACTTTGACAGTGAACCTCTGCTCCCCATTTCCATTCAAAGTATCATAGATTCTCTTAAAAAGTACCTAGGGCTTCCCTGGTGGCTCAGTGGTAAAGAATCCGCTTGCCAATGGAGCAGATGCTGGTTTCATCCCTGGTTCAGGAAGAACCCACATGTCACAAGGCAACTAAGCCGATACGCCACAACTATTAAGCCTGTGCTCTAGAGCCCGGAAGCTGCAATTACTGAAGCCCATGAACCCTAGAGCCCACACTCTGCAACAAGAGAAGCCAACAAGAAGCCCATGCACCACAGCTAGAGAGAAGCCCCTGCTCACTGCAACTAGAGAAAAACCTGAGCAGCAACGAAGACTCAGCACAGCCAAAAATAAGTAATTTTTAAAGTATCTATATAAAAGACTATCATAGAAAAACTGCAAAAACCTCGAGAAACTCATAGTCCTGCTCTCTCTACATTACAAAATTCTCATACTGTCCTTCAGAAAACGTTCATTAGAACGTGGATCTAGAAAAACCTGGAGGTTTTTTCAGACCCAATCAAAAGTTCAATTTCTCCTTCTTTTTGGAGCACAAAATAAACTGGAAGTTCTAATATTTTTATTCTCAAATCGCAATTGACTTGCCTCATCTCACTTTGCCAATTACTAGTAGTGACGGGGCATAAAGCTTCAAAAGCTTTATTAGATGCTGAGCTAAAACAGCTGTAATTTATAGAATAATGATAGTACATTACAGAGAAACTGTCAATGAACTTCATTGAGCTGAATCAATATTATTCAAATGATGGCTCTAAATCACCAAAAGTAAGTTAAATTATGTGTCACATATTACATGTAAGCAAACAGGACAGTAATCCAAAATAGATTGGGATGATTCCCCAAAATAACCATCATGTATTCAAAAAATTTACTGATTCAGAATAATTACCCAGGGTCTCCAGTTACCAAGAATTCTAGTCACTTTCAATTTCCCCCCTCCAGAAAGAGAGGAATTCTTAAAGAGTATATTGAAGAAGTTCAGTCTCCTAAAACGTATTTACTGTTTCATGTTATGAAAACTAGTAGAGCCATCAGTACTTTATCCACTAATTTAAAATAACTTCAAAACTTACACTAAAAATACATCTTTCATATTCGAAGTAGTATCTGACATCATAGACTTCATACTTAACACCATTATTAGTAGTAGTAGTAGTACGGGACAATATTTATGTTTCCCATAAATAACAGAAAGAGTAATGCCTTAAGAGTCAAGAAAAGCACTCAACAGTTTTTAAATGTTTTAGAAATTACGGTAGATATAATAAACACAAGACATATATTCATGTAAATTTGACATCATGTAAGAATATGAATAGATAGAAAATGGTTCACAGGAAGGAAAGATCACTGTGGACTAGAACGGACTAAAAACCGGTTTCACAACAGAGGGACATGAGCTGGAGTAGGATTCAGAGCTGGAAAGGAAAAGCCATTCAAAATGGAGGAAAATAATGTTATTTGTTTTCTCAATAAAAATGTCTAATTCAAGACACCAAATTTAAGACACATTCAAGTAAAATAATTTAGAGAAATATACCATAAGAAATATGTTATTTAATTATGTTGTTCAAGTCACCTACGTATGCGTGTGTGTATATATTAGCATATATATATTAATATATAAATGGCACTTATCTACCCTTAACCTTCATAAAACCTCCCAACTCATATTAGGAACAAGAGCTCCAGCATGAGAAAGAAAAATTAAAAAGAGCTGTAAGTAAAGAGAAAAATTTAAGGCACTGGATCTTAATAAAACTCTCTCTCCAAAGTTAACATTTTTCTATTCTCTAAACCTTTTTCGAGCATGATATTTTCCCCCGGTATACTTTATATCTCTCATTTAACTTAGAAAAATGATAAAACTTCTCTTTGAAAAGAAATTCATGTGAATAATTCCCTGTCCACTAGAGGGCTCCAATATTTCTTTCACAAATGGAAAAGATAAGACATTGCAATAAAAATATTCATTAAGCACTGAAAAAAATCAAATTATCATTAGCTTACTTAATCCCAGACTAAACACAGTTACATCTGCTACAATTTCACATTCATAACTTAAAAAGGTACAGGATTCTTTATTACCTAAAATGCTTCAAATAACCAAAACTGCTTTGCCATTATTTTCACACTGTCAATGTCTCTCTTACATAGGGTTTTCAATTTTATAGATATCATAAAGTATAGTTTCAGTCCAAAGCTCCAACCAGTAGTTTCAATTTTTATATAATAATTTTATAAATAAATTAATTTACATCTTGAAAACTTTCCAAATCCAGAAAACAAAATTACCAGCTTATCTAACCAGCCTTAGGCTTTATTACTGATATAAAGACTAAACATTTTCTTTCAGAAAGCCTAAATCATTAACATAATTCATGCTACAAGTGTAAAACAATGAATACAGCCACATCATGAGCTATGATTTGGGCTGAGGGGGAAAATCAATCACTTAAATACAATGTATTATAATGATACTCGGTCCAGGATATTTTCAGATTTTTCAAACAAATTAGTTATTACACTGAAATGTCAGTAAATCTCTTAATTCAAACTCAATCACCTTTAGAAAAGAAAAAGCCAACATTTTAAGTTAAATACATTTATACCATTTATAGGACATCTTTACAAAATGTTAATTGAAAAAGTATCAACTGCAAATTATCTTTTGTAAAGAATATAGCAAATCCACTCACTAGGGGTACCATTCGTACCCTCTCCTAAAAGACCGACTTGCTAAATTTGCATTATAAGAAAGAGAACCCCTTATGGTACAAAAAATATATATACTGAATGTTTAAAAATAAATTTTAAGTGTTAGTTATATTTACAAAATAAAAGTCATGCTAAAAAAAAATCGATCTTAAAAAGTGAGTCACAATACTTGTTATAAGGAGACTTTACCAAAATCATCAACTGCTTTAGCAATTATTAGAACTCAAGAATAAACTATCTCTATTGAAACCATGACAGGGTTTATTATAATTTCACTGCCCCACCTCCTCTCCCAGATAGGATTTTCCTATACAGTTGACAAGCACCATTAACAGGTGAAAAAGTGTAATATTTGTTTCTAAATAGCACACACTGTCACCAATGAGAAACTTAAAATGCTTACTGCATCTAGCAAATGTATGTATTCATATTTGCACGAGTATGCATCCCAATCAATTTAGTTATGCTTCAAGGGAAGTATCCGATTGTGGAGAGGTGGGGCTGAGAAGGCCGATGCTTTTCAAGAGTGGTGACATTTTCCTCACTTTAAGTCAGAATGTAAGTACAGATTGTCAATTATCGATAATGAAAACTTTAACAAACACGAAGTATTGAGTCCACGACTTCTAACCGGTATTTATCATGTTATATTTCAAAAAGCTGTAATTCTAGGTACATATCAAAGGAAGACACTTCTTAAACAAAAATGCAATGTGAGTAATAGCAAATGACGGATTAAAAGGTTTTAATGCTGGAAAAAAACCCTCAAGGCCTCCAGCGAGTTGTATGGCTAGAAAATGAAACAAAAATTATTCAGAATCATCTAATCTGAGCTGTACCTTAGACAGACTCTGAAACAGCATCACCAAGGAATTATATATTTATTACATAATACTGCTTTGCCCTTGCCTATCACCTTTAATCAAGGGATCTCAAAGCACCACAGAATCATCAAGGCCTTAAAATACACTCTAAAACAGAAATAGTTGTATTTGATAACTACAGCTATTAATACAACCTTGCCATCCCTTCCCGGTACCCTGATCTGAACACTAGCTTCCAAACCTCCTCTCTGACTTGGAAACGGTATTCTCCAAATCACCCTAATTTGTGAGTGAAGCTACGCACATTCAGCTCCTTCTCGTCACTGGGCCTAAATAAAGTTGTTGCACTGTTTTAATCTCACAGATCTATTGCACGACAACTTCTGTGACAGATATATAGTACGTAAGGTGATCATATCGCACACTGTGCATGATGATATAAGATGGAGGTCTTAGCCAGGGAGCAAGTCTTTGCTGGAGGGTGTGAGCCCAGAGTATCCATCCGGGAAAGAGGGTTTTCCTGCTCGGTCCAGAGACCTATCTAGGCAACTTCACCAACAGGGTGAAGGAAATCTCGTCTGGCTGGCCTTAAGCCGGCAGGAGACTATGCTCTGGTGTGTACCCTAGGAGGGAAAGGAAAACTAAAAGTACAATGCTCGAGTTTTCAGACTCAGGAAGGAATGTGTTGGGTTGCTCTGTGGCCACCCAAGAGACAGAACATTGTGGTTCCTTTGCATTTAAACAGTGCACTGAAAGGGAAATCAAACACATGCAAAATGTCTTTAAACCAAGGTCAAAATATGCCATTTAGAGCCATTTAATTTTACAGCCCGTAAATGGGGTTCACTCTAACGGAAACATCTGACATTTTAAAATTTAATCCTCAGCCAAGTTCAATATTTTCACTGACATATACAAACGCTCAAATGTTAACTTCGTATATATGGGCATAACTATGTTAACTTCAATTCTTTCATAAAGGAGATTATTCCCCTTCCTGTTAATTGCATTACCTTTGTCCCCAGGACAGCAAAGAGTAATTTCACCTCACACAAACCCACCTTCCCAACGCTGTAAGCCTACACGGTTCCTGTTAGTCAACAGTCTCATAAGCTCAACCTTCTTTATGAACAAAAAGAAAAGAATCAATAAACAAGAGTACTTTGGTTTCCAGTTCTTAACATTCCAGGATCAAGGTTCAATCAATAATGTGTTTTATTAGCCTTTAAAAGTCCAGTGATGTCATACCACTAAATATTTGGTACTAAAAGTCCTGGAATATTCACCAGAAGTACCAAAATACAGTCAGCCTGGATTTGTGAACATTCCAAAACGTCTATTTCTGTTTCCGTACTTGTTCTCCCAAACGTTTCAAAAAGCTCACAGCAAATCCTGGCCGAGTTTCTAAGAGATAAGACGTCCCCATTTCTTGGAAATACCCGGCTTGCACCTACTGCATTCATGACCAGTGTCACAGAGCAAGATTCTGATTTTCTGCCCACCTCTGTATCTAGCAGGGACACCCGGCCTCAGCTCTGCCGTTTTCAGAAGCTTTCAGACACAAGTGTCCAGAGGCTTCTAGCAAAGCGGAAGAGATTTTTCTCCACTTCAAGGCACCCTGCTACATGTTCCCAACTTCTCCATTGTCTTTAACCATTTAGAAAACGCAACCCAGCGAGAAGATCCGTATTAAAGGCAGCGCTTTCAACGAGAGCGACACAAGACCCTCCAACTTCTTCCACAATCTCCCGGCACCGTGGCTTCCCCACCCCCACCCCCACCCCGCAAACCTTCTCCCTACGCCAGCATCCTTTCTGATTAAATGAGATTGAAAACCACAATTAAATCAAAGGCTGTCGTTAACTCTTAATCCTTCACTTACCATATCCGCCGGGACATTACTGGACATCTTGCCGTTTGCTATACACCCAGATGTTTACGCAAAGAAAAAAAATTTTTTTAAGACAACAACAAATAAAAAAAAAAGAAGTCTTCGAGCTAAAAGAAATCAATCTTCAAGATCTTGATTGGTTCGAGATGTGCTCTCCAAAAATAATTTTTTAAAATAGAAATAATAAGTTCTTTCCGAGCCGAAGTGCCGGCCTGGCCGGGCGCAGAGGAACAATCGCCGGCAGAGCTGTGGCCGGAGCGGAGCAACTCCCGGGTCGCCGAAGTCAGCAGCAGCGGCAGCAGCAGCCCCAGGACCGGCCGCGCCAGGTGGACCGAGCCGAGTGACACACGGACATGGAGCGGGGTGGGAGGGGGTTAAATCGCCTTCCTCCTTTCCCAGCCCCGCCGTGATTCACACTCGCTCCCGAGTCGAGTCCTCATGAAGCGGGAGGAGGATGCCCGGGCGCCGCGGCACACAGAGAACTTATGTGGCTACACATGGACACGTCCCCGTCGGCCGGCGCAGGCAAACGGCTCTCAACTCGCGCGGCCGGGGCCGCGGAAACCCGCGCTCAAGGGCATTTAACTCGTTGGCAGCCGAAGCGCTAGCCGGGGCCGGAGAGCCCGGGGCGGCGAGCGGGGGGTAGGGGGGGAGCGCGGGGCGCTCGGCCCGCCAGGAGCGAGACCCCCACGGCCCGTCGGGGCTCAGGCCGCGGGCGCCTCCGGGCAGCCGCGGGGCTCGGGGCGCATCGTCTCTGGCTTCCCAGCGCTCCTCTCCCGCCTCCTCCGCCCCCACCGTTCCGCTGCCTCCCCCGGCCTAGCGAGCTCCCCGCGACGCCGACTTCGGCTGGGCCCCGGAAGAGGCCGGGTCCTTCCTCTCCTCAGCCCGGGAACCGTTTCCTCTCAGAGCTCCGTCTCTGTGTCTCCGCCTCCTCCACTTTTCAGTCCCCGACGCCGCAGCCGCCTCCTGTCATCACCCCTCAAGCCAACATGGCGGCGGCGACGGCAGCTGCCGGAGCGCGAGCCGGGGACCCGTGGAGAGCACGGCGCCCCCCAGCCCCCCGCCTTCCTCGCAACCACCGCCCCCGCCCTTCTTCTCCCCCAACCCCTCTTTTCGCGAACACCGAGTGCGTCACTACGGAGACCACCCTGGAGCATCACGGGAAATGTAGTCTACGCGGTGGGGGTGGGGTTGGGGAGCGGGACACCAAACGCGTTCTAGCCGGACTCCGAAGCCACGCCCCTCTTAGCAACAGTTGCTAGGAGAGGAAAGCTCGCTCTAGCCCGGCGACTGCCCAGGACTTTAGGGAGATACCGGCTACCAGGAGGGCTGTGATCCTACAAATTATTGGGGGGCGGGGAAATGATTCTGCACAGAGAAATTCCCTCATGCACAATATACTCGCAGACTTAAAACATGGTTTACCTCCAAGCAGAATCATTCATTTTAATGACAATGCGCTCTCCACATCCTGCAATCTTAAAGCATTTCGTGTAGTGATTTCATCTAGGTCTCTCCTCAACAATACATTTGGAGGATCAGAAGCAATCATTGATTTCCAATAAGGTCATAGAAGTTCAGCAAGAGTAAGGATATCATTAAGCAGGGAGAATGTTTGAACATGTGTTTCTTGACAACCCAGGGCCATAAAATTACAATCCAGTTAATTGAAATTACCCAAAACTACATTCAAGACAGTAGTGTATGAACCAAAAACTGTGTTAGATACAATAGTATATGATGCAAAATCTCTATCAGGAAACAGCTAAGCCAAACCACATGGGGCGACACGGGTTTACCAGGCTAGCCCTGAAATCCCATTTAGCTCAAAAAGTGATTGAAAACTTATACACCTGCTGCTGCTGCTAAGTTGCTTCAGTCGGGTCCGACTCTGTGCGACCCCATAGACGGTAGCCCACCAGGCTCCGCCGTCCCTGGGATTCTCCAGGCAAGAATACTGGAGCGGGTTGCCATTTCCTTCTCCAGTGCATGAAAGGGAAAAGTGAAAGTGAAGTCGCTCAGTTGTGTCCAGCTCTTAGCGACCCCATGGACTGTAGCCTACCAGGCTCCTCCGTCCAGGGGATTTTCTAGGCAAGAGTACTGGAGTGGGATGTCATGATTAGCAAACGACAGAAAATAATACCATCGGTGAGAGCCTTAGATGAAGAATATGTCTACCCCAGATTTAGGAACAAAATGCAGAGACCACAAATGTGTATCTGACTCATATCTCCCTTAGTGCTCCGAGTGTTTTAGGAAAGGCCATCTCAATAAAGATACCTATATAAAAATGCCAACAGACTTAAAGTCTGAACGCCACCTCTCCAACCTCCAGCTCTGTGACCTCATCTGTCAAACAGTCTTGCCTACCTTCCAGGGATCAAGTAGGGGCAGTTGTGAGGATGAGTCCATGCATGGGAAATAAATTACTTTGTAAATAATATGCATAATTTGATGTGAAATGTTACTACTTATTCATTCAGCAAACACTCCAGGCCCTCGGTGAGGGACCGGAAGTTTAAAAGATGAATAATCCAGGCAGTGTCCTCCAATGGCTAGAAGCCTGTGTCATTCCCCCAGCAATCTCTCCCGTCAGGTGTGTCTATCATGATGGAAACTCTCAGGAAGTTTAGAGTACCTACCTCTCAAATATCCTGGCTGGAGAAATTCCAAACACTCCCAGGGGTGTATATCATCCTGGAGTGAGTTAGGGTGGTAACCAAGGAGGAGGAAGGTAGGTCAAATTCCCAGAAAGACCAAAGGACAGAAGACAAAAGAGACCCAAACCTTGCCTGGAGTAGGTTTCAGGACTTGATCTAAATATGTCTAAGTCTGTAGCTGCGTGAGTTTCCCTGGCCTCATTCCCCATGTGTAGCAACCTCAGCGCCTCTCTGCTAGCCCTCCAGGAAATAAGAACTGCCGAAGATGCTTTAGGGAGCTCACCAAGTTCGTCCTCCACCTCACTTCAAATCCCAGCTTTCATCCAGCTGCTGCCCTGGCCAAGGCTCTGCTGAGTCTGAAAGTAGAAAGACAAGAAGGAGAAGACAGCAGGATGTATAGAAGCCTCAACCCACTTCCTCTGCTCTTTCCCAATAATCATACAATGACAAGAGAGATAATGACCTCGGTCGCCAGCCGAAAACCTTAGCATCTCTGACACATGGTGCTCTGTTTGCTGCCGCAGCAAAACGCAACATCTTTCAAAAGTAAAGTCCCTGCACCTGGCTACATTTCTAATCATTCTTCTAAGAGAGGCTGCGACATTATTCCCCATAAAATTCATTATAGCTCTTCCCTAATAGTGTTAAGGCATAAGGAAGCATGACTGAACACCACTGCAGATTTTTGTACTCTCCTGTCTTTACTCTGTACTTCCCAATTCAGGTGGGTGAGATGAGAGGCTGGAGAAAGAGCCCTTGTGTCCACAATGGAAAAGGGTAGCATCTTTTTGATACCTTCAATCCACTGTCAGCATCAATCTGAAGGAAGTGAATGACACAGCATTTTTGTATTGGGAAAAGCAACTCCGTGGGAAATCAGAAGCCTTGCCTCTACCAATGAATTTGCTGTGTGACCTTTGCCAAGATGCTTTGCTTCTCTGAGCCTCAATTTCTTCATCTGCAGAGATTGGACTAAAAGTCTCTAAGCCGCTTCTAAGAGTCTATGAAGTCAAGTTCCGGAAGAATAACACATGATACCCATGATCTGTTAAAAATATCTCTCCCAAGTGACTGCTCACATGTATAAGGGTTGTTTTTTTTTTTTTTTTCGGAGGTGGGGTGGGGTGGAGCCGGGTGTGATGGAAATATTCTAAAATTAGATTATGGCAATGGCTGCATAACTCTAGAGTAGATACACTATAAACCATCGAATTTCACACTTTATGTGGATGAATTTATTTTTTATTTTTAAAATTATAGTTAAATATACATAATATAAAATTTACCATCTTAACTTTTTGGGGCACACAATTCAGTGGTATTAACATTCATTTTGTTGTATTACCCTCACTACCATCCATCCACAGAACTCTTTCATCTTGTGAGACTGAAACTCCAAATCAATGAATAACCTCCCATTCCCCTTCCCTCCAGCCATTGGCAACCACCAGCCCCCTTGCCACTTCCATCCAATGTTACCCAAGGCTGACTCGGTCTTCTTTGTTTCCAGTGTAAGAGTCAGTTTGAGGTTTTACTTTGTAAACGTATACTACGTTTCTTTCTCATGAGAAAACCTATATGAAGCCCCCTAGCGCCAATGTGAAAACTTTCATAGAAGTATCCTCAATAAATGTTAATTTCCTACCATAATAAAAGATCAAGGACTTTTTCTCTGAAACAGGAAATAATTTGATAGTTACTGGTTTAGTAATGGACTTTCCCCTTTTAGTCATATGTATATATAATTGGCTATGCCAGGTCTTAGTTGCAGCATGAAGGACCTAGTTCCCTGACCAAGGATCAAACCCAGGTCCTCTGCACTGGGAGCACAGAGTCTTCGCCATTGGACCAAGAGGAAAGTCCCCCCACCTTTAGTCTTTACTCTTTCCAGAACAGAATGAATGTACTATGTGTGTTTGTAGATTTAAGAATTGTGCTGTGAATGCATTTTTTGGGATGTGAAAAAAAGAATGAAATTGTCTAAGGCAAGGAAACAGGCAGACATGTGGCTGGCCTGTTTTCGCTCCTGAGGAGACCCTTACACACGAGTTGCAATTATGTCTAGCCCTTTAACCTTACACTACCCTAACCAGACATTCTCAACCCTGTTCCTATAAAAGTCACAAGGAGCCATTTAAAAAGATCGATGCCCCACCCCTACCCCAGCACAAGTAAGTCAGACTGTCCTGAACCGGACAAGACACCACTATTTTTCAAAGGTCACCCAAGTAATTCACTTGTGCAGCCACAATTGAGAAACATGGTGTATGTCAAATTCCTTCAAGTTCAGCTTCTTTCCTATGTGATCCAGCAATACCATTCCTGGGCACATACCCTGAGAAAACCCTAATTCCAAAAGATACATGCACCCCAATGTCCATAGCAACACTATTCACAACGGCCACGACATCAAAGCAACCTAGGCATCCATCAACAGAGGAATGGACAAAGAAGATGTGGCACATATATGCAATGGGACAATAAAAAGGAATGAAGCTGTGCCATTTGCAGAGACATGGATGGACCTAGAGACTGTCATATGGGTGAAGCAAGTCCGAAAGAGAAAAACAAATATTGTATATTAATACACATATGTGGAATCTAGAAAATGGTACAGATGAACCTATTTGCAAAGCAGAAATATATACAGAGGCGTAGAGAACAAATGCATGGACATAAAGGGGGAAAAAGAGGAGTAAGATGGATTGGGAAGTTGAGATTGACATATTAATATAGACACTACTATGTATAAAATGGATAACTGATGAGAACCTGCTGCGTAACACAGGGAACTCGACTCAGTGACCTAAATAAGAAGGAAATTCAAAAAAGAGGAGATCTATGTATAGCTGATTCACTTGGCTGTACAGCAGAAACAAACACAACATTGTGAAAAAGCTATACTCCAATGAGATCTTCCCAACCCAGGGATCAAACCCGGGTCTCTCACATTGCATGTGGATTCTTAACCATCTGAGCCACTAGAGAAGCCTTACTCCAATAAAAATTCATTCAAAAGTAAGATCAGCTTCCTTCCCTTTTGTCAATCTTGCCTTAATAATGACTGATAACCTGCAGGTACTGTGATTTGCAAAGGTGGCCACAGTCATAAAGATTAAAGGAATAATCATCATTGCCCTGCTCTCCCTTCCCCCATCCCACTGTGCTCATTCAGCCACCCAGATGTTGACCTCTCCTCTGATACAGCCCGAGTCTCTTTATCTCAAGACATTTCCCTCTTTGCTCAGAGTCCAGTGAGAGAGATGGGGAAGGTGAAATTTAAAATACCATGTGATGAGTTGATAAATGCCACCATGGGAACTGGCACTGGGCACTCGGAAAGCACACAGGAAATGAGGCAAATTTAGCTTTGAGGTGTCTGGAATTGAACTGGGTGAAGGCTGGTTGAGCAGGTGGGGGAATCAGGAAGAGCACACACACATATGTACACACACACACATACACACACACACACTCCAACCAGATAGGAAACCCTTCACATTTAGAAACTTTGGGTCTGTCTCTGACTGCTCATTTATTGTTCAGTCGCTCAGTCGTGTCCAACTCTTTGCAACCCCGTGAACTGCAGCACGCCAGTGCTTCTCTGTCCTTCACTGTCTCCTGGAGTTTGCTCAGACTCATGTCCATGGAGTCAGTGATACCATCCAACCATTTCATCCTCTGTCGTCCCCTTCTCCTCCTGCCCTCAGTCTTTCCCAGCATCAGGGTCTTTACCAATGAGTTGGCTCTTCGCAACAGGTGGCCCAAGGATTGAAGCTTCAGCTTCAGCATCAGTGCATGCATTCTCAGTGTGTGTTCAGTCGCTTCAGTCATGTCCAACTCTTTGAGACGCTATGGACTGTAGCCCTCTAGGCTCTTCTGTCCATAGGATTCTTCAGGCTAGAATACTGGAGTGGGGGTTGCCATGCCCTCCTTCAGGGGATATTCCCAATCCAGGGATCGAACCCGAGTCTCCTGCAGCTCCTGCATTGCAAGTAGATTCTTCATCACTGAGTCACTGGGGAAGCCCTTCAACATCAGTCCTTTCAATAAACATCCAGGGTTGACTTCCTTTAGGATTAACCGGTGCAATCTCCTTGCTGTCCTTTGGTTGAAAAAAAATCCTGTTCCTTGTGGTTTTTCATTTTGCATTGAGATGATTTCTATCTGGTCGAACCTTTCGCTGTGTGTAAGAAGTAAACATTTCTGAAGGCTTGACACTGAGCAAGCAGAAGCAGGGCAGCAAGCACAGTAAGGTCCAGGGCCAGGGTGGAGCAAGCCCCAGAATTTTGCCTGATGCACAGCTGAGAGGGGTCCCCCACAGCTGGAGGATGCATCTTCTCTGATTGGGCATGGGTCACACCACCCTGGAGTTCCAAGGGTCTTTTATTTTGCTGCACTGCCCGGCATGTGGGATCTTAGTTCCCCAACCAAGGATCAAACCAGCAACCCCTGCATTGGAAGTGCAGAGTCTTAACCACTAGACCCCCAGGCAGTCCCTTAAGGGTCATTGTAGTACAGCTATCAATCAGGTAACAGCCAGAAATTATTTCCTTCAGTTCAGTTGCTCAGTCGTGTCTGACTCTTTGTGACCCCATGGACTGCAGCATGCCAGGCCTCCCTGTCCATCACCAACTCCCGGAGTTTACTCAAACTCATGTCTGTTGAGTCAGTGATGCCATCCAATCATCTCATCCTCTGCCATCCCCTTCTCCTCCTGCCTTCAATCTTTCCCAGCATCAGGGTCTTTTCAAATGAGTCAGCTCTTCGCATCAAGTGGCCAAAGTATTAGAGTTTCAGCTTCAACATCAGTCCTTCCAATGAACAGCCAGGACTGATCTTTAGGATGGACTGGTTGGATCTCCTTGCAGTCCAAGGGACTCTCAAGAGTCTTCTCCAACACCACAGTTCAAAAGCATCAATTCTTCGGCGCTCAGCTTTCTTTATAGTCCAACTCTCACATCTGTACATGACTACTGGAAAACCCATAGCCTTGACTATATGGACCTTTGTTGGCAAAGTAATGTCTTTGCTTTTTAATAAGCTGTCTAGGTTGGTCATAACTTTTCTTCCAAGGAGTAAGCATCTTTTAATTTCATGGCTGCAATCACCATCTGCTGTGATTCTGGAGCTGCCCCCCCCAAAAAAATTATTTCCTTATTTACAAATAATTTACATACCTAATACAGTCCCTGGGCCACCACATCACGAGTGAAGGAGGTGACACCCAGTTTTGCTACAGATAGGCAGCTTTGTTATTCCTCTTTTGGGCTGTAGCCACCTTTCCTTCCAACTATCCGCAACCTCCTTCAGGCTCCTAGCTGGGTTTTTTTCATCTCTGTAGCCCCAGTGCTTAACATATTGTAGGAATAGCACCCAATAACCTTGTCAGTAAGCACACGGAAGAGATGAACCTCTACATTCTCTTCCCAACTCCGTGATTTTGCAAAGTCAGGGATTATCTTTTGAGGTTCTGTTCAGACCTAGGTATGTGTCTCATTAAGGCAGAAATGATATTCAGGCTTTGCTCATTTGCTTTCCCATGACTAAGAGAATATGCCAATGGAAAGACGATTTTTGTGTGCAGGCTGGAATTCACTTTGAAAAAGTGAGTTCTGTTTTTTAATGGTAACATGTTTTTAACAAGTTTTTTTGCAAACATACAGCCATGGGAGTTGGGCAGACTATATTCATGGGCCACCAGAAAAGTAGTACCCATCTGACCTCCTGCTGATGTCCTACAGTGCCTTTCTTCCCGACCCGACCCCACTTTTGCCCACACCATTGCAGGGTTTTGCCTGCACTGTTGAATATCTAAAGTTGAATCTAGAAGGAACCTTAGCAATGGCATCATCTCCAATTCTTTCGAAAAATGAAGAAATAGAAACTCTTAAAAGGTACCCACGTCTTCTCTGTAATTTTCCAATGAACATAAGACTGAGTTTCCTCTAAGATGTTCCAAGAAACCAAAAGGCAGAACGGTTCCTAGTGGTATTATGTAATTGTTGAATTATTACATGATTCTGTGTTAAGTCATGACAAATATACCAAATGAATATAAAATGCAACATCAAATTGATTTCCTAAAACACAGTCATTATGCTTGGTTTTCATTGCCATGCAAATCAGTCCACCATCATAGGATTATTCAATGAAAAGCCATTTTTTAACGCCAAAAGTAATAAAACTCTATTCAATAAAAAAAAAGAAAAAAAAATCCTGTATAAGATTATACTCCCATCAGTGTAGGCAAGAGAATTCTCTTGAATACTAATCTTGTGGCACGAACTGGAAATTCTATTTCTTTTATACCCTAATAACCTCTACAATAGTCACTGGACTTTTGTTTGTTTTTATTTTCTTTAATTGAAGGATAGTTGATTTACACTGTTATGTTAGTTTCAGATAGTCACTGTTTTTGAGACTAGTTTTTTGATTGATTGACCCATAATAAGTCCATGCTGTTCAAACTGTTTTTTTCTTTACCAAGGGAGACAGTGACATTGTCTATCAATAAATGTATTGCACATTATATTAATGTCTAAGACAGCAGAATGACGGATCCAGGAAAGATTTCTCCAAAGCCTCGTGTATGCTTGTGAAGGCTTCCTGTGTGTCACACTGACAGGGAGATCACTAGTCGGAAGGGCTGGGGCCAGAGAGTGGCCTCTGTCATCATCACTGATTCAGCTCTTGAGTCAGGCTTTGTTGGGCAACCACCCATGTGGCTGCATTTCATGATCGTGTTACACGGAATAATCAGCACGCACCTCCTCCAGCATGCCAATCAGAGACTTCACACAGGAGCCGGGACCTTACCATCTCCCAAGGGCAGCAGAGATAAAGGAGTTGACCTGTTTAACTGGGCATCTCCTTCAGCAAGTCAGGAGGCTTCATGCCACATCACCTTCTCATCTTTCTGGGGAATCAGATGTCATAAATTTATCACAGTTGTAACCTTTGATGTAAGGCCACAGACAAAAGTGTTAGTTGTCATTGCGTCTGACTCTTTGCGACCCCATGGACTGTAGCCCACCAGGCTCCTCTGTCCTCGGGATTCTCCAGGCAGGAATACTGGAGTGAGTAGCCAATTCTCTTGTCCAGGAGATCTTCCCAACCCAGGGATCAAACCCAGGACTCCTGCATGGCAGGCAGATTCTTTACTGTCTTATCTACCAGATAAAAGAGAAGACCTAAAATTAACTTAAATCAACAGATTTCAGTGAAAGAGAGAGGGGAAAGTAACCTATTGGTTATGAATGTGGGCCCTGTATTTAAATCCTGGCTCTGCCACTTACTACATGTGTAAATGCGGGTGAGCTACTCAATTTTCTCATCTAAAAAAATTATGAAAGTAGAAAAATACACACAAAATACAAAAATTTAAAAGAAAACTCTTCCTAGCACATAATAAGCACTCAGTAATAAGCAATGATGACAATTATCATAATAAAATGAGATATACTGGGAGAGACTTCAAATGTTTGTCTCACTCTCTTTTTCTGCTGTGCTAGGATTTTCATATGTGATAGCAACTTGACTAAACCAGCTTCTCTTAGGGCCCGAGTTTTCAGCTATTTGTTCATGTTCACCTGGGATCCAGCCACACTGTCTGCCTCTTGTTATAGAGACCAGTGGAACCACACTGATGAAAAGCCTGGCCTCGTGGAGACATGGGTTCGATCACTGGGTCAGGAAGATCCTCTGGAGGAGGAAATGGCAATCCACTCCAGTATTCTTGCCTGGGAAATCTCATGGACAGAGGAGTCTGGGGGACTATATAGTCCATGGGGTCGCAAAGAGTCGGACACGACTAAGCGGCTAAACAACAACAACTATATGTGTGTGTGTGTTTATGCGTGTGTGTGTAACTGAATCATTTTGTGTATACCTAAGCTAAGACAACATTGTAAATTAACTCTACTTCAATTTTAAAAATGATTTAAGGGACTTCCCTGGTGGTCCAGTAGTTGGGACTCTTCACTTCCACAGCAAGAGGACTGGTTTGATCCCTGGTCAGGGAGCTAAGATCCTGAATGTTGCATGGTACGGCCAAAAATAGATAAATAAAAAACGTTTAAAGAGAGAGAAGGAAAAGACAAGAGGAGACTAGAGAGAAAAAGGAGGGACAGCAGAAGGCAAGCTACCCCAGGTAAGCTCAGGCACCATTTGGGTTTTCACTTGCTTTATTTTGTGTAATCTTTACAACTGCCCTGGGAGATCACGTTGTTTTGCCCATTTTACAAATGAAGGAGAGACTCAGGAGTAAGACAACTTTCTCAGGGTCACTGGGATTCTGACTCAGATCTGTTTAATTCTGAGGATTCAGGAGAAGGGCAGGGAACAATTATAAAAAGCACCCTGTGGCAGTTTTCATTAACTCATGAAGGCAGAGTTGAGTTAAAATCTTAGAAAAGCAGAAGCCTTACTCTCCTTTGCAGATGCAGACATGCTTCCCTTCCACAAACAGCAAAAACAGGCAAGTAGCTTTAGGAACCCAGAAATAAGTTATTGGCTCCATAAAATACTGGCCTTGGGTTTAGTTTCTTCTAAGGATATAATGACAGAAGATCCTGGCGGGCTGAGGTCCATGGGGTGGCAAATAGTTGGACATGACTGAGTGACAAGGATATAATTTACCCACTAAACCCACTCTTGGGGTTCTCTTATTCCTGGAAGGGTGTTCCTTCTTTCTGTACAAATATGATTCCAGGTAACTCTGCATTATGACACAGTCAAAGAAATTGAAATGAAACTTTGCCAGTTATTTAATAACAAATCACACGACTAACATTTATTAGCACAAAGAGATGGCAAGCTTCAGTGAATCTCCTGACACCATAAAATGCTTGCAGGCCTGAACGGATTTTCCGTCTTTTTACTCTTTCCTTGCATGCACCATCCCTTTAGGACAGAAGCAAGTGGCCCAAAGCTCATTTTTTAAAGTGTTCTAAAAAAGCGCTTGTCAAATTTCAAATTCAAATTTCCTTCCAGGCTGTACACTGAACGAAGTGAAGGATGAGTCTGCTGAAGCTTGAGGGTGCTTTCCACTACACCTGGTGGTTCTTTAGGGCTGAATGTCTGGTCATTAAATTAAAAGGCCCGCTTACTCCGAATAAGATTATTCCTTTGAAATATGCTAAATAATAGTTACAAAAATACTTTGGGGAGAGTTTTGCTGGCATTGGAGGTGACTTTCCATCCCCAAAATTTAAACTCCAGTTACATCATGACTTAGTAAAGAATCTGCCTGCAATGTAGGAGACCCAGGTTCGATCCCTGGGTTGGGAAGATCCTCTGGTGAAGGAAATGGCAACCCACTCCAATATACTTGCCTGAGAAATCCCATGGACAGAAGAGCCTGGTGGACTACAGTCCATGGGGTCACAAAGAGTCAGGCACGACTGAGTGACTAACACTTTCACTTTAATTTTATATGTGGCTCAGACGGTAAAGAACCCACCTGCAATGCAGGAGACATGGGGTTCCATCCCTGGGTGGGGAAGATCCCCTGGAGGAGGAAATGGCAACCCACTCCAGTATTCTTGCCTGGAGAATCCCATGGACAGAGGAAAATAAATTGTAGTGACAATAATTCTTATGAGGCTCAGTATGAAATTAGAAGTCTTGATTATAAACCATATAAAGCATTGTCAGCGGTGTGCTCTGGTTCTCAGCACAGCTGCCTGCTGGTACCCTTGTTTTACTGGGTTGTGATGCCTTTGAACTGGCGCCCTATTCACCCTTTATTTACTGCGCTTGGGTGTGTTTATTTTCATTCTTGTAAAAACTTTCTGCTGACTGCTAGATATGCAAAGCTTTCACATCAAGGATAGGGACCTACCATTTTTGGAATCAATCATTTTTTTATAGGATGGTTCATTATGGATTCTTTAACTCAAGTGGGTGGTCTTTTTCAGCCTTTGTTTTTCGCTCAAATAACCTAACTGACTGTGGGTCTGGAACTCACTTTATCACATTGATAAGTCAAGGGATGTATAGTCCTGGGTAGAGGACTGGCACTTGTAGGTTTTGATCAGCAGATGTATTCTAGCTCTAGTCTGATTGTAGAATCAGAGGAAAACTTAGAGAGGCACAATCTGTAAGGGTTAATCCATGAGGTTTCCAGCTTGAGTTCCTTCGTGTCAGGGAACTGAAAAGATGGTGATGGGGAAGGGAGGAGGGAGGAATCCTTGAAATACTTTCAACTCTTTAAAATAGTTAATAGAAATTCTATATTTAAAACTGATAAGGCTGCTTGGGAGAATCAAATGTCACATTTCTTGGATTTTTGGCTGGAACGTGATAGCATGATCCTCTCATGGAAAAAATCTATTAATAAAAACTTAATAAATGCAGTTTAGGAGATAAAACTCTTTCAGAAAAATGGGGCACATTGGGGAAAGATAACAAAAAATTATGCAAAACCACTGACTGTTCATTGCTTTAGTGTAAACCCTTAGCATCTCCTGTGAAATGACGTGGTAGTGGACACAGGTCTACAGAGTGAACAAAAGACAAACCTCTGCTCTTGTGATGATAAAAAGTTAGTGTGGAGAGACAGAAGATAAATAGGTTATCCAGACAGCATACAAGTAACTGATGTGGGCTGAACTGTGTCACTTTCAAACTTCGCATGTTGAAACCCTAACCCCCAATGCCTCCAAATATGACTATATTTGGCTTTAAAAAGATAATCAAATTGAAAATGAAGCCATTAGAGTGGAGCCCTATTGCACTCTGGTGATCTTCTAAGAGGAAACCAGGGCACACAGAGAGACGGCAGGGGTGCCTGCACAGAGGGATGACCTTGTGACCAGGCAACAAGAGAGTGGCCATCTGCGGGCCAAGGAGAGTGGCCTTGGAAGAAACCTAACCTGCCAGCACCTTGATTTTGGACTTCCAGCCTCCAGAACTATAGGAAAAATTAATGTCTTTTTTTTTTAATTGATTTCTGCTGCTTGTACCACTCAGGATGTGGTACCTTGTTAAGGTAACTCTAGAAAACCACCACCACAACTGAAATAGATACAGCCAGTTCGGGTTAAGTGCTATAAATAAAATGATCCAGGGAGACAGGACAGGGAGACTCCAAGAGGAGTTATCAGCAACTGGGGGATTGAGAAGATTGCTTAGAAGGGGGCGTATTTATGCTGAGTCCTGATGGCAAGAAGAAAACCCACGTCAGAGCAGAAGGAAAATCTACATCCAGAACCTGGATTTTGGTAAAGTTACCCAGGAAGCGTCACCACAGAGGACTCTTGGGGGCCAATCAGCTGTGTCCTTCCGAAGGTGAGCACTGCCCCCCCATGACCCTGACCCCGTTGTGTACTCTTACAGGCTCAGACACAGTTACAAGGCATGGTGGTCCATTTGCCTGGCAAAATATTATGATTTTACTCAGTATTTGTGTATGGCCATTGTATTTGAAAATTCACCGTTTAAAAAAATATCTGTGATAAAAACTGACTGTGGCTCAGATCATGAACTCATTGCAAAACTCAGACTTAAATTGAAGAAAGTAGGGAAAACTACTAGACCATTCAGGTATGACCTTAATCAAATCCCTTACAATTATACAGTGGAAGTGACAAATAGATTCAAGGGATTAGATCTGATAAAGCATCTGAAGAACTATGGACAAAGGTACATGACATTGCACAGGAGACAGGGATCAAGACCATCCCCAAGAAAAAGAAACGCAAAAAAGCAAAATGGCTGTCTGAGGAGGCCTTACAAATAGCTGTGAAAAGAAGAAAAGCTAAAAGCAAAGGAGAAAAGGAAAGATACCCATTTGAATGCACAATTCCAAAGAATAACAAGGAAAGATAAGAAAGCCTTCCCCTTGATCATTGCAAAGAAATAGAGGGAAACAATAGAATGGGAAAGACTAGAGGTTTCTTCAAGAAAATTAGAGACACCAAGGGAACATTTCATGCAACGACGGGCACAATAAAGGACAGAAATGGTATGGACCCAACAGAAGCAGAAGATATTAAGAACAGGTGGCAAGAATACACAGAAGAAAACTACACAAAAAAGATCTTCATGACCCAGATAATCACGATGGTGTGATCACTTAAAGCCAGACATCCTGGAATGCGAAGTCAGGTGGCCCTTAGGAAGCATCACTACAAACAAAGCTAGTGGAGGCGATGGAATTCCAGTTGAGCTATTTCAAACCCTAAAAGATGATGCTGTGAAAGTGCTGCACTCAATATGCTAGCAAATTTGGAAAACTCAGCAGTGGCCACAGGACTGGAAAAGGTCAGTTTTCATTCCAATCCCTAAGAAAGGCAATGCCAAAGAATGCTCAAACTACCACACAATTGTACTCATCTCACACGCTAGTAAAGTAACGCTCACAATTCTCCAAGCCAGGCTTCAACAGTACGTGAACCGTGAACTTCCAGATGTTCAAGCTGGATTTAGAAAAGGCAAATTAGGAAACAGAGGATCTCAAATGGGAAGACATCCCGCTGGGATCGTTGGAAAAGAGATCAAATTACCAACATCCGCTGGTGTGGATCACAACAAACAATTAAAAGAGACTTACTCCTTGGAAGGAAAGTTATGACCAACCTAGACAGCATATTAAAAAGCAGAGACATTACTTTGCCAACAAAAGTCCGTCTAGTCAAAGCTATGGTTTTTCCAGTAGTCATGTATGGATGTGAGAGTTGGATTATAAAGAAAGCTGAGTGCCGAAGAATTAATGCTTTTGAACTGTGGTGTTGGAGAAGACTCTTGAGAGTCCCTTGGACTGCAAGGAGATCCAACCACTCCATCCTAAAGGAAATCAATCCTGAATATTCATTGGAAGGACTGATGCTGAAGATGAAACTCCAATCCTTTGGCCACCTGATGTGAAGAACTGACTTATTTGAAAAACCCTGATGCTGGGAAAGATTGAAGGCAGGAGGAGAAGGGGACGACAGAGGATGAGATGGTTGGATGGCATCACTGACTCAATGGACATGAGTTTGAGTAAACTCCGAGAGTTGGCGATAGACAGGGAGGCCTGGTGTGCTGCAGTCCATGGGGTCGCAAAGAGTCAGACACGACTGAGCGACTGAACTGAACTGTGATTAAAAAGAAAAAACTTTTTAAAAACTGCCTAGTCACTTTAGTCGCGTCTGACTCTTTGCAATCTTATAAACTGTAGCCCACCAGGTTTCTCTGTCCATGAAGATTCTCCAGACAAGAATACTGGAGTAGGTTGCCATGCCCTCCTTCAGGGGATCTTCCTTACCCAGGGATTGAACCCACATATCCTGCATTGGCAGGTGGATTCTTTGCCACTAGCGCCACCTGGGAAGCTCCCCTCCCCAACCCCCACCCCAGAGAAAGAGTAAGTAAGAGTTTTCCAAGCAAAGGGACCAAGACTGAGAGGAGGACAAGAAACGGAGAAGTTGGTGTAGCCTGAACTTGATCTGTGTGGGAGCGAGGGCCGGGGATGAAGTTAGAGTTGGATAGAAGTGGTTGGTACAGGTTCAAGGTGCCCAGCAAAGATAATGGCTTGATGTCAGTCAGGATGGTATCCACATTTGACTCAGGCTTTATATAAATCACTCGGGCTAACAAATGGAGGATGGATTACAGAGGGGCATGAGGAGAAGCAGGGCAACCCATTTGGAGAGCTTTACTATAATCTAGGTTAGAAAAGATGATGGCTTGAACTATCTGGATGGGAGGGAGCAGAGGAGGCATGAGGCTGGATTCTGGGTGTGTTTTAAAGTACATTCGACAGCCAAACTGATCCCTTCAGTGTCATTGGCAATCAGTCACATAAGGGAAAGGGTTACAGAAGAGATAGTGATAATTCTGCAGAGACAAATTTATATGTAGAAACACAAATGTTTCTAAAGAATGACAGCAGCAGCACTAAGGAATGCCAAGTTAATCAGTGCTGCTTCTGTAGCTGCCTGTGGGTCTCTGTGCCCCTGTGTTTACTTTCTGAAGAGCCTGAAATTCTTCTCTTTGCCCTTGGCCCAAAGTCTATCACCCTCCCTGTACTAGTCTCCGGAGAGGTCATGATCATGCTACTGACACACATGCCAGCCAGTCATTGTGAGTGGAGTGGTGGAAACCACCTTCCTCCAGATGGCAATTGACAAGGGTACAGTCTGTCCACGAACAGGCGGGTAGAGGTAATGAAACAGACACTTGCTTGGTTCAGGTGACTCAGATCCCATGCGTGGAGGGCTCTGTCCAGCCTCACAAGTCAGGTCGGTGTTCATCTAGCCATCTGATATCTGTCCAACTCCGGCAAAGTTCCACTTGGCTTTGCCCACCCAGCACTAGGGCACAGTGTTCTTCCTGAATACCACAGCCATGTTTCTGCCAGGGCCCTGGATTCCAGTCCCAGTTCTGGCAGAGCTCCCAGTTAAACTTCTCTAATTCAAAAAAAAAAAAAAAAAAGGAAGCCTTTTCTGATGCTCAGCTTTGATTGAAAGGCATGCCCAGTCTCTCTTCTGTAACTATCCTCTGGTTTCTGCCTCCTTCCTCTTTAAACTGTTGTTCACTAGACTCTAAGCCATCTGGTATTTCCTGGAGGAATAAAAGGAGTCCCTTTTGTTTACACATTACAAGATAACCCTAATCATGAGAACTGTCCAACAAATATTCACTGTACCATGTACTGCTTCTGCATGGACCCTGCCTGGTTAGCCTTCTGGTCCACACGTGAAACTAGGTCATCACTACAATGGTCCTTTGGAATATCTATTTGTATCAATACCTAAAATCAATGCCTAATCAACATCAATACCTAAAAGGCTTCTTTAATCTTTGCAAAAATAACAAAGGATTAATTAAGAATGACTGAGTTCAGAAAAGGCAAATTTAGAAATAAATTTGCCTTCTCAAAAACTGTCAAGAATCACAAAATAAAATGTAACACATCTTTATTAGAAAAATGGGAAAGGACACCAAACCAGAAAAATAAACTCTTCTCGTAACCATGACGCCAAATCTTCTCCCACCAGACCCAATTTGTCTTGTTTTCTACATTTCTTGTAAGTATTTGGACTCAATCAATGTAAATATAAAATTTCAAATCTTGCTCTTTTTCACTACCGTAAACACATCATGACTTGTAAATATCATAGTGAATGACTGCTGATCACCACATCATAAGGTCATATAAAAACATATATATATTTACATTTATTATTTTTACCTCAGGTGGAACAGGTCCTTGAATATGACTTTTATATCATCTGCCTTGCTAACCCCAGCATCTTGGGAAGTTCCTAAGAAACAATTGTCTAAGATCTAGTTATAATTAAGAATGAAAATTGAAAGTCCTTAAACTGTACCATTAGCTTCTCCTCGAAAGATTTTTTTTTTTTTAATGTGGACCATTTTTAAAGTCTTTATTGAGTTTGTTACAGTATTGTTTCTGTTTTTCGTTTTGGCTTTATGGCTTCGAGTCATGTGGTATCTTAGCTCCCCAATCAGGGATTGAGCCTGCACTTCCTGCATTGAAGGCAAAGTCTCAACCCCTGGGAAATCCCCATCCTCAACTCTTACACACTCAAAGTTGGATTTATTTTAAATGTGCATTTACTTTCTTCCTTTTTGATATTTATAGCCCAATCATTCTATCATCCTTTAGATCCAGGTGTTTGGGCTCTTGGCAGTTTGTAAAGATTTATATTTTGATTGGCCTTTCCTGGTGAGCGGTAAAGAATCCGCCCGCAATTCAGGAGACGCAGGAGACACAGGTTTGACACCTCGTTCGGAAAGATCCTCTGGAGAAGAAATGGCAACCCACTTCACTATTCTTGCCTGGAGAATCCCATGGACAGAGGAGCCTGGCGGGCTACAGTCCATGGAGTCGCAGAGTCAAACACGAGTTAGCATGAGAATACATATGTTTTGATCATGTACATAGTGGAACAAATATACTCATATAGTTGGTGATCCATGTTTCTGCCTCCAAAAATCCTTAATGACAGGTATCTATCCTTTCAAATTTGAACTGTATTAAACTTCATTTCAGTTCAGTTCAGTCACTCAGTCGTGTCCGACTCTTTGTGAGGACTCGGCACACCAGGCTTCCCTGTCCATCACCAACTCCCTGAGTTCACTCAAACTCATGTCCATTGAGTCAGTGATGCCATCCAACCATCTCATCCTCTGTCATCCCCTTCTCCTCCTGCCTTCAGTCTTTCCCAGCATCAGGGGCTTTTCCAATGAGCCAGTTCTTTGTATCTTTGCTTCTTTGAAAAAGAGCAAAGTATTGGAGTTTCAACTTCATCATCAGTCTTTCCAATGAATATTCAGGACTGATTTCCTTTAGAATGGACTGGTTGGATCTCCTTGCAGTCCAAGGAACTCTCAAGAGTCTTCTCCAACACCACAGTTCAAAAGCATCATTCTTCGGTGCTCAGCTTTCTTTACGGTCCAACTCTCACATCCATACATGACTATTGGAAAAACTATAGCTTTTATTAGATGGACCTTTGTTGGCAAAGTAACATCTTTGCTTTTTTAATAGACTGTCTAGGTTGGTCATAGCTTTTCTTCCAAGGAGCAAGTGTCTTTTAATTTCATGGCTGCACAATTAGTTTTTTATTTTTTTTAAAGAGATTTCACAATATCCTTGAAGTAATTGGAGTTGCCCTGGAATATTACATAACTAGGGTCTTGGAACTAGGATGAAAGTTATGTTACTATCACCTCTTACATGACAGGAACAACATTCTTTTGGTGTTTTGATGGAGCAATAGTTTTGAGGAGCCAACAGGAAAAAAAAAATGCCATTGTTTGCCTGGCTGATTTTAAAGTCTCATTTTCATGGAATGAAGTTCATTTAAATGTCATTCTAAGGCAGTTTTTAGTTATTACATTCTAGTGATGGAGGAGTTTGTAATGTATTCATAGAAATAATTAAATGCTCATAATAGAGCTCTTGTTCACCATTTCTGAACACGGCATTCTTCTAAACTATAAAAGCTCAGAACCCTCCTATTATCTCTGATTGATCTCCCAAAATGCCCTCTCATTCAATTTCAAGTAGTAAAACACCTTGAGGATTTTGAGAACCTGAAAGGGAAGTTTATAGAGGTTGATGGAGCTGAGTAGCCAGAATTAGAAGGTTTCTTTTGAAAATGCATTACCTTGAACAACATTCAGCTAAAACTCTTGACGAACATATAAATAGCTGGAGATACAGAACCTTTAGGTGGGTTAGATTTTCCCCTCTCTGTGTTGTTGGGATAAAGTTCCATTAAGAAATCATCAAAGCATGAAGGGTCTAGGCCACCAACACAGCAAACTTCACCCCAGGGAACATGACTAAATTTCTCCTGTCTTAGTGACAGGAAGAAAATTCTTCTTCTGCAAAACCGTGCTCCCACTCCCACCGTCATATTTCCTCAGATTTGTAGAAACTATATCAGCATTCTGTGAAGGTGAAAGAGCTCTGATACAAAGGGCTGTGTTTGCTCTGAAGGCCTGGCAGGGACAAATCAAGATTCTTTTTCTCCCTGGAGGACTGGATGGCGCAATAAAAGATGAGCATGTGAATGAGGGGTACAAAGGAGAACTATAAAGGACACGGTCCAGTCCTTTTTGATAGGAAGGAGGTCTTATTTTTAGTTTTCTTTTCTCCTGGTTAGAAAAACATACTTCATCAACTAATTTTGACCTTTTCCATCTCTGTGGTTTTGCCTTACAACATCAGTTTACAGATTTCCGTGCTCTGCTCTTGTGTCTCTTTGTGCTAGAGTCACCCGCTCTTGTATAATTAACACTCTGCAATAGAATCAGTTGTAAATGCATTCCTACTTTTTCAGCTCTGTGGAATATCAGGGTTTTCTTTGTTTGTTTTTGTAGGATGTAATCTTCCAAACGGCCTGGTAAATTTTAAAAGAAAATCAGAGATACTCAAACTTCAGCTGTGCAAGGATCTTTTTTTTTTTTAATTGAAGGATAATTGCTTTAGAATGTTGTGTTAGTTTCTGCTGTACAATGAAGTGATCAGCTATATGTATACATGTATCCTCTCCCTCTTGAACCTCCTTCCCACTCCCCACTCCCATCCCAGCCCTCTAGGTCATCACAGAGCATTGAACTGAGCTCCCTGTGCTATGCAGCAGCGTCCCATTAAGCTATCTATTTTACACACAGTAGTGTTTATATGTCAATGCTACTCTCCCAGTTCATCCCACCTCATCTTCCCCTCTGTGTCTACAAGCCCTTTTTTTCTGGCTGCATCTCTATTGCTGCCCTCTGTGCAAGGATCTTGACCACCCTGCTCTGTGGTACAGTGACTTCAGACCACTTCTGTACCTTACATTTCCATTCCATTTACACCAAATTACCCCTTACACAGTGATCATCAATGCTGCCATAACTAGAGTGTGATTGGAGAAATCGATGCTTGTATTCTTTAAATTAAAATTAAAACAAAAGACCAATGCTCAGAGAAACAGATAAAGAAGGGTCTGCCTGTTTTAAGAAAGTCTGAAGGATTACCTTCTAGATCTGCAAAACCCACGCATTAGGAAGCGATTATTGGCTTTGTAAAAGAATTCTTGACTTTGCCAAGGAGCCACTAGAGGATTGTTTGAAAGCTCTGTTGCATTGAAAATCATTTGGTTCACCTACCTTTAATTTACACCAAGAGCTCTTCTCTTGGGTAAAGCCAGTGATACCCTGAAAATGGCCAAGGATGCCAACCAGTTACCAGAGAAAGTCTGACAGGTAACAGCTGTTAAAACCACTGACTGGGTTGGCGGGAATTTCTTTAAGGATGAATGACAAGCAGACATCCATACATTGCGCTAAAATGTCCCCACTTCGGGGAAGCAGCCTGGTCTTGTCTGTCAATGGAGATCTGTTTGACTTGGTGAGATAATTATAAGCTGCTGATCTCAAATCCTTGCTGAGATAATAAGGTTACAAAAATACACAAGGAGAATTAGTTCTAGTACAGAACCTTGAGCTGAGAATTGTAGGGAGGGTCCAGAATCATTTTAAAAACTGTGAACATTTTCAAAGAGTTCCTGTTGTGCATTTTAAGCTCATCTAAATGGAAAAGCACAAGGTGAGTTAATGAAGAATGTGGAATGCTCAAATCATAGCTTAATTACAGTTTTGTGAAAAATAATAAGTTAACATTTACCAAGCACGACACACCATGGCCAGCGAGTGTTCTGGGCATTTTCTATCTCATTGAACACAAAGTCATGAATTGATGAACCCGACAATTTAAACCATGTTTAAAGGCAACCTTTCTTTAAGTTAGAAGCAAAGTCTCCCTTACTTTAGACTGGGATTTTCTTCCTAATAGCAAGGGTTTTACATTTGCAAAGGAACACATAATGTTGAACTCATGGGTAATTAAACATTGACTTCAGTGCCTCTAAATTATAGCTCCTTTTATAAAAAAGCTTACTTAGAGTTAGGCATTATACATGTGTGATACGGCTTAAAAGTAAGATTAAAGCCTCATTTCACTTGCATTTATTTCCTCAAATAGCTTCCCAGGGTTTCTCTTTCCTTCCTCTTCTTGCATCCCCAAGGATTTTGCCGAAGAAGAAAATTCCAAGCTCTCTCGTAGACGAAGACAGAAGAGTCACTAGGGTCATTCTTGCCCAGTGATGGACGGGGCTTTCCCACTGTAGAGAAAGGATACCCATAGGAGTCCTTTTCCTCCTCATGTTGCGTGTGTGCTAAGTCACTTCAGTCGTGTCTGATGATTTGTGACCCCAATTGTAGCCCACCAGTCTCCTCCGTCCATGGAATTCTCCAGGCAAGAATACTGGAGTGGGTTGCCATGCCCTCTTCCAGGGAATCTTCCCAACCCAGGGATTGAACCTGCGTATCTTTACCTCTTTACCCACCTGCATTGGCAGGTGGGTTCTTTACCACTAGGGTCTCCTGGGAAGCCCTTTGCCTCCCCACTGGTGCTGAATGTCTCTAAACTGAAATTTCATGAAAGACCTTAACGGGATTAAGCCCTGACCAAAACAATCGCCCTTGGCAGTTCTGCAAACTCTCTCTGAAGTTGGTGTGACTCACAGTGCCCTTGCTGGGCCCTTCCGGTTCTTACAGCTCTCTACCCACCTACTTCCTTACTCACCTGAGCTCTATTTTTAGGCATTGATGTTATTTCAAGGACTGATTTATAGCATGACAGCCTTGTTAGTTACCTTCAGTTGACATTGGTTTCTCATTGCTGTATGCATCCTGTCTTGCCTCCTCCAACAAGACCTACCTGTTCATCGTGACAGGCGTGTCACCAGGTGACTCACACTCCCCCACAGTGCCCGGGAGAGCACGAGTCAGACAACACGTGTGCTTCTGGCTCTCGGCTCTGCGTTGGAGGCTTGCACATCTGACCTGGTGAGCTTGGGAGGTAAGGGCCTGAAACAATAAGAGTTACTGATATATAGGAAGGGGCTTTATTTTTTTGAACTTTTTATTTTATATTGGAGTATTGACAATTAACAATGTCATGATAGTTTTAGGTGAACAGAGAAAGGGCTCTGCCACACATATACATGTATCCATTCTCCCTCGAACTCCCCTCCTATCCAGGCTGCCACATAACGCTGAACAGAGTTCCACGTGCTATACAGTAGTTCCTTGTTGGTTATCCATTTTAAATATAGCAGTGTGTACATGGGACATTATTTTTAATATTCACATTTATTCAATATTTTGAAAGTGAAAGTCGCTTAGACATGTCTGACTCTGCAACCCCATGGACTGTAGCCTGCCAGGCTCCTCTGTCCATGGAATTTTCCAGGCCAGAATACTGGAGTGAGTCACCATTCCCTTCTCCGGGGGATCTTCCCAACCCAGGGATTGAACCCAGGTCTCCCAAATTGCAGGCAGATTCTTTACCAGCTGAGCCACAAGGGAAGCCCTATTCAATATTAGATCTTGCCTAAAAGTTTCTTCCTTGACAGGTGAAAATTATATTGACTTCTCCTGTTTCACCTTCTCAATATACTTGAAAAGGTCACAATTCTAAAAATATGTCATAATTCTACAAATGTCATACACTTGAGAGCCAAGACATACACCATACCTGTAGTTTCTTTAAATCAATAGTACAATGTTATGTTGTTGCTGGCGTTTCAAACAGCCCTTAATCTCTTCCCTGCATAATACACCAGTCTCTCTTTCTCCCAGTGCTTCATCTGATCATTTACATGTTTGAATTTCTGCTTTTTCCTGGTTACCTTCCTCTTAGGGCCCCCTGTCCCGCTCCAACCTGAGTTACTGCCTCCTCAGCTTTCTTTATCATTGTTGTTCAGGCTCTCTTTCAGCCCTATCCTCACTGGATCCACTTCTCCTACATCCTTTCTAATTTTAGTCCCTAGTTTTGCTTGAGTTATCATTCTCCAATATCGAGGAATGTTATCCTGCATGAAATAATGGCTTTATTTTATGCAACTTGGAATTGCTAGTTTTGCAATGCAGGGGATGTTTCTTCAGGAGAAAATAAGAGAATGGGGGAGGTAAGAAAGTTGTTTTTTTTTTTTAGTGTGGGTAACTTAAGATATGTTCATAACTTTTTTTTGACTTGTTTCCTGCCGGGGGTCTACTGTTGTAAACCACAGTGGGATGAAAGAGAGGGAGAGAAGGAAGAGGCTGGCAAGATAAGGATGCTGAAAGGAAAGATAAGAGGCCACCAAGTGACTTCCCTGGTGTTTAGAACTCTGCTTCCACTCTACCTGTACGGTTTCCATCTCTAGTTAGGAAACTTAAGCTATCGGCCAAAAGAAAAAAGGTCACCGTGAGGTCACTTCCTTCCTGTTTTCCAAGGCCAGCCTTGCATTTCAAGGTACTGCTGTCTTCAAGGAAGCTAGTTTACAGTTACATGCCTGTCATAGGCTGTTGCTTCAAAGTCCAAGACACACGCTCAAATGACTGTATTTCTACTGGAAGTGATGCCAGTGGAGGCTCAGGCAAGTGGTGTTTATGCAGGTGGTATTTGGTGATTCAGGTGGGCTCCCGTGTCTGCTCATTGTCTAGTTCCCAGGCTGTTAAACAGTAAAGTTGGCTGTGATGGTTTCAAGAGGTAGAATCATAATATTGGGTCTATCAGGGGTAGCCCCTGACTTCCAGAGTGGAGGACGTTTGGGGTCACAGTTTTGCTGGAAGGACTGAAGCCAAAAGGCTTTTCTAGAAGCAATGTTTCTATATGGCACTCACTGTTTTTATTTAGATGGTCTGCTTCTTTGGGGTAGTGGAGAGCTGAATGATGGATATTATAGAGATAGCCTAAGACCTTCCAGCATACATTGCGGTGCTGGATGTGGGGGTCTCCTTCAAATACCCTTTCCAATTTCCATGGTAGGAAAATCAAAAGAACACCATGTCTGAAAGCATTAAAAGTTTCCACACTGCAAACTCCCACATTCCCTCTTACCCAGACCTCATGTACCTTATTTTGAACACCATCAGCACAGGTTTACACAAGTAAGCAATCCAAGGAGAAAGCTGAGATGAATATCTGGGAATCCTAATTGAATCTGACGTGCTATATATGCAAACTTGGAGCTGGCTGACAGTTTGCCAAATTATATTTCTTATATCAGATGTCAAAAAGCTTGCCTGCCTGAAATGACTTACCAAAATTATTTACTAGGGTAGCCATGTTAGTCATTCCTTAGGTTCTGTTACCCAAGACCCTATTAGGATGCTATATTAGACTAAAAATACTCATTATGTCCCATGAATAATTTAGTATAAATTTAATGGTCACATCACCTAGTCAGTCACCTGCCAGATCCCAAGGGGATGGGATGTAGCATTGGTGAAAGTGTTAGTTGCTCAGTCATGTCTGACTCCATGTGACCCTATGGACTGTAGATTCTTCTGTCCATGGGATTCTCCAGGCAATAATACTGGAGTGGGTTGCCATTTCCTTCTCCAGGGGATCTTCCCAACTCAGGGATTGAACCCCGGTCTTGTGCACTGCAGGCAGATTCTTTACCCTCTGAGCCACCAGCGAAGTGTTGGCAAATCTGGATAAACGAAGAATGATTAGAAAAATTGCAGCACATGGGCTCTTCAGTGGAGAGTATTAGTTCAGAGACAGACAGAAAGTATCAGAAGACAGTGGATTCTGGAAGAAGATTCATGAAAGAGGGTCCAGAAGATGAAAAATCAATTCCCTAGTCACTATTTTCCCAGGTGGTGCTAGTGCTAAAGAACCCATCTGCCAATGCAGGAGATTTAAAAGATATGGTTCGATCCCTGGGTCAGGAAGACCCCCTGGAGGAGGGCATGGCCACCCACTCTAGTATTCTTGCCTGGAGAATCCCATGGACAGAGGAGCCTGGTGGGCTGTAGTCCATGGACTACAAAAAGTCAGACAAGACTGAAACGACTCAGCACACACAGCCACTATTTTAACTACGGATAGCTCTGTGTTTGTAGCATATAGTTATGATTAAATTTGGTTGCAAGTAACATAACAGTGATTCTCAAGCAGGATTGTTTTTCTCTTACATTCTGTAACCCCAGAGACAGTTACTTCTGAGGTAGATTGTATGTCATAGTTTCAGGAGAACCCAAACTCTTTTTGTTTGATTGGTCGGTTGTTTTTGCACATATAGTTTCCATTCTCCAGATTATCTCATGGCTCAAGATTTCTGCTGGAGCTCCAGCCATTGCATCTGCATTCTCATCAACAGATGGGTGGAAGGGAAAAAGAAGGATATGACCCCTCTCCTCTATTTTTACTTATATCTCTTGGGCCAGAACTTAGACATAAGTTGTTACATTTAGCTGCAAGAGGAGTTAAAAAAAACATAGTCCTTGTTTTGTACTGTGAAAATGATGGATTCTATTATTATAGAGAAGTGGGAGAAAATTCTGAGTCTCTGCCACAGGATTACAGCTCCCATCTATTCATCCCATCCCATCCCATCCCAGCCACTGTTGGGGTTTAGGCACACATCACCAGTTGTACTGATTTTGTAGGCAGTGCTGGCTAGAAGCCTGATGTGTGTCAGTGAGGTGGGAGACTGAGGAGCCTGTGAGTGACCAGAGTGCTGGCAGGGTGCTGGGGAAGCCACACACCAAGGGACATGGCCGCCAGTCACTGGGACTGCAGATATGGCACTCTGTCAGGGAGGAGAGGGCTGGGGCACCAGGGAGCTGGAAAATAAACAGAAATAGCACCACACTTGCCCCCTGGAAATTCACCTGGGCTTTTCCTCAAGCACATGGAGCACATGGGAAACCCTCAGAAACATCTGTAGACAGGGAGGACCTTGCTTTGGACCAGGATCCAACATCAACTATCAGGGCAAAAGGAAGTGAAACACTGCCGAGTTTAAAAACACTGCCACAGTTTAAAAAGAAGTTCTATCTGTGAGATTAGGTTATGGTTTGGGCAAAACTTACAGAAGCACGTTTCTTCACATGAGAAAATGTGTCTATTTTCTGCTTGGGAAACCTAATGGTGATTTAATTATCCCCAAATGAATATCAGAAGCAGGTGCGGTCTGATCTGGTCCTTTTACAAACTCTGTCAGATACTAACATCAAAGCCTCCATGGACTTTGTCATCGTGAGTATTACACTTGCCAGCATTTCCCACTCTGTGCTGTTTCTTCCTTTTATGCATAAGAACTAAAGACAGAGTTATTTCAAAGTCACAGTCTCAAAAATTAGGGTTTTCATGATAACGTTAATTTATTTCCCCATTTTCCATGTCCTGGTCTAAGATTTTGCAATTAGCAGGATAATTGGAAGTTTAAAATACCATGGTCAATATGCCCGGTTTAATGTTTTGTTTTGTTTTTTATAAAAACTTAGATGGTCTAATGTTATAGCTTTCCATGTTTTATGGCTTTGTTATTGCCTCTGCAAAGGTTTTGTCTCAATATATATGAAAGTTCTTAATCGTTGCATCTGCTGACATCTATTTTACTTCTACAGTTACAAGTAAGCATGCAAAAGATGAGATTAGAACCTTGCAATACGCACAATTGAAAGAACATTGGTGCTGTGAATAACTTCATTCAAGCTTAGTGCCCTTTGTTTCCCTCAGCAGAGGGCATGGATTATTATATTTGCTTCTATATTTTATTAGAATAGTTCACTGATACAGAGTGTGCAGGTGTGTGCACACACAGAGTGTGGCAGGTGATAGACATTGTTAGGTGTCTACCCTACCATCCATTCCAGACTTTCTCTTTCAGATTAGAAGCCTGCTGGGTGATGGATGAAACTTCCCATCCTCTTTTGTATGGAGGTGCAGCTGCGGGACTAAGTTTTGCCCAATAATGTTAAGAGGAAGCCTCCTACAAGGGTGAAGGATGCTCTTCTTTGATTTCCCTTCTTTCTGTCACCTGAAGGTAGAGTTTACATCATGAAGTGATGGACTTAGGTTGGTGAAACAAGAGAACAGAAGGAGCCTGGATTGCAGAAGAGCCATCATCTTAGTCCTGGAGGCAAACTGGAGGTTTTTTACCTTAAAGAGAAAGTTTGATATGGTCTAAGCACTCCTATTTCGGGTTTCTTCAGTTAGGCACCCAAGATGTATTCTAGTGGATGGGCTGGGGTTCTGAAACATGGCACGGAGGACAGAGGTCAGAGATAGAAAAGGCAAGAATCTGCTATTCTATTTGTTGTGGGTCCTAGTTGGGACTCACAGTCACCTGTCAAGCTTCTGGACCAAGGAGTATTCGTCAACTTTTCCATCCTCTACAGAGACTGGACAGTGCTTGAGCAGGAGCACAAAATAGCTGTTGAATGAGTCAATAAACAAATGAGTGAAGGGGAAGTCTTGTTGAGGGTGGGGAAAGGTGGAAGGGATGATTTTTGCTCATTTGACCAAAAATAGATGAGAAAACTTGCTTTGGGTACTTAAAATTAAATTCATGATGGGTGAACATGCTTCAGAGTGATTCAAATGCTAAAGTGTTCTTAAAGCCATTCTTAAACCTGAATATCTGTAATTAGCCCATCAGATATGTGTTGAACACCTATGTAGGGTATATAACAGTTGGTGCTTAAATAATTTCTCATTTGTGATATACGATATATGATGACGTGCCCTGGAGCCTCATTCTTGCTCTCTCTCTTCTACAGGTTTGTTTTGAAGCGGTGGTAAGTCAAGCAAGAGCATCAGCAGATATTGTAATTACCCTACGTGCACGCGTGCTAAGTTACTTTGGTTGTGTCTGAATCTTTGCAACCCTATGGACCGTAGCCTGCCAGGCTCCTCTGTCTGTGAGATTCTTCAGGCAAGAATACTGGAGTGGATTGCCATTTCCTTCTCCCAGGGATCTTCCCTACCTAGCAATCGAACTCGTGTCTCCAGCATTGCAGGCAGATTCTTTACTGTCTGAGCTACCAGGGAAATAGGGATGTCTGTAAATCAACACTGTTCAAGAGAACTTTCTGCAGTAAAAGGAATGTGGCTATTGGACCCTTGAAATGTGACTAGTGTGCCTGAGGAAATGATTTTTATATTTTATTTAGTTTTAAATGATTTAAATAACCGCATGTGGCTAGTGGCTACCATACTGGAGAGCATAGCTCTAGAATTTTGTATTCCTAGTTATCATCAATGTGTCTAGAGAGCAGGGATGTAAAACCTCATCCAAAGGAGAATACCGAGGTCAGCCAAGTAAAACGCTGCCAAAATGGGTGGTCAGGCTCGAGAGGCAATGGCAAGGAGTCAAAGCTGAGTGCCGAGGACCAACTGGGGCCAGAGAGGGACAAGCCCAGATGGAGGGAATGAGGGCAGAGTGTCCAGTGGGACACATGGGCAACTTCCCCTAGGCCCACAGCTCAGGACTTTTTGGTCTACAGCTGTATTTTTGTTTGTTTTTTAAATTTTTATTTAAAAATAAAATTTAGTTTAAATAAAAAATAAAAATTTAATTGAAAAATAAAATATAATTGATTTACAATGTTGTGTTAGTTTCAGGTGTACAGCAAAGTCAATCAGTCATACATATCATGTACATATATTAAATGTGCATTAATTTTTTTAAACACCATTCCTTTTAGATTCTTTTAGATTCTTTCCCCATATACGTCATTACAGAGAATTGAGTAGAGTTCTCTGTGCTATACAGCAGATTCTTATTAGTTGTCTATTTTACCTATAGTAGTGTATATATGTCAGTCTCAATCTGCTGATTCATCCCTTTTTTTTTTTTGGTAATATGTTGCTTTAGGGATTTTCCACAGGTCAATTTTTTCTCCTGGTACGAGAAATTTTATTTCGCCACAGATCAACCAAATACTAAAAAAGAAAATTTGGGATTAAAGCAAAGATATATTTTTCGATTCAAAGTGTTCATATTTCATCTAGATACTGATCAGTTAACTTTCCCATTTTAAATAAGAAAGTATGTGAAACCCTATTTTAAAAAATTCAAAAAAAAAAAAAAAATTCATAAGAAGCCCACCTGACTGTGCCTAGCATTTTCAGTTGCCCTGGAAACAGGCCGGAGACTTGGCTCCATTGTTTCAACTTAATAGGTCAATACAATAGTCCACTGTCTTTCGGATCTGCTGTTCCATGTATCTTTAAATTTATCACTATAGATACTGGATACAACTAACAAGACTTTGGAAAGAGGGCTCCTGAGAGCATTGACATCACTAAATCGTGCCTTTCTAGTTTTTCTCACTGTGAGAATTTTCTTTCTTCAGAAGTGTAGAAAAAAGTCCGGGGAAAACGTAACCACACAGGGAATTGGTCTTTGAAAATCCTTCAAGTAAAAGGACTCTTCTTGAAGTGTTCTTATTTCTCAGCCAAGGTTCATAACAGCTAAATGACTGGGCTCAGGACTTTGAGGGAGAGAAAATAACACCGATGTTCCTTCAGTCTTAGACATGAGAGATCAGAAGTGATCAGGCATTATGTCTGCTGGCCAAGCTGATAAATGAGCAGAACGAAGTCTGTGACTGGGAAGTTGGGTCACTGGGGGTGGGGTAGGAGCAGGAGAGCCAATCCCGTGCATGGACACTGTGTGATTGGCAGAGAAGTCGATCTATCCGGGTATAGAGGGGAAGACGACCCTTTTAGGATAAGTGTACACCACTGAGGAGAAGTTGTATTTTGCTAGCCCATTTCGTGGGTCTAGTTGTATAAATTACTTGGGTCTTGATTAAAGAAAAGATGGGTTGATTTATACTGGAAAAGGCAGAGAACAACTCCATGCTGACCCTGGGCCCCTCTCCGGATAACATGGAATAAGAAGGTCTGCCATTGAGATGGGAGTTTTGTGTTGAAGGGGCCACTCAAGTGATTATTATCTTCGTTCTTGGTGAAGGACCTTTGTCCGAATTGATGCCACCAGAGAATAGAAAGGTGCACTTAGGAGTAGACTTCGCAGTAGTATGTATGGGAGGAGGCCATGGATTTGGGTCTTAGAGATAAATAACTGGATTTGGCAGTGGGCTGACCAGCGTAGCTGTACAGAATACCCTGGCAGGTCATCAGCACCAATGTCATCTGAGAGCCTGTTAAAAAAAAATGCAGAACCTTGGACCATACCCTAGACCTGAGGGATCAGAACCTGCATTTCAAGGAGATACTCCGTTTCCTGAAAAAACTGGTCAAGGACCTCCATTCAAAGTCTGCGTCCACCAGCTTCCCATAGTGGCAGGGCAGAACACCCTGGGATGAAGAGCCAGGGTTTGGGGACTTCCCTTCCCTGGTAGTCCAGTGTTTAAGACTCCACAGTCCCTATCCAGGGGCCCTGGGTTCAATCCCTGGTCAGAGAACTAAAGCCCACATGTCGCAGCTAAGACCCGGCACAGCCAAATTAAACAAATAAATAAAAATTAAAAAACCTTTTTTTAAAGGGAAAGCCAGAATTTGGGAGCCACACTACCTAGTTCACATGGTCTTGACATCCCTTGCATACTGAGCCCATGGGCAAGATGCATGAATGCTCTCTGTGCCTCAGTTTCCCCATCTGTAAACTGGGGGCAGTAATATCCCCACACTGGCTGCTACAAGGATGAAATCATCAATCCACATAAAGCACTTATCTAAAAGGTTGTAGGTGCTCAATAAATGCTAGATAGACCCTAGTCATCTTTCCTTAGATGGTAACATATCGGACCAATCTCTTCATTTTTCACATTGGGAACCTGAGGGCAATGATAACTAGTCACTGGGCTGCCGGGAGGGCTTTCAGAGACATACATGTTCTGTGGTCTGTAAACACCTCTCCAGGTGCGAAGATGCTGTCATCGACAGCCCACCAGAGGAAGAGGACAGGTAGGAAGGTAAAGCTTTCAACCAGCTTGGGCAAGAAGGCAAGACCTCCGAGGGGTAAGGGACCACCTCGGTCTTTCTGAAACCAGTGAGAACCAGACCACCCTCAAGTAAGCGATGAGGTAAAAGGTCATCAGGCTCAAGTCATCCTGTCCTCTTATTCTCTCCAGCTCCACCAGATCAGACCACCCACGAAGAGACGTTTGCACAGTGGCTGGTGGGTAAATGACATCTTTGTGCAGCACTCCCTGGAGCGTGGCAAGGACCAGCGTGGGTGGACCACCCCCAGCTTTATCCTTGAGTCCTCCAAACGCCCCTTTTTCTTTCTTGTCCTAGACAATCCTCGGGCAAGCTGACAGCCTGAACTTCGACACCTTCGGTTCCCTTTTTAATTTTGACGTCCCTCTGAGCAGGCAGCCGAGGAGATCTGGGGTATATTCTGTTATTTGCAGGACCGAGAGACAGATACAATCTTTTATGTTCACTTCCTGTAGCTGACTTAGTGCCTACAGGGCATAAAAGCTGACCCTGGATTTATTGCTGCTGCTGGGAGATGTGGGAGGTGTCTTGTAACAGCATCACATTTTTTTTTTTTTTCCATTATGGCTCAGCTGGATGGAAGCGCTGTGGTTAAGGCTCAGTCCCAAGGGCCTCGGAACACTGTCAGGGCCAAGATGCAGCCAGTACAGGGGCCCCTAGAGGCCTTCCAAAGGGTCTGTCTGAGAACATGCCCCAGGTGGGACGGATAATCTATGCCGAGTCATCACGCACTGACTGCTTGTGTGTGGGTGTGTGCTCAGCTGCTTCAGTCCTGTCGAATTCTTCTGCAACCCCATGACTGTAGCCCACCAGGCTCCTTCTGTCCATGGAACTTTCCAGGCAAGAGTACTGGAGCGGGTTGCCATTTCCTCCTCCAGGGGATCTTCCTGACCCAGAAATCGAACCCAAGCCTCTTGTGTCTCCTGCATTGGCAGGCAGATTCTTTCCCACTGTGCCACCTTGGAAGCCCTAACTGACCTCTTGATCCCTGTGAGATCCTTCGCCTCAGGACTTGCGTTCTGCCTGGAGGACCAAGTCCACAGCATCTCCTTCTGTGTCTTCCTCCTCCTCCCAGACAGTCTCTCCATTTACAGTTGCAAAATATAAAGCCCAAGTGAACCCATGAGGAATGTAAGTTCTGCCATGCAAGTGTTTGCTTTTCCCGTCGATCATCCATTACCCCATCTTGAACCGTCTGTCAAGCCTCTGACAGCAGACTGCCCCCCTCCACCCCGAGACAGCATGAAATTTGAGTTTAACCAGCATGGAAATGCCGGTCCTGACCCTCTTCAGTCATCTGATCTCCCGAAGGAAACCCCCAGCCCTACCCAGCCCAAGTGGTCCTACTGTGTCTTTCTAGTTAGGTAAAGGATTCTTCTGTCTCAGGAACAATGTCAGTTACTGTTCAGAAGAAGGCGTACTTATAATGGTCCAAGGTATTAAATAAGAATGCCCTGTTTCTCCCAACATCTCTGGGAAGACAAAGTTCTGAAAACTGACTCAACTATTTACTACTTAACGTGGGAAACGACTGGATGGTTTGCATCAGAGAAGCAGCAACTGCTGGTCCCAATGCTGGGCAACCACAGACACTCTTGTCAGAAAACAGATGGCATGGTGGGAGGGTTGGTTGTGTAGCAGGGCATCCGTGTGTGTGTGTGTGTGTGTGTGTGTGTGTGTGTGTGTGTGTGTGTGTGTGTGTGAAGGTTTTCTCCCCAGCATCCTGTACAAGAATCCCTTGTCAGGAGGTAAGTGCTCAGATGGAAGGCAAGCACCTGGGACGTGGTACCCATTTGCTGGTCCAGAGTGGCTGATTGGACCCCACTTTCTAGGGAGGCACATCTTCTGGATCCTTCTGGGGTGCTATGGGTGCTGACACTGGCCAGTGTGGGGGCTCCACGGTCCTGCTCAGAGTAGAACAGGTGGCGAGGCTCTTCCCTGGGGAGCACCAGGCTGCTCTGAGACAGTTTTGTCCTTCAAAACAAAAGGGTCTGTTGATGTAAAAGAAAATGCCAATCTTAACTTCTTAGTTTACTCCTGGTGGGTAACAAGCCTCCCATTCACTCTCCAGAGGGTCCCTTTCTCTGGAGCCTCAGAGAAGGCGCATTGTTAGGAGACGGGAAGGTGGGGACCCGTGCTGCGAGCTCTCAGGGCACTGAAATCCTAGGAAGTGGGCCCCTCCCTCTGCTTCCAGGGAGAGGCTTATTCAGGTGGGAGATTCAGAAACTTGCTCTTTTGTGATGTAGACTCTTTTGATCCATCAGCCATGTCATTTATTTTTTTCTCAGACCAGGTGAAAGAATGACTGTGATAAAAACAAGGCTGGGCTTTCCTTATTTATGACCAAACCATCAGCTGGACAAAAACAATTAAGTCTTCAAACCCCCAAGACATCGTTCTCTAAAGAATAGAGGGGAGTCGTTTATAGACAGGTGATAAGTTTCTTGAAACAGAAAGGAATGTATTCTTCGGATAAGAGCAAAATTTCAAATCGTCCCTTTTTTGCTGGGGGAAGAAGCTCTGGTTTAAGGTCTCCTTAAATCTCTTTGGCAGAAACCCAGGAGCATTGACACAAAGAAAGGAAACCAATTTTCAAATAGAATGAAAACACTAATGTTGAACTACATCCTCCCCGTCCTATTCCTTCAGCTCTCCTCTCTCTGTGGGTGACTCTAATACCTGTGTCTGGATACCTCTCTCTAAACTCCAGATCTGCCTTTCCAACACCTGCTGGATTGGCTCACCAATGGGTAGCTTCAGTTCAGTTCAGTCTCTCAGTCATGTCTGACTCTTTGCGACCCCATGAACTGCAGCACACCAGGCTTTCCTGTCCATCACCAACTCCCGGAGCTTGCTCAAACTCATGTCCATCGAGTCGGTAATGCCATCCAACCATCTCATCCTCTGTCATCCCTGTCTCCTTCCGCCTTCAATCTTTTCCAACATCACGGTCTTTTCCAATGATGGGTAACTTGCTGTCCCTGAACTGAATGTGTCTGCCACTGAACTCCACCCTCCCCTTTGGAAGGGCATATCCTCCTGACTTCCTTGTTTCCCCTGATGGCATCAACTATTGTAACCAAGCAGGACCCTATGGGGCTTTGCTGGGAGAGACATGCCCATGTCCTCTCCCTGCCTCTTGTCTGTAGAAAACCTCTAGTCTTCCTGGCCTTTCCCAGATTCCAAAAGGTGAATTTAATCAGAGAAGTGAGAAAATACAGTAAGAAAGGAAAACAGTCAAACAAGACAAAATAATAATACTTTAACCATTAAACAAAGTGGAGGACCTTTAGTTTCTCCTCAAGAGCTGCAGATAATATTCTGAGCCATGTCCTTTGAGCTGTTTGCAAATACTAAAACCCCCACCAGGTGGAAGAAATTGACTGTATGTTACCCACAAGCATGTAGACCCCAGACCAGTTGGAACCAGAAGATTGATGGTGTTGGCTCCAGAATACCTCATCACTAACCAATCAGAAGAATCACCATGAGCTGATCACACACCTCACAACCCACCCCCTCATCCTGCCTTTAATAACCTGTCCCTGAAAGCCGTTGGGGAGTTCAGGCCTTTTAAGCGCTAGCTGCCTGGACTCCTCTAGGCACCTGCAATAAACATTGCACTTTCCTTCACCACAACTTGATGTCAGTAGATGGGCTTTATTGCAGTTAGGCAAGTGGACCCAAGTTTGGTTCAGTGACACTATCATTGTGAATGTTGTTAGTTCTGTCTAGTAATTTCAGAACCTTCCCACTCCCTTGTGTTCCCACCACTAACAAACATGGTAGTGAAAGACCTTGTCACTACTTCCTTTGACAAATGCAACAGGCTCCTCCCTCGTCCATCCTTTTCCATGCCAATCCTTGTCCACAAATAATGATGAATTAATTTTCCTACAAGGGCTTCCCTGGCCAATGTGGACATCATTGCAGCTAAGAGAATCCAGGGATCCATCTGTTAAATGCAGGTGGGAGATTCAATCTTCAGGAGTGTTGGTGGGATGTGTTTTCAGGATCCTCCCTTAATCATAGGTTTCCTGCATTCGCTTCTACTTTGGTTTAACCACTTATTTTCTGAAATAACTACCAGGAGCAAACTTTTTTATGATAAGGACACTCCAAAATTCAGTGCATGACTCTCCTCTTTCATTTTTAGACGTTGAGATTGACAGCTTCCAAAGGTCTTCAATTGTGCTAATACATGTTCTATACTACATAAATACAAAACCTATTTAGTTTTTCTTGGAATAAAACTCTAAAACATTAAAGGGGAACTTTATTATCATCAAAAAGCATTTTTGATGATGTCTTTCCACATACCTTTCATTTTCTTCTCATATTCTCCTATCTGTGACTTTGTCTATACAACATCAAATACAGGAATGAAAGTAAAAAAATTTAATCAAAGAAGTTTTTCATGTTATGCTGATAAAACATCTGGAAGACTTAATTTCTTCTTTTCCACCATACAGATGATCTTGTAGAGAATTAGTCTGTGTCATTTACCAAGATAAGTACTTCCTTGTCTCAGTCCATCCTTCACCTTCAAGTGAATTTTTAAAAATCTTTAATTTTTGAGAAGCTCTTTTCCAGTTTTGAAAGACAAAGGCTTCACCAGACCTTTGAGGATGCCCTTAGAAAGAGATCCAATATTCATTGCCAACCTGCCTCTTGCTTTGATATTGTTGGAAGTTAGGAATTGAAGAAAAAGATGTTTGGATGAGAACAGGAAGGTCCTGACCTTGCTAAGCCCTATGAATATGAAAGCAATTGGCAACATCAGTCCTGGATCCTCTGCTGGACGTGGTTTATGTGAAGCCCACATAGGCATCATTGTTCATTGACTGCAGAAAGGGCCTAATACTGCCTGTAACCATGGCGTTGGACCAGACAGCATGTTGCTGACATTGACTTGGAGCCATATTGTTCTCTTTGGTAGCATCCAGCTGATTGGAGCTGCGCTGCCCTCCTTCAGTGTTGACTGTTGATGCTCTGTATGAAATCTAGTCACAGTTTAATAGCTTCCCTTTTCTTGGCAAAGAAAACATTTTTCTAAAATCTACAGTTATCATTGGTGCCAGGTTCATTTAGACTCATTATTCCTTCTTCTTCTCCTATTCTCACTCCCCATGCATGCCCCAGACGTCCCTGGGAACTGGCAACATCAACCACACTACTGGAAGCCCCTATCAAAGAAAGATGATGAAAACCCATATAACCTTTACACTAGCAGGTAACAGCCCTTTGGATTATGTTTTTAAAAGGTTTTAACCATATCAGTCTAATTTTAAGAACGGTAGGACCTTCCTGGTGGCCCAGTGGATAGGAATCTGCCTACCAATGCAGGGAACACGGGTTTGATCCCTGGTCTGGGAGAATTCCACAGAGCTTCCACTGAGCCCGCACCCCCCAACTACTGAAGCCCATGTGCCTAGATCCCATGCTCTGCAACAAGAGAAGCCACTGCAATGAGAAGCCCGCACACTGCAAAGAAGACCCAGCACAGCCAAAAATAAAGAAATAAGTAAGAAGTTTAAAAAAAAGAATGGCAAACATTGCAAAATTCTACTGCCAATATTTTGCATAAGTCTTCACTGATTGAATTTTAAAGAGAAAAAACTTTTCTTTTTTAACCTAAATTAATTCAAGTTTTCTTTGTTCTGCATAGTTTAACTACCATTACCATAAATAGATCACTGGTTTTGTCTTCATGAAACTATTGGAAGTTCCCAAGATAACTCACTGTGCATATTAAGAAGCTGTTATTTTATATAATTATATAATAATTATACATAACATTTACATAACATACTATGTATGTAAAAAAGCATTTATATGTTTAAATATTTAAATGTACCTATTATAAATAAAATATATTTTAAATTGAATTAATTTGATTTTGAATTAAATATATTAAAATCTATTTTAAAAGTATATATTTAAATCTTCTCCTCTAGTGTGGTGAATGAAATGTTTATCACCAAGTCTTATGGAACAGTTGTTCAATGGCTAAGAGTAATGTTTGCATTTACACCCAGCTTTGTTAATCATCTCTCTCATAACTGCCAGTTTGCTGGATGTGATGATTTAGGGCCTGTCAGAGTCAGTGAGATTTTACAAAAGAGGTGTTCACTATCTTTCCACACATTTCAGGATGATCAGGCTTGACCACGCTACCTGGACAACCATGTTGCCGCAGCAGACTTAATTTGTTTCCTGGTTAATAATCTACCTCATACCTCGAACAAAACTGGAAAATCTGGTCATCTGGTTGCCAAATGTGCTAAAGAAAATTGAGATGAAAACACGAGTTCAGTTAATACTTGAATAATTTGTTTCATTATTTTACAAAGCTTTTCAGATAGGGATCAAGCATATATGTGTTTTCTGGCTTTCTTTCCAAAAATTTATTACAATCCAACTTGTTTCAATTTAAAGCACTAGAATACCACTCAAGATGCCATCTCTTGGGACACCAAGACACACAGCAGGAGTGAAGTGATCATAAACAGAACCTTTTAATATTACAGATTCTGTCGGGGGCTAATCTCAAAAGACTGAGGAGTAACCTGAGTGAACTTTGGTTCAATGGTTTGATATCTAACCGTTTGTATTCTTATCAAGGACCTGAAATACATCAGAGATTTTCTGTTTGAACTGAAGGACATGGTCAGGATGGACACACGTTGGTTATATTCTGGGTGTGATTATAAGCTGTCTTCATGCTTGAACTCTTAGTGAGGTGAATGCATTTTCTCCTTCCTTTATGAGGCTCTCATGAGCTTTGTAGTGCCTGGTAATTAAGGAGCATGATGATATAGTGGAGGCCCCTCAACTGCATGCCCCATGTGAAGCTGAACAACATGCTGGAATGAGCTGGGGAGGTATGGCTGGGGATTGTGGGCTTGAATGCCAACCCTGCCACTTATGAGTGGTTTGATATTGGACAGGTCTCTCCACCTCTTTTCTTTCTCATCTGCAAAAAGGGGATAATAACATGTTCTTTCCAGACTACTGGAAGAATGAAATAAGATAGTACACGTGAGTACATCTGGCACCTGGTAGGTCTTAATAAGCCTTAGTCGAACCTGAATCTGGACTCAAATTCACCAAACATTGGACCAATGTGTTTGTTGCCAGCACTGGGCCAAAGGAGTATGCATGCATCCTGAAAGAGGTAGGGCCTCTGTTGGTTCCTTGTTTACTTTGGAAATTCCAGTGAACAATGAAGGGTTAGAGGCATCAAGTTTTAGGGAGAAACGATTTGGTTTAGAAGTCCCTGGGAAACTTTGGAAAGGAATGTTCTCTGCCTCCCTGGGTACCCTTCAGGATGGATAGGGAACTTCTCAGACCACCACCCCCTGCCCAGAGACCCTCATGCATTGAACAGGACTCTCGGACCTCTTGGTAGGGAGCTAGAATCCCTTGGGATGTTTGGGAGCTAGAATGAGCTTCCAGGGGCCGAGAAATCTTCTTGATCTAAAACTGTAACATGCTTTTGGTCACCCTGAGCAATATGAGGTCCTCCCTTGTCATGCAGACATCACGAAGCTTGTTCTTACTCTTCAGTGAGTCACCACTTGCCTAGTCCAAAGGCCCTCCTGAAGAGGCAGGGCTGGAAGGAGAAGGTCCAGAGTGGAGATGCCCAGTGCTTTGGCAGGAGGGTCACTCACTAAACAGAGCGGAAGGAGCATGGACTTCACAACCATGCAGCATCAGTTCGAGTCTTAGCTGTGCAACTTGGCCAAGGTCTTCAGCATGAATAAGCCTCAACTTTCCCATCTGTATAGTGGGTAGACTGCTACCTATCCACAGGGTAATTGTGATAATTAAACGAGATCAGAAGTGTTGAAGAATCTACACTTAGAAGGCGTTTGATAAGTCTCAGTTCTCCTCCCTCACCCCCTCACTAATCCCTTCAGTATTTTCATGTGGTCTCAGACCTTGGACATGTGCCCCAACCCCTCTTCCATTCATAACTCACCCTGTTTTCCTGGGGTGGGGGCTCCATAATTACAAGCCTCCCGTTCCCACCTAGTTTCCACATCCTGGCTTCTTTTCCCTTTGGTCCTCGAGGTGTTCCCCTGCTAGTCGCTAAGTCCTCCCTGGCACTTTCCATCCCAGCTTTTCTCTGGGAACCGCTTTGTGACCCTCCTGCTCTGGCCTCCTCCAGGTGGCTGTGTGCCTCTTGGAGTGCTGGGGTATCCTGTCTTGTTGGTCCTCAGTAAGCAAGTGGGCAGTGCCAGGCAGAACATCAGCTATGAGGCCAGTGTGGAGCAGACCCCCTGTCCTTCTGGTCAGGTGGGGAGGACAGCACTTCCAGCCACTGGGCTGGGTCTGGGGGTGTGTGGACAAGGGCACCCCTGTCTGCATGTGAGTGGCCTTCTTCTGGCAACAGGGAGAAGAGAAGGGGAAACACAATGCTGGCTCGTGACTACAGAGCACCTTTCTTTGCTGCCTTTACCTGCCTGATTCTCCCCATGTTGTCCGGAGACCAGGCAAACAGATAAAGGCAGGGGAATCAGAACAGAGGGGCCAGCTACAGTGAAGGGGAAAAAGCGTGGGGGTGAAGCATGAATTGATTTGATTTCACATACATTTATAGCAGCTCTTCTACCCAAAGGTAGAAAGATAACAGAATGTGGGAGCAACAAGAGCCAGGGAGAAAATGGAAGGAAATCCATGCTGGAGTAAGAAAACACCCTTCAATACTCCTACCTTTCCTTTCCATGAAGGACTCATGTGCTAGAGAAGGCGGCAGGTACATCTGCGTCAGCACTGTTCTTCAGACTGCAGGTCCCAACCCAGCAGAGAATCCTAAGATCAACTAGGGACTGAGAACCATCATGCTTTAAAACTTTTTAATTGAAGCATGATGTGTACAACACGGAGAAGGCAATGGCACCCCACTCCAGTACTCTTGCCTGGAAAATCCCATGGGTGGAGGAGCCTGGTAGGCTGCAATCCATGGGGTCGCAAAGAGTCAGACATGACTGAGAGACTTCACTTTCACGCATTGGAGAAGGAAATGGCAACCCACTCCAGTGTTCTTGCCTGGAGAATCCCAGGGACGGGGGAGCCTGGTGGGCTGCCGTCTATGGGGTCGCACAGAGTCAGACACGACTGAAGCGACTTAGCAGCAGCAGCAGCAATGTGTACAACAGAGTACATAAATCTTAAATGTACTGTATAGCTCAGAAATGTATATATGTTTATATATATGTGTGTGCAGTATCTATCTATATCTATATCTATATCTATATCTATATCTATATCTATATCTATATCTATATCTATATCTATATCTATATCTATATCTATATCTATATCTATATCTGTATCTGTATAAGGGGGCTTCCCTGGTGGCTCAGCAGTAAAGAGTCCCCCTGCAATGCAGGAGCTGCAGGTTCGATCCCTGGGTCAGGAAGATCCCCTGGAGGAGGGCACAGCAACCCACTCCAGTATTCTTGCCTGGAGAATCCCGTGGACAGAGGAGCCTGGTGGGCTACAGTCCATAGGGTCACAAAGAGTCAGACATGACTGAAGCGACCTAGCACATGTTTATGCATAAAACCAACCAAAGCCCATATCAAGGTATAGAACATCTGCAGCAACCCAGGAAGTGCCCGTCTGTGACATCCCAGTAAATACCCACTTACTTCCCTAGAGACAGACAAACACTGTTTTGTGGTTAGTTTTGCCTATTCTTATTTTAAAAAAAAAATTTTTTTTTTTTTGGCCATGCTGTATGGCAAATGGGATCTAGTTCCCCAATCAGGGATCAAACCCGTGCTCCCTGCACAGGAAAGGGAAGTCTTAACCACTAAACCACAAGGGAAGTCCCACCTTGCCCATTTGTAATCATCATATAATAATACTCCTTTATCTGGCTTCTTTCAACCAAATGCTATATCTATATGGCAGTTGTTCTTTTTTTTTTTTATTGCTCTGTGGTAGTTAATTGTATGAATAATTTGCCTGTTAAGAAATTAATTCAAATGGTTAAACATTTGGTTTATTTCCAGCTTTGTGCTGTGACTTTACAAGTCCTTTGGTGGACATATTCACTCATTTTTCCTCGGTATGTGCCTTCAGTTCAGTTGTTCAGTCGTGTCCGACTCTTAGCGACCACATGGACTGCAGCACGCCAGGCTTCCCTGTCCATCACCAACTCCGGAGTTTGCTCAAACTCATGTCCATCAAGTCAGTGATCCCATCCAACCATTTTATCTTCTGTCGTCCACTTCTCCTCCTGCCTTCAATCTTTCCTAGCATCAGGGTCTTTTCCAACAGTCAGTTCTTCACCTATGACTGGAATTGCTGGGTCCCAGGGTTTGAACATGTTTATTTCTAGTAAATACTACTGAGCAGTTTTCCAGGTTGAACTCTCCAGTATGATAGCCATTGGACACAGGTTGTCCTCATGGTTATTTAAGTTTAATTTCAAATAAAATTTTAAATTGAGTTCTTCAGTCGCACCAGCACATTTCAAATGCTCAATAACCCCCTGTGGCTCATGGTCCCTTTTAGACAGTGTAGACAGAGCCCATTTCTATCATCAGAGAACTTTCTCTGATGTTCCAAACAGATTTTCAGCATTTTTCAAAACATGAAGTCAAGTAGAACACATGAGAATGTATTCTATAGAGTAAGGCTAACTATTATTTCATGAGTCTTTTATTTCAGTCATATTTTTGTGGGTATGTGTATTCGGTCATGATGTCAAATGTAGTATTTCTACAGTGAATCCTAGAAAACCCTCTGTCAAGGTACAAGTTTTTGTGATCTTCAGAGTCCCTTGGACTACAAGGAGATCAAACCAGTCAGTCCTGAAGGAAATTAACCCTGAATATTCATTGGAAGGACTGATGCTGAAGCTAAAGCTCCAATAATTTGGCTGCCTGATGCGAAGGGCTGACTCATTGGAAAAGACCCTGATGCTGGGAAAGATTGAGGGCAGGAAGAGAAGAGGGTAACAGAGGATGAGATGGTTGGATGGCATCACCAACTCGATGGACATGAGTTAGAGCGAGCTCTGGGAGATAGCAAAGGACAGGGAAGCCTGGCATGCTGCAGTCCATGGGGTTGCAGAGTCAGACACAACTGAGTGACTGAACAATGTATACTTCCTGTAAGTTTCTTCTTCCAAATGAGTAGGAGAAACAGGAGCTACTGTATAGCTAGAGGTGATCTCAGCTTTCCATCCTTCCCAGCCAAAGGGATCTACTTGCTCGGTGGAACTTGACTGGCCCTGCGTGGGGCTGACTCTCAGGGTTACTTCAGTGGCCCACGGGGTCTATGCAGGTGGTTCATGTTATGAACCACCACCGCCGCCCAGAAGACAACTGCTTCTGTGAAGTCAATGCCAATGATAACGAAATGTCAGATGAGCCTTGCAGGCTTTCAAACTCTGATTGCGTGCCATTTGGTCACCTCTTCCTCTGGTGGTAAAGTACATTGCAGATGTATTTTGAGAGCTCATTAAATATAAACGGTCCCCCGATATTATTGTGATCGCACAAGATGTTCCCAATATGAAATTGTGCTTTCATCAGGAAACAGTGACTCTTGCATAGTTTTAATAGAAACGGAAACAGAAAATCAAGCAATTCTTTCAGACTTCTGAGCAAAGTCACACCAAACTCTTGTTAGTTCCAGCATCTTTGTATAGGTGGCATCACCTATACACCTAAATTCTAGTCTGGTCTCCAAGAGCCTGTGTCAGGTGATGGCCCCATGTGGGTCTAGGAGGTGCTGGTCGTCTCTGAACAGCCTTCCACCCTGGGTCTCCCTTGGTCCCAAGGTCCCTGGTGTGATGATTTGATTCCAGAGGCAGGTTGCTCCAAGTGTGTCAAAGCTTCCTGAAGATGCCGGATTCCAGTGAAGACACAGCATCATGCCATCCGAACAAATGTGAAATCACCTCAGTGAACAGAGTATAAGAATTGGGTATAAAGATCTTTCACCATCCACTGATGTTTTTCTTCTCAAGAATATCAAGAAACTTCCCTGGTGGTCCCGTGATTAAGACTTTGCCTTCCAATGCAGAGGGTGTGGGTTTGATCCCTGGTTGGGGAACTAACAGCCCATGTGTCTAGGGGGCCAAAATACCAAGACATAGAGCAGAAGCAATATTGTAACAAATTCAGTAAAGACTTTAAAATTTTGTTGTTATTCAGTGTCCACCTCTTTGTGACCCCATGGATTGCAACACACTAGGCTTTCCTGTTCTTCACTGGCTCCTGGAGTTTGCTCAAATTCATGACTATTAAGTCAGTGATGCTATCAAACCATCTCATCCTCTGCTGCCCTTTTCTCCCTTTGCCTTCAATCTTACCCAGCATCAGGGACTTTTCCATTGAGTCAGCTCATCCCATCAGGTGGCCAAAACACTGGAGCTTCAGCATCAATCCTTCCAATGAGTATTCAGGGATTATTTCCTTTAGGATTGACTGGTGTGATCTCCTTGAATAAATAAATAAAAAACAAAAAAAGATTCTCAATAGCTAAGCTTTTTTTGTGATAAACCTGTTCTTGAAAAGTCATGTCCGTTAAATTTTGATACATTGAATCCTTGCTTCTCTGGTGGAATACTCCAGCATCAGTTTTATAAATCCTCCTACCTGACTGCTTTTCTATAATGACTTCCAATAGTTATGCTTCTTGCCCTGTTCCCTCTTTTGTCACAAAGATTATAAATAACACTTTGCAAGTTCTGGATACACATGGGGTGGCGGTGGGATGCTGCTTTTTGAAAGCATCTTGTTATTTTATGAGTTTGGATTTTCAAAGTCAAGTTTCCTTAAAACGAGACATACCTGTACAATTCATTCCAATCTGATCTATGGTGTGAACTGTAGTTCCCACATCACGCAGAAGTGGTGAACAGCACTGCTTTTATTAAGTCCATCAAACTAATACCTAATTTTCTATGGCAATTGTTGACTTAGCATATGATCTAAATTCAAGGCCTGAGCCAACATTTTAAGACTCCTGGGGAAAATAAAAGACTCCTGGGACTTCCTTGGTGGTCTGGTGGTTAAGACTCTATGCTCTCACTTCGGGGGGCACAGGTTCAACCCCTGGTCAGGGAGCAAAGTTTCCACATGCCTCACGGTGCGGCAGAATAAAAAAAAAAAGGACTCTGGCTGCCAGGATACCTCAATTATAGGAAGGATATTGCAGCAAATTCTCTCTCAAGGCCAGGTATCCTCCACATATCACAGCCTTCCTTGCTTCAGGGCTCCATGAGGCTTCAGAATCTTTCTCAACACAGCAGTTCAGGCACCCATTAATCAGTATTCAGAATTAGTGAGACAAAACTTATTTGCCTGCTCTGGAATCTATCATTTATGGATGAATTCTCCTTCAATGACTCTTAGGCTGATAAGAAATCTCATTAGCTTAGACTGCTTTGTCTGAGCCCTGGCCAGGGCCCATTTATAGAAGAGAGAATCATGTATCGTGTATTCTTTAGTCAAATGGTTGTCACAGCCATATCCCTTTGCTCTTGACATATCAGAGAGGCATCAGAGAGGCACCACAACATGAGAAAATCAGATAGACCTGAATTCAAACCCTAGTCCTGCAGCTTTCTTGCTGTATCGCCCTGAACAAATGACTTAACTTCTCTGAGCTTCAGTTTCTATAGCTGCAAAACGGGATAATAAAATCTTCTGAAGAGGGTTGTTTTGAGGTTCTATCAGGAAATATTAGTATAAATCTTAGCACTTTGTAAGTATTCGATACATGGTGATAATTATATTATTTTCAACTGCTGTGACTAGTTGTAGGTCTTAGGTTCTTCTGTGCTGGAATTTAAATAAAGACATGTATTAGTCATTGGAAACATAACCCCAGTCCTCCAGTTCAGACCTAGGAGGAGGATGTCCGCTGTAGAGACAATGAATGCAACCTCATCTGGGTGTTTCTCTCCAGAACATGGCTATTTGGGTGGGATCCAAAATTAAGCCATTAATGAAATTAAAAGACGCTTGCTCCTTGGAAGAATAACTATGACACACCAAGACAGCATATTAAAAAACAGAGACCTCACTTTGCGGACAAAGATCCATATAGTCAAAGCCATGGTTTTTCCAGTAGTCATGTGTGGATGTGAGAGTTGGATCATAAAGAAGGCTGAGCGCCAAAGAATTGATGCCTTTGAACTGTGGTGTTGGAGAATACTCTTAAGAGTCCCTTGGACTGCAAGGAGATCCAACCAGTACATCTTAAAGGAGATCAGTCCTGAGTGTTCATTGGAGGGACTGATGTTGAAGCTGAAGCTCCAGTACTTTGGCCACCTGATGGGAAGAGCTGACTCATTGGAAAAGACCCTGATGCTGGGAAAGATTGAGGGCAGGAGGAGAAGGGGGTGACAGAGGATGAGATGGTTGGATGGCATCCCCGACTCAATGGACGTGAGATGAACAAACTCTGGGAGACAGTGAAGGACAGGGAAGCCTGGTGTGTTGCAGTCCATGGGGTCGCAAATAGTCCGACACAACTGAGTGACTGAACAACAACAGGAGGCAGGGGAGTAAGCAGACAGCTGTCGCTGCAAAGCCACATTAACCTCTCAGCCACACCCCTTGGACATAAATCAGAGAAGTAGATAATGTGTGAGACACTGCAGATTCAGCCGCAGAACAAGCCCTTTGACCAGGGAGATCCTGGATGTGGCTCATGCCATGGGCAGACCTCTGCCTGCACGGCTGTGCCCAGGCCTACTAAATCTGATAGGATGGCTCATTTGTATAATTACTTTGTCAGCTAAGGATGATGCAGTGAGGAAGAAAGAAGGGAACTTGATAAAAGAAATGAGTTGATATCCTTGTACGTAGGAAACATTGGTTCTAAGTGAGCCGTGTGGCTTTAGCTATTAATACCTATTGGATGGCATCCTCCACAGTTACTTAGGGTTTCCAGATTGCCTTTTGGCAAGCTTAGGGGGGCCGTGAGATCTGGACTATGTGTCCTAAGAGCATGAAGACATTCTGATCAGAGATCATCAGCAAGAGCGGGTAGAGATATGTTTAATTTGAGTCCTTTCCATCGAGTTCATTCTAGAAGCCAACGGAAACAACTTTAATTCACCCCCATGTTGGACTGAGAGCATCAAATATTGTCAGACATCCTAAGAGAGTCATATGACTGAATCTCACAGAAATAGACACGGAGGCTGCCACAGAATTGGGCATTTGGTGCAAGTAAAAGCTTCTGGAAAATCCTGCCCATGGGGTAAAGGGCTGCCTCACTAGCTGGACTTCCCTAGAACAATGAGCACCTTCCACATACTGGTCTTGGTTCTTTCACTTGAAATGCTACCAGTAATTCCTCCCCACTCCCCTGTAACACGGTCATACATAAGTCCAGGGGTCCTCAAACTCTAGCAGCCACGGGAACCAGGTAGAGGGTTTGTTAAAGCACAGACTGGGACTTCCCTAGCAGTCCAGTGATCAAGACTCTGCACTTTCAATTCAGGGGGCGCAGTTTCGATCCCTGGTTGGGGAACTAAGATCCCATACGCTAAGTGGCATCGCCAAAAAAAAAATGATAAAAATTAGAGAAAGAAAGAAAATTCCCCCATAGACTTCTGGCTCCCACCTCTGGAGACTATGATTCGGTACTTTGGGGGATGATCTGAGAACTTGGATTTCTAACAAATTCTCAGGTAATGCTGCTATTTCTGGGCCCACACCCTAAGAATCACTGTTTTAAGGATGTGTGCACAGAGCTGGTTGTGTGGATGAATGAATGAATGCATGAAAATCCTCTTTAGCTGCCTCTTCAATATCCTCAAAGTTAATATTTTTTTCCTATAGGAATATCCTCTGCAAAGCGTACTTCCCACAGTAGAGGAAGGCTTTTTTTTTTTTCTATTTAAGAGTTTTTTTCATCCTACCAGGCCAAATATCCCATGATAAGTGGTTTAGTCTCTCTTGCTAATTCCAGGGCACACAGAGTCCTCAACTGTGAAGATGCCAGAAGTTCTCTGGATTCAAAGTGTTTCTATCCAGATGGACAGACTGGGGAGCCAGGCTCTTCATTGCTTTCTCTGCTCTAAAAATTCTCAGCGCTTCATTTGAATACATCAAAGCAGCCTGGGATGAAAGACTGAAGGAGCTTGACACTACAAACGTGGTGCCCGTTTGGGCGCCATGACCCTTGAGCATGGCGAGGGCTGGTCTTGGGCCATTGGCCAGGGGGGGCTTCACCTGGCGAGCCTGCTGCTGCTGGCCTGCCTTTTGGCCTTGGTATGAGCATTTTTCACCCAAATTGGGCCATTCTTCACCCTTGGTAACAGGGTAACAGCAGGTTCTGTCAACCGTGATTGTTTCCCAGCTGTCTGTAGACATGTTCCATGGCACCAGGCTTCCTCTTTAATCATTTTAACCATTAATTTTATTACATTTTGCCATTGTAATAGAGTGATGTATTTCTATAGAAGAGTAGAAAAAAGGGATCAACCACTTCACTTCCTAACGCCATTAAAAACAGGCCTGTTGACATTGACATCATGTATGTTTCTTTTCAACTCATTTTTTGTACTCAGGATTACTCATTTTTAATATGTATGTGATGAGTCTGTATCTGTATCTTCTGCCAAACACACTTTCTGCAGAAAAGGAAGGCCTTTGTTTTTAAAGACTGTGTTTTTTTATTTTGCCTTGCCAACTGACCTGTAGCGGTAGGTTAGTCTCTTGTTAATTCAGGACGCATAAAGTTCTCAGCTGCAAAACTGCTGGAAGTTCTCTCTTGCTAACTTAAAAAATGATTTTATAAATGAGATTTGCAATTTTCCCAGTTCAAAAAGCTGATTCTTAAAATGTGATTGCTTAGAATCATAAGCTGATTTTGTGTTCTACTTTTTCCACTTAAAGGAACGTGATATATATTCCCCAGTGATCATATAAACTCTTGTAAAATTGCTTTAAAAGTCTCCTTTGGACTCTCCTTACTCAGATCAGTAACAGCCAGAAAACACAAAACTAAACTAAAAACCGAAACCAAAACATTGGTGAGATAGAAAGTGTGAAAGGCAGGACTGAATTCTATTCATTGTACAATGCCGAGGCTGTTCCAATGAGCCAGTGAAAAACAGCCTCGTGACCATGAAAAGCAGCCTAATTGGTTAAAAATTAATCCTGAAGCCTGAACATTAAGTCTAAAATAAAATCAACTTTGAGGCTCAAGTTATCATGTTCAGTGAATCTTTATGAAAGTCATCAAACGCCTACTTCCTTTTGGGTAGCAGAAACCAAGATGGCGAGATGAATTCTCTGGTTCAGGATGTGTGATCTCCAATAGATCTGAATTTAAGTCTTAATTCTCACCTGTAGGGGATGAGTCCTCATCCTCAAATTGCCTTCAGGTAGCATGGTGCCTCATTGGCACTGAAAGTAAAAGTGTTACTCAGTGGTGTCCGACTCTTTGCAACCTCATGGGCTGTAGCCTACCAGGCTCCTCTGTCCATGGGGTTTTTCCGGGCAAGAATACTGGAGTAGGTTGCCATTTCCTTCTCTAGGAGATCTTCCCAACCCAGGGATCAAACCCGGGCCCCCCACATTGCAGGCAGATTCTTTACCATCTGAGCCATCAGGGAAGCTGCCAGAGGACAATTTTATTCTTCATCAAGGGCTGTAAGCAGACATTTATAATAGTACAGGGTACCAGCTGGGGACTGGGTGGCACTCATAGAGGAGAGAGTAACATTGCCCCAGAGCTGTTAAAATGATAAAAATGTAAAATGGGTCACCTTTTTGCGGAAAATTTTGAATTATTTAATTCAATTCTGAAAATAAAACAAAACTGAACAATTTTTTAAAAATGAAATACAACTTAGTGGATGGGTATGGATACGCACTTAAGTATGATTAATCTTTTTGGAACATGGAATGAATATATATCCCCAAGACAATTTTGAAGACAGCAGTCCTATCAAAATAAAGTTGCCATCGCTGAGACCAAAAAAATGTTCCCTTGGCCATAAAGGACTTAATAAAGTTTGTTCCAGTTGTGCTGGCCTTTCGTGAGCTGACTACTATGTTAGCTTGCTAGGGCTCCAAAACAGACAGCAGTGTACTTAACAGAAATGTATTCTCTCACAGTCTTAGAGGCCAGAAGTCTGAAAGTCTGGTTGCTGCCCCCAAACACATTTCACTCACATTCCAACTTCCTTGGGCAGTTGCACCACTTAAATCAAATCATGTGATGAATATAATGGGAAATTTCTGCAGCGGTCCAAGTGGGATGGGTTTGCACTCTTCCTACATGTGACTTTGCTTTAGGCCAATAGCTGAAGGGCTTGAGAGGCTTGTATTCAATGAATCTACTTTACCCCTGGATTTCTGAATATGTTATGATACTTTACTGATTTATTCTTGGTGTGTAGAATGAGGAGTGTGTCCCGAATGACTCGTCTCTCTGTTGAGATATACATTATCTGTCTGACATGAGTGTGCCCTAGAGGTGATGCTGGATGCTTAGTTATTAGCTTCTGACCAAGATTTATCTGGAGAATAGTAGTTGTTATCCTTTAAAAATGCTGCCTGAGAAAGGAAAGCTTTCTGTAGGCTGAGACTGAATCACCTGTGTTCCGTACTAACCCTCCAAGGTACCTTCTTCCATGCTCATGCCAACTTAAAATTTGTACACCATGAGAGTTCTGAGTTAAGTTTTATTTGGGGACAAAGTGAGGACTATAGCCAAGGAGACAGCACTTCAGATTGCTATGAGAAACTGCTCCAAAGAGATGAGGGGGTGAGGAGGTCAATATACATGTGATTTTGGTGAAGGGGAAGTACATGAAGGCAAGCACATAATTTTTTTGTGAAAAGTTCCTGTCAGTCACAAGAAGCAGGTGTCACTATGAAGAATTTTAGTGCTTTTCTTGATATGAGGAGATATGAGAATTGGGCTCATAAAGTCGATCTCTGAAAATATCTAACTATCTGAAGACCTGTTCTGCCAGGTTCCCCTGTCATCCCCCAGCACAGAGTGCCTGATTCCTGATCTCCACCCAGAACTCCTTTCACGGGGTGTCGAATATCAGCAACACATGACTTAATCCTTGTAGAGGTAGATGGCAAGTGCCAATTTATAGTTGATGTCCAGGCACAGTGGGCAAGGACCGCCCTTCGAGTTTCCATCTCTTGCTTCCAGAGGTGTGGTCAGAGGCTGTGGGACGATCATCTCCAGTATTGTGACCAACTGGCTGAGGACAGAAGTGTAAAAAGTGGAGGGAAATTTCCTAGAGCCAAGGTAATAATAATAAAGAGGCTGAACCATCAGAGTAAAAGCAAACCAACCAAACAAAAATGGCTTTGGGGGAAAAAGAAAAATTCTCAAAATCTGCATGTGTCTAAAGGCTGCAAGCTCAATACATACACATCATCAGAAGAAAATTTCCCCAAGGGAAATAATATCCTGTTGGTACTATCTCTGAGCCAGTCAGAGCTGTTTGATGTGAAAAAACCTGCCACCTTGTCCAAATGCTTCCCTGCTCCTGGGATGCGCGTGATTGAATTCCGCAGAAAGCCTCTCAATCACGTGTTTATTCAGCGTCTGAGGACCAAGTCTGAGTTTGGGGTAAATCAACGTGACATCATGACCCCCAGGGTTTCGTGATGGAGATAGTGAGTCGGTCCTGAGGGGACTTTTCTGAGTCTCTGCATGAGATGGAGTCTCCTGTTTTACATTCAGAGTCACAAATGCCCCCACAGAGCCATGCAGGAAACATACGGACATTTAAATGGCTGGCCTGGTGCGTGGAAGTGAAGCGGCTGAAAGCACAAAGCTCAGACTTAGCAGCAGGGAGCAGAGTGAAAGTGTTCACTTGGTTGGGCGTTGATATGCGCCCAGAGGAGGAGAGGTGAGTGTCTAGATAGGAGAAATGCAGTGATTTTTGACAAGAAGCCATGCTCCTCTGATACCGAGCAGGGCCCAGTGAGGCTCCTGGGCACAAGGTCTTTCTCTGTCCCCATTTCCTTGATTACAGGAAACAGCCTTGATTCAGCCTCCATGACCTTCCCTGAGTTTCACAGGGCAGATGCAAGCAGTGGAAGCACGGAGTCTCAACCAGGTAGTCCTAAGAGCATGCTTAGTCTTAATGCCCTGGTTTTTTGGTCCTCCTCCTCTGTGTTTGTGAGCCCCAGTAGGTATAGCAATCGCCCTGGTTCTCTCCACACAGCAGCACAAGCCCTGTATTATTCCACCTTCTAGACTCCTCCTGATTTCCAGTCCCTATTACAACATGCTGCCTCTGCCGTCTGGCAGGTCTGATCTGCGCCACCCCGACCCTGTAACACGGGCGAGCTTTGGAAGGTCTCCTTCTCTGGATATGGGCTGCTGTTGCTGCTGCTAAGTCGCTTCAGTCGTGTCCGACTCTGCAACCCCATAGACGGCAGCACACCAGGCTCTGCCGTCCCTGGGATTCTCCAGACAAGAACACTGGAGTGGGTTGCCATTTCCTTCTCCAGTGCACGAAAGGGAAAAGTGAAAGTGAAGTTGCTCAGTCGTGTCCGACTCTTAGCGACCCCACGGACTGTAGCCTACCAGGCTCCTCTGTCATTGGGATTTTCCACGCAACAGTACTGGAGTGGGGTGCCATTGCCTTCTCTACTGGATATGGGCAGGGGGAGCAAAAAGAATTATGCCTTCTATGTGCCTTGCGACATCTTTATATATGATACCTCACTGAGTACTTTTGACCATCCTGGGAGGATGGGGATATTAGCCCCATATTCCAGAAGAAGCTCAGAGAGGTCAATAGATTTGCTGAAAGTTTCACAGCCAGTCCAATAGTAACCAGCATTCCACCTCGATTGGTTCAAAAGAATGCTGTGCTTTTTCCCCACTGCACACTGGTGCTGGTGGTGTCATGGCCAGCAGCCCCTGCATCACATCACGGATGCCTGCTGATTTGGTGCAGTTGTTCCAGGCCCCTGGAGAGGCAGCAAAACCCTCAGACCCGTTCCCTCCTGTGTCCTGCAGCTCCAGTTATTGCCTCCTCTCCATCTGGAGAGTCTTCAAATATCATGATTGTGGGATTTGTGAGGCTGGCTCATGCCTGTAGGATCAATAGAGTCATTCTAATGGGTATTAATGCATTGCCGTGAAATGCGCCTACAAACGGCATGGTTCTGGGAAGACTGAGTCCAGTGGCCTCATCACCGGAAAGACTGGGTTCCATCCTGCCACCGTGGTGCGTGTGTAAGCAGCACCTCTGACCTGCATAACTGGGGCCGAGCGTCTGCACGAGTTCAGGGGGCAATTAGCTTCCTCATTCCTGCAGCCTAACCAAAGCTGAGAGAGAGAAGAGAAAGTGAAAGCACATCTGTTAGCTTGACGATGCAAGGGACCCAGTTTTAAAAATGTCACTTCAAATCTGCAAAGCCTGAAAATTATTCTTATTCTTCTGACCTAGGATAGGGATTAAAAAAAATTTTTTTTTTACTTCCACAGGAAAAACAAATTAGTGATTTTTAAAGCCAATTCTCAATGATCACAAGAGTAAGACCTAGATTTTAGCACCCACACTATATTCTCCAAATGTCACTTCAACCATAAGGTCCTACCCTCCCGCCCCTTAATTAATTTAACCAGTTACCAGAAGCATAAGCGGTGGATTATTTTCTTTCTGATTCTATCCAAGAAAAAGATCTAGAGGCAGCTAGAATACTAAACCGAGGGCTGAGAAGGAGGTGGCGAGTATCGATCATCTGGACTATTGATCGTGATTTATTGATCCAAGTTATTGAGCAGGTTTTTATTTGGCATCTACCACACAGCCCTGACTCTGTCACAGTTTCTCTTTTCCTCAGGGCTGTGCTGCAAGATGACCCGAGGACATGGTGATGCCCTTGGTCCTCCAGGAGCCCCCCAGGGAGGGGCTCATGAAAGAAGGAACAAAGCCTGGAGGGAAGGAGAGGTGGGAACCTCCTACGGAGGCCACCCACATTTAGCAGCTTGGGATGTGGAACAAGGACTTCCCCGAGCTTTTCTGGGAAACGTAAACAGAAAACCACAGTGGAAAAGAGTCCACTCAAATGGCTGTTTTCCCAGTGTTGGAGCAATTGAAGGATCCCCTGAATATGTGTGCCTGGGGTGGGTTGGGGGAGGAATGGGAATCTGGACCATGTTATTGTTTAGTCGCTCGGTCGTGTCCAGCGCTTTATGACCATGGACTGTAACCTCTAGGCTCCTTTGTGAACAGGGGTCTCCCAGTAAGTGAACTGGACTGGGTTGCCATTTCCTTCTCCAGGGGATCTTCCTGATCCAGGGATTGAACCTGTGTCTCTTGTACTAGCAGGTGGATTCTTTATTGCTGAGCCACCAGGGAAGCCCAGGGAGTGTGTAAGAGCAGACAAAGTTCAGCTGGTTTTGAGGACTCCACTCCTCTGCAACATCCTGCCCACCCCCGTCCCCCAGCCAGGCTCACATTCACTGCCCCCTGGAGGAGTGTGGTTTGGAACCCTCCAGGCTGCTCCTTGGCTGGCCAACCTGGAGTCCCAGATGAGTCGCACCAGGAAGTGTCCCAGGGAGGGACAAGATCCCCCCGTCTAGAGCCTCTGCTGATGGGTGTGGCCCCCTCCCCTCCTAGCTCTGTGCTGGCTCAGGGGTGACCAGTGCTGACCAGGCCTCACCATCAGTCATCTGGAAGGAAGGGCTAGACAAACTTTACCTCTTGAGGTTTCTGGTCATGACTGTCTTGCTACAGCTGCTTCTGCTCCTTCTTGGAGCCTCCCGTGTATCCCCAAGCCAAGGACATCATACTGGGATTATTTCTAATAGAAACAGAATGTAGCATTCTGCTTTCATTCCATCATTCCACCCACAGGCACAGGCACCACCATGGACCTCACACCATGCTCAGTTCTGGGAAAGATGGCTGGAACTGGTCCCAAATGTACAACAAGGCACAGGTTTATAAATGAAAGGACAATCACAACAGACCATGATGCCTACTGGATGATCACATTTATGTGACATTCTGGAAAAGGCCAAACTAAAGAGAGTGAAAACAGAAAAGTGGTTGTCAGGGGCTGGTGGAGAGTGGGTGAGGGGTTGGGACTCTGTCAGTGTCAATTATATTTAAATACAAACTGTATTTATTAAATATGCAGAAATGTCCACTAAAAAGGATGAATTTTACTTCTCAGGTGGCTCAGTGGTAAAGAATCCGCCTGCCAATGCAGGAGAGGAGGATTTGTTCCCTGGGTTGGGAAGATCCCTTGGAGAAGGAAATGGCAACCCACTCCGGTATTCTTGCCTGGGAAATCCCATGGACAGAGGAGCCTGGCGGGCTACGGTCCACAGGGTCACAAAGGTGTTGGACACAACTTAGCAACTAAACAACAATTGTAATAATATTTTTAATAAGGAAACAAATCAAAGTGGAAGGTGGTAAGTGCTGCAGTAAATAGGATGATTTGTCAGAAGGTGCAAAGGAAGAAGAAACCAGGTCTTTCTGGGAGGGCAGGGGAGGTGGGCAGAGAAGCCTGGACTGAGAACAGGGCAATGGACTTGAGGTTTCTAAAGATGACACAAGTTTCCAAAGAGACGGGGGCGGGGGTGGAAGGGCCAGGAGAGGGCGTTCCAGGTTGGGGAACAGCATATGCGAAGGTACAGAGGCTGGACCGCAAGCACCCTGTGTCCTGTGAACTGCTGGTCACTTGGTGTCCCTGATGCATGGGCAGAAGTCCAAACCTGCTGTTCTAAATGTAATGCTGAGGATTCAGGACAAGGACTTTGTCTTTTGCCTTTCAACATTTTAAAAATTATGATGAAACATGTTAACGTGGAATTTGCCATTTTCATCATTTTAGTGTACAGTTCACCGACCCTTATTACCTCCACAATGCTATGCTATTACTCTCACCCCCATCCACTTTCCAAACCTTTCATCACATGACCCCAAACAGAATCTCTGCTCCCATTAAACAATAAGTTCTCACTCCTTTCTCCCCACCTCAGGCCCCGGGAACCTCTGATCTGCTTTGTGTCTCTAGGAATGTGCCTATTCTAGATATTTCCTTTGAGTGGAATCATATAATATTTGCCCTTTTGTGTCTGGCTTATTTCACTCTGTATATTTTTGTTTTGCTATTCATGAAGACTTTGGATTTAAAAAGTGGTGGTAGTTAAAAAGTGGACCCCAACAAAATGCTCCTGAGATAGAGGAGAGGGGAGAAGGAAGCCCCCTCCTCCCACCTCTGAAAGGGAGGGACTCAGGACTGGGCTGGGGTTCCTTTCCACACAGGGTCCTGCACGTTCCATAGCTCCTTTGTCAATTCAAGGTCAGACACAGTCAGAGACACCCCTGTACACCTCCAGCTCCCCAGAACCTCCACTTAGCCACAGTGTCTGTCGAGGGCCCCTGCCCCACTGATCTGTGGCCCCTAGCCTTCTCACCCTGTGCCACACAGCAAAAGGAATTTTTAAAAAGACTTAAGAAAATAAGTGACCGAGAATTGCAAATGAGGCAACCCAAGAAGCAGAGTTTGGAGTTAATTAGCTCTTGAACTGTCAAACTCAATGGCTTCCAGTGAGTTCTGGCATTTCTAAGAATAATTAAGGGCATGCTTGGCTGTCACATTCACAAAGGCCCAACCACGTCGTGAGCAAGCTCTACCTGCTGTCCACGCACAATGTCGGATGTCCAGAGACACACAGTGGAGAATTAGACCTGGCTCGCATTGCAGGTTCTTGGGCAGAACTGTCATGTTTTCAGAGAACTTTTCATATTTTTGCAGCAAAATTTAATGATCACCATTTAAGGGCTAGATATGAGTGGCAGAAGCAGTGGTACTTTAAAAACATCTGAAATCACTGGTGATAATAATAGCTAACATTTACCAAGTGCTACATTCCAGGTGCCACCAGAGCCTGGGAGTTGGCGACAGATATATTATCTTCAATTCACAGGTGAGGAAGCTGATGCCCAGAGAGGTTATGCAAGGTTTTTCAGAGTCACAGGGTCGAGATCAAACCCAGGCAGCCTAGAACCAGAGCTGGCTCTCTCAACAATGGGACTCACTTCTCCTGTCTCCAAGACATCCTGAGTTTTGCTGCCAGGTGACCCGCCAGCCTTCCTGGCATGCATCTTTAGTCCTGTCAGCATATATTGATTATAAATTGGCACATGATTCTGCTTCCTTGCCCTCTAAGCACTATTTTGCAGTAAGACAGAATTCATCAATAATCTACTTAACTCATCTCACACTCAGGCGATGACTGCTTTATCGTCGTCTCTCATGGTGTCCATTTACTCATTAGCTATTTTTTTGAGCGCCTACTATGCATCAAGTCATGTGAGAGAGACAGTTATAGCGTCTGTCCAGGAGAGGCTTACATTCTAGGTGAGGATAAAACACATATAATACCTACAGTAAAGGGTAGTATAGTACGAAATAAAATATAATAAAAGGTAATATATGGTGCAAGGTAAAAAATGATCAGGTCCACAAGAAAAAGCATGTGTTATTACGGCTGTTTGAAGGAAAGAAATGATCTCTTGGATGTGTGTGTGTGTGTGTGTGTGTGTGTGTGTGTGTGTGTGTGTGTGTGTGTGTGTATTGTGCAAGGTGGGAAAAAGTTGATGGAGAAAAGGTAGAAGGAGGAAGAGGGGATGAGAATGGGACTCAGACAAAATTTTAGGAAGAGGGTAATGAGCTGGGCCTTTGATATGGGCTGAATTGTATTTCCCCAAATCCGTGTGTTCAAGCCCTAAGCTCCAGTACCTTAGGGTCGGGCCGTGTTTGGAGATGGGACCTTTTAAAGAGGGAACTAAGTTAAAATGAGGCTGAGAGTTTGTGTCCTAACTTAATACAACTGGTGAACTTATACATTGAGCAAATATGGACACAGACGAACACAGAGAGAAGACTGCTGTCTACAAACCAAGGAGGGAACCCGGCAGAAACCAGCCCTGCTGACATCGTGACACCTGACTTTCAGCCTCAGAACCGGGAGAAAGCACATTTTTGTTGTTAAAGACACACGTTCTTTGGCACTTTGAAATGGCAGCTGGAACAAATGAATGCAAGCTTGAAAAAGAGGATTTAGACATGGAACTGATGGAAAGGAATGGAGTGGGGTGAGGGGACCGTGTTGGAAACAAGTGGAGTTTATTCGGTGGATGTGAAGAGCCAAGGCAGCTTTCTGAGCAGACTGGAAATCAAGTGGAATCATTCAGCAAACACTGACCAAGGACCTGCCCCATGCCAGGTGTTGCCAAGAGCAATCTGAAAGCTGCAGCTGTGATAAGATGCTTTGGCTCTTCATAGGCTGGCATGGCTGGGTGGGGCCAGGTAGAAAATGGGTTAGACTGGGGACAACATGGGGTGAGGAGACTGCTTAGAAGTGTTTTTTTTTCCTGGTAATGGATTTTTTAAATTAATTTTTATTGGAGTATTGTTGCTTTACAACATTGTGTTAGTTTCTGCTGTACAGCAAGGTTAATCAGCCATACGGATACACGTATCTCTTCTCTTTTTAGCTTTCCTTCCCATTTAGGTCACCACAGAGCACTGCGTGGAGTTTCCTGTGCTACCCAGTTGGTTCTCACGGGTTATCTATTTTATATGTAGTATCAATAGTGTGCATATGCCAATCTCAATCTCCCAGTTCATCCCATCCTGCCCTTACTCCCCTTGATGTCCATGAATTTGTTCTCTATATCTGTGTCTTTATTTCTGCTTTGCACATAAGTTCACCTGTACCCTTTTTCTAGATTCCACATATATGTGTTAACATATGGTATTTGCTTTTCTCATTCGGACTTATTTCATTCTATATAACAGTCTCTAGAGTCATCCACATCTCTGCAAATGGCACTATTTTGTTCTTTTTTAATGGCTGAGTAATAGTAGAAGTCTTTTATCATGGCCTGATTCAGTGCCATTCAGTCTTCTTTCAAAAAGAGTCTAATAGACCCTCCCAGGGAGGTATTCCCCCACCCATCCCAGCCTAGTCCCAAACGTAGGTAACAGTATCAGCATGTCTGCACAGCTCCCTTGGCCAAGAAATGAGGCTGACCTCTACTTTCTGCATCATGGGAATGTGACTTTTTATAATTTCTTTCAAATATAAATAAAAAATTAGTAGCTTTTCAAAACTCTGTGTTCTACTGGGAGATACAACCTTCTCTATGGCTTCACTTGTATCTCTGCACCCACACCACAGAGAATGCTCTTCTGAGGTCAAACATCTTCTCCAATGGATGTTTATTGGAAACCCAGGAATTCAGATGCGATCTCAAAATAAGTCTGTGGTTTGTCTCTGGGGGCAAGCCTTTCCTCAATATGGTAGGCAGAAGGATGGCCTCCCCCAGGAGGTCTGGTCCCAACCCCTAGAACCTGTGAATGTGTATACTCCATATTGCAGATGTGATCAAGTTCACAGCCTTGAGATGGTGAGGTTAGCCTGGATTATTCAGGTGGACTTCATCTAATCACGTGGGTTTTTAAAAAGAAAGACCTCTTTCCCAGCTATGGAGAGCAACCATGGAAGTATGGTCAGAGATGCAAAGTTGCTGACTTTAAAAAGAAAAAAGTTATTTATTCATTTGTCTGCACAGCGTCCTAGTTGCAGCATGTGGGATCTTTTAGTTGTGACATGTGGGATCTCTGAAGATGTGAGGAGGCGGGCGTGAGCCGAGGAAGGTAGGAAGCTTCTGGAAGCTGTAAAGGGTGAGGAAATGGATTCTCTCCTAGACCCTCCAAAAAAGAAACACAGCAAGGTCAACGCCCTAATTTTTGCCTACTGAGACCCATACTGGAATTCTAACCTATAGAGCTGGAAGAAAGTAAACATGTTTTGTTCTAAGCCATTGATGCTGCGGTAATTTGTTATAACAGCAGTAAGAAATGAATGCCCTCCCTTTGCTAGCACTCAAGGCAGACCTGCTTATTTAAACACTGTGTCTACTCAGGGTTGACCTTGTAGTGCCTTCCAATTCACCGATGCCCTTATCTAGCTGGTTTCATTGTCCGCACCAGGTTCAAAACTCCCTAAGGGCAAGGACCAAGTTAATCATCCCGGCATCTCTAGGGCCAGCATAGTAGATGCCACATAAGAGATTTCAATAACTATGAATTCAGTGATTGTATGAAAGCCCAAGGCAGCCTAGGGCTTCATAATGCCCCCATGGGACCTCCAAAGTGAGGCATGAGTACTTATTTTCAGACATAAAGGGGTCAAAGCTGATGTCACCATTGATGTATATGTATGTCATGATGGTGAAATGAATTCCTGTTGGCTGTAACCAAGACAACAAGAAATCCCATTCACATGAAGAGACTGGTGAGTCATTCAGACAAGCGTCAGTGGAGGCCTGGCTTCCCAGGACAATTTCTGTACAATGTCACTCCAGGCCCCTTTTCATGAAGAGCATTTATCAACAGGGCCCTATGTGATTCATTTCCCTGGTCCCTCCAGCGAAGGCATGAGACTCAGAAACAAAGCTCTGTTGGTTTGGACACACCCCTCATGAAATCATGTTTATTTTTGGAAAGAAATGACCATTCACAACTTTTCGCTGTTGGGTAGAAAGCTCTCTAGTCGCTTTCTAGAAAAGTTGACCGTGGGCAGTTACAGTATAAATAATGCAACCTTCTCCCCATCATATTTTTGGTAATTATTTTCAACTGTCATGATCAGAAACTGGGAATCAGTGGAGAAGGGGGTCCAGAAAAAGCCCTGCTGGCCAGGCCCTGATCTGCTGTGGCTCTGTCCACTGTGACAGCCCCTCAATCCCTGTAGAGATCTGTAAACTCCTTGTAGTTGTTCAAGCTGGCATCTTGGGCTGATACAGAGATGCTGCAGCTTAGGTGGCCTTTCCCACTGGGACCAAAAGGCTTGGTGAGGGTCCAGCATCAGACCTCAACTCACCCAAGACTAGGAACTTTGAGTTTACCTGCAGATTTCATCACCGACTCGATGGACATGAGTTTGAGTAAGCTCCAGGAGTTGGTGATGGACAGGGAAGCCTGGCATGCTGCAGTCCATGGGGTCACAAAGAGTCGGACACTACTGAGTGACTGAACTGAACTGAACTGAAACTCACTGGCAACCAGAGTTTTCCTCCTGTTTTAAGCTTCTCTCCTCAACCATTCAACACCCAACCCTGATGTCGGGTCCAACTATGGCTTCAATGACCCCTGAAGTGGTCCCCTGAAAGTGTGACAGTTTATTCTAGCAGATGACAACCCTCTTCAGTGATACTTCCTTTGCTGTCAACTTTAGGGCTGAGAGATCGCTCAAGTTTATGTTTGCAACCTGGGTGTGCCTTCTCCTTTGTCTTCCCCCCATCCTCTTGCCAACCCCTTGGGAGAGGACGTAACCCTGGCAAGTGATGGTCCTTAATTTGTTCCCAGGTTCTGAGCAGAGCGAGTCTCCTGGCCACATCAACCCAGTCCTCCAGCAGGGTTTTGGTGACTCTCAAATGCCCGGGGCACAAGTACAGACAGGTTCTTCAAGTGGCAAACTATAAACAGGAAGTGGATGGTAGGATATTAAGCCTTGGGCACTTGACACACAATTTATTCTGCTTGGCTCATGTTTGCAGCTCTCTGTAAGTACAGTTCTGTGAAAGAAGCATATCAGAATCAAGAAATATTTAATGAACGACTAATGCATTTTATCTGCTGTAGTGCAGCTTGGCTGGGAAAGCAAGAGGATGGGCTGACATTTGAACAAGGGTACTTAGAAGGAACCCTTACCTAAAATCATTCCAAATCCTAAACTTTTACCAACCATGGTGGTCCCACACTCTCTGGTCACTGGGAGAGCTGTGTGGGGATCGAGCAAGTGCCCCAGAGCGGGCTTTGGGGCTGGAAGAGCCTGGAGGTGGGAAGCCTCATGATCACTCAGGTAAGGTGAGCTCCACCAAACACACCCTTGCCATGGAGAGATGAGCCAGCTGCCAGGACTGGGGAGCACAAAGCCTTCATTCAGTCAAGTGAACAAAAGGGTCAGGACTTTAGGGAGACAGCTGACATGAATACTCCACTAAAGAGGCAGCGTCTCAGGAGAAAACCAGGACGTGACAGACGGCATGAGAAGACAGAATATCTTTACTCCTTCCTTGTGGTTGTTCAGTTGCCAAGTCGTGTCTGATTCTTTGTGACCCCATAGACTATAGCGCACCAGGCTCCCCTGTCCTTCACCGCCTCCCAGAGCTTGTTCAAACTCATGTCCATTGAGTTGATGATGCCATACAACTCTCATCTTCTGTCTTCCCCTTTTCCTCCTGCCCTCAATCTTTCCCAGCATCAGGGTCTTTTCCAATGAGTCAGCTCTTCACATCAGGTGGCCAAAGTATTGGGGCTTCAGCTCCAGCATCAGTCCTTTCAATGAATATTCAGGGCTGACTTCCTTTAGGATTGACTGGTTTGATCTCCTTGCAGTCCAAGGGACTCTCGAGAGCCTTCTCCAGCACCACAGTTCGAAAGTATCAATTCTGTGGCACTCAGCCTTTGTTATGATCCAACTCTCACATCCCTACATGACTAATGGAAAACCATAGCTTTGACGATACGGACCTTTGTTGGCAAAGTGAGTGAGCCATAGAACCCCCAAGAGGAGGAAAACAATAGAAATGCTCACCTGAAAAGTGTATGTTAGAGATCAGAAACTGAAGATTCAAGAGGAAGCCAGGACCTTGGGAAGGAGAGAAGCAATTTGAAGTATATGTGGAACGTCTTGTGGAGCACGAGTATTACTGTGTGTGAAGTTTTTCACAAAGATAATCAAGGATAACTTCCTGCTATCCACCTGGACCAGTCACTTGACCAAGGTCCCTTCTCCTCCCCTGGTAGGCTATGGTCCATAGGGTCGCACAGAGTTGGACACGGCTGAAGCGACTTAGCATGCACACGTCTTCTAGTGCTTCTTTTTTTAACCTTAATCAGACCTCTTCCCTCCTCAGGTCCTCCAAGTAGGGTTTCACATTATGGAGAAGTTGGCAATTAGACTTTATTTAATAATAGCGATCTATATCTATGGAGTTGGTTGTAAACAAAAGGATCTTGAATTGAAGAGCATCTTCCTATAGGTCATATATTAAAATTAGCCAACTTTGATTTTAACTGTTAAACTGTTTTTAACTGTTAAAACACCAAAAAAAGAAAAAAAAAGAGGTATAAACTGTTTTCTTTGATAATAGTGAAATAGATAGCTTAAATGTGTCCTTTCACGTGACTCGGGTCCAATCAATAATCAGGTCCTAGACAGAATAATCACAATGGGGTCTTGTCAAAGGGGGTGCGTGATGGTAAACCGGTGGTTCACAAAGTCATGGGACAAATCTGGGACATCATACCAGAAAGGGCTAGATATATTATGGGAATGCAAAAGTTGCAGAAAATTTTAAGATAAAAATACTGCAATTAAATACAGGCTTTTCATTGGCCACATTGGCCACATCCCAGAGCAATGAGTGCCAGTAGAAGCTCTCCAGGGGAAAGTTCTGAAAGCTCTGCTCTCTGGAAACATAAGGAGGTCACACCCAGCCCAGCCTTCTGGGTCCTCACTTTCCTTACTTCTCTCTCAGTGGGAAAGTCTGGTACTCTATGTCTTCATAGACGTTGAGAAAACACTATTTCCAAGTAAATACATGAGCCACAATGCAAAGTATGCAGGTAAGATATCAGACTCCCTTTCTTTCACATGAAACATCTAGAACAACAACCACAGCTAACAAAGAGTAATTGACACATCGATACCCTGGTTTGGTGTGGTCTGACCCAGCCAGGGGTGCGGCTACTGACAGGAGGTAGGTTTTGTGGAAGAGAACAGAGCAGCTCAGTGCTGGCGAGATAAAATGTTAGGGCTGTCTCCTAAACATCTTCCCAGCTGTCTTTGGCAGTTTTTTCTTTCTTCTTGGATCCATGGATTGCCCAGTGTCCCAGACCCACTTTCTTCCCTATGGAGAACCTTGCCAAGGCTCCCGTAACACTCTGCCATCACACACTCTATACAGACACCTGCAGGGGTGCCCTGTTGTCTCTTAAGTCTTACTTAAGATCCCACAGTTTTGGGCAACTTACCTTATCTTTCTGGGGTTTCCCACGTGGTGCTAGTGGTAAAGAACCTGCCTGCCAATGCAGATGACATAAGAGATGCAGCTTCAAACTCTGGGAAGGGAATATCCCCTGGAGGAGGAAATGGCAACCCACTCCAGTATTCTTGTCTGGAGAATCCCATGGGCAGAGAAGCCTGGTAGGCTATGGTCCATAGGGTCGCACAGAGTTGGACACGGCTGAAGCGACTTAGCATGCACACGTCTTCTAGTGCTTCTTTTTTTAACCTTAATCAGACCAGGCAGGCTCTGTGCCAGCTCATCGCTGCTTTCTCAGATTTCTGTGCACTGTGCTTTCTCCCTGGGATCTCCCCTTGCTTCTACAAACCCCAACCAGCATGTCCTTCAGCATCTGAGGCTCATTCTTCAAAGCTCAGTGTTATCTCCTCACGGAAGCCTCTAGGAATCCTCCCTTTGCTTCATTATGCTCTGTAGCTCTAAGACAGCTGTCACCGTTTGTGTACATGTCTTTGCTCCTATACTGGATGGTAAGGACTGTGTCTTACCCATCTTTGCATTTTCTATGCTACTTAAGTACCCATAGGGGCTTCCCAGGTGGCACAGTGGTAAAGAACCCACCTGCCAATGCAGGAGAACCAAGTGATGCAAGTTCGACCCATGGATCAAGAAGATCCCCTGAAGAAAGAAATGGCAACCCATTCTAGCATTCTTGCCTGGAAAATTCCATGGACAGAGGAGCCTGGTGGGCTATAGTCCGTGGCATCACAAAGAGTCAGACATGACTGAGCACACATGCGCATAGGTACCCATGCCTTCTACATATTAGAGCTCGGTGTGCTGGGCTTGTCCTTGGGTAAGTTACTATGTCTCTCTGAGCCTTGGTGCCCTTATTTGTAAAGTGGGGCTAACAGTAGTGTGTCCTTCACAGGGATGAGTGTCAGAATGAAGTGAACTTTTGCAAGTAAAGTGCTTATGCAAAGCCTGACACATGGTATGCGTTCCTTGCTACTACTATCAATATTATGTCAATTGCACCTTATTCATTTCATACTAAAATGGTCTCTTTTCGGTGTCTGGGCTGTCTCCCGTCTTCCTTATTTAATCAAGAAAACAGTGCTTACTAGGTTTTGGGGTTCTCACCCCTGCCTGTGTATCAGCATCACCTGGGGAGCCTTTAGAAAGTACTGATGCCTGGCTTCTACCTTCCAGAAACTCTCCTTCAGTGGGTGTGGTCCAGATATCAGTCATTTTTTATTCCTTGAGTGTTTCTCAAGTAGGGCCGAGATAGTGAACCCCTGAAAATCATTAGAGAGTTTACCATTTCTGTCACAGGTTCTTTCAGCCCTGTGTCTAGAGCAAAGAGCTGGAGTCTGGGGGCACCAATCTCCAGACGACTGCATGGTTAACACCAAGGGATGTATGTTTCTCTTCATTCCAGAAATCTTCCACTGTTTCATTCTCTAAAACCTCCCATGATGACTCAGCATTTTAATACTTGTTGGTGTCCCTGTTCCATTCCCATAAGAGTCAAGTGCTGGCTCAGGATAACTTAGTGCATAAAATTCTAGGTGATAATCACATAAGGTAGTAAGACATAGGGGCTTCCCTGAAGGTGCTCAGTGGGTAAAGAATCAGCGTGCAATGCAGGAGATACAGGAGACCTGGGTTTGATCCCTGGGTCAGGAAGATCTCCTGGAGGAGGAAATGGCAACCCACTCCAGTATTCTTGCCTGGAGAATCCCATGGACAGAGGAGCCTGGCAGGCTACAGTCCATGGGATCCCAAAGAGTCAGACATGACTGAGTGACTAAGCGCGCACGCGCGCATGCGCACACACACACGCACACACACACACACAGAGCACACAGTGGTACGTGAGAGAGGAGGAGGGAAACACGAAATCCTTCCAACCCTGCAGCTCCCATTTTCCCTCTTGAGCTTGTTATGAGCGATGGGCTCTGTCCCAGCAGCCAGGAGTGGGCAGGGCCTCAGAGAGGGCATGGGAGGCCACGGTCTGCCCGCCTGTGCCCCATGAGCAGACGCTGCTGGACAATTGGGCCATTATAGCAATAAGCAGAGAGTAATTACTGATAGAGAGATGCAGATTCCTGTTTCTCACCCTCTAGCCTTTTAAAAACCCTTTCTTCAGTAATTAAATGTATAAACCTCGTAGTTCTCACTGGGCTTTGGATTTCAACAGGATATTGGCCAAAATCAGGACTGGAGAATCGGCCCTGCCATGACCAACCTGGGAATGCTTAGTCAGCCTGGTCCTGCTGACTCAATCCTCTCTTTGAACTGCAGGACTTATGTAACTTTAGACTAAGAGTCCAGCCCAGGGGTTCTATTGCCAAGACTGAGAGGAAAAAAAAAAGCTGATTAAATTCAAGACATGGCAGATAATGCCAAAAGACAGAGGAAATGTGATCTCCAAGGAGAGAGAGAGAAACGTGTGTGTTTTGGAGATAGAAGTGTTGGGGAAATGGACGCTGAAGGTCAGATGACTTCTGCAAAACAAGTGCTCTGAGGAATTTATACTGGTTCCCTGTCCCCTAGTTCTGGATGGTGCCTGGTGGTGGCTGGTGTTTTGCCAGTGGACCCAGAATATGACTTGAAAACCTGCGTGAAAGGCCCATGAAATGTTCAGGTGCTTCTGAAGACAGGCCCCATTCTGGGGCTTAGGTAGAGGACACAGCACCCCACCCCCACCCCCAAGAAGACCCACACGCCAGATCACACTTGGAGCTGATACCACAAGCCCCAAATGCCTTAGTCCAGACATCTTCAAGTTGGATGGGACCTTGGACATAATTTTTTACAGGTCGGGAAAGTAACACCTGCAGAGGTGAAGTAAATTACCCAGATCACATATCTGCTTGTGGCAGAGACGGGACCACAGCCTGAAACTGCCAGCAACCCTGAACCTGCTCACTCTGGCGCCGAGCTGGGTGATGGGCACAGGGGGCTGGAGAAAGAGACAGTTCCTGGGCCAGGCACCCCCTCCCTGGCTCTGGCATTCTGGGAGGACACTTTTGAAAATTCTGTCTGGGCGCTAACTGCACAAACAAAACAGAAGAGCAAGTGGAGGAGACGCAGGGAACCAGCCAGGAAGGACATGCTTAAAGCATGAAGTCACCAGCTCCGAGGGCAAACCACCCGTGGAAAGAAGGTTCTTGTGCTGAGCACCTCCGACAAGGCTCTCCGAGGCTTCGAGGGGCCGCAGAGAAAATGCGAAGAATCTACAAAACGTTCTGCAGCTCTGCTCAGCTCTTGAAAATCAAATATTTGTTTTCTATCAGGAAGTGGCTCAGAGCACGGGCACAGTCTCACGAAGTGCGTGATCCGGGCACCAGCCCAGCGCCCCAGGGGGGTTCAAGATGTCTTAGCCACGCCTCCAGTCAACACCTTTCGACAACAACAGCACCTGAGTCAGAGCTAAAGCCCTTCCTGGGTTCAGCCTGACCCTCCTGTTCACTCCCTTTGCCTCCAGAGCGGTCCAGCGCCCCCTGCTGGTGACCTATCTTGCTCCTCTTCTGCTGGGTTTAGGAGCTGGACTGCCTTTCCCAGTAGTGAGTCCAAGACTTTCTGTTCCCTATTTTATAAGACGCTTCTCTCTGCTTAAAATGCCCAGTGCCTGGTGATGCCGTGTCTTCTGTGCTTAAAGGGAGAAGGAAATTCATTTGGGAGTAGTCGGGGGTGGATGATCACATCCTCCCCTCGCATCCTGGATGTCACTGGGAAGGATGAATTCCTGGCTGGAGGCAAGTGAGCTCCACGCCATCACCTCTGAGCACATTAGAGCCTTGAGCCAGTATGCTCCCCATGCAGCTGAGACTTGGGCAGGTTTGCCAGCTGTCTCATCAGATGGAATGCAAACAAACAGAGAGGGGTGAGCCTGGCTTCCGCCTGACGCTCCCTCTCAGCTGTTCCAGGGGAGAACTCAGGGCCAGTGAGGGCTGCCCTCCACCCAGCAGGGCTCCCTGGTGGTGCCTGTCTTCAGGGAAGAAGAACCCTGAGGCTCCTGAACCACCACCACCCTCCCCCCCAACCAGGCCACTCCTTTAAGCCTACAATTCCTGCTGTGCTGTGCAGGCGTGAGTACTCAGTCGACTCTTTGTGACCCCATGGGCTGTAGCCCGCCAGGCCCCTCTGTCCATGGTATTTCCCAGACAAGAATACTGGAGTGGGTTGCCAGTTCCTCCTCCAGGGGATCTTCCCAACCCAGGGACTGAACCCAAATCTCCTGTGTCTCCTGCTTGGCAGGCAGATTCTTTACCACTGAGCCACCTGGGAAGCTGGAATTCCTGCTACAGGAGGAAAAAAAGAAAAAAAAAAAAAAAAAGGCTTTCACTTCACAATTGAAAAATAAGACTTAAAGGTCCACACCCCTTTGATGAAAAAACTCTCAAGCTCATCCAAATTGAAAGTCACTGATTTAAAATCTTTCTTTTTTACTCAGATTGATAAGAAAAAAAGGAGTATATAAGAGCTGGACATAAACTCTGGCTATTTCATAATTTTTCCCAGGGCTTACCCTTTTTGCATTAAAAACATCTATTCACCACATGGACGGGGGCGGGGGGTGGGTGGGTGTAGATTTTCCCCTCTTCTCTCCGGATTGTCTGTCATCTTCCTCAGCTATGCCACGTGACTTTCTCAAAACTACCGCTGAGTTGTCTATGAGCTCAGCTTTCCAGTGGGAACTTCTTTTTTTTTTTTTTTTTTAGTAATTCTGTTATGATTAGTTCCTTCAACGTCTTTTCTTTTTTTTTTTTTTATAAATTAGTTTATTTATCTATTTTTTAACTTTGCAATATTAGTGGGCACTTCTTATACTGAGCAAATACTGATGAGCTTTAAGGCAGCCCCTCATCTGTGAGCCAGTGGAAATCTAGCAGTCAAGTCCAACACTCTCCTTTTACAGACAAAGAAGTCAGCGCTGCTGAGGTGAGAGCCTGGCAGGACTCAGACCACAGTCAGTTTTGCTTGGGGATCTCGTCCAGGTTTCACAACTCCTTCTCTGGTTCTCCCAGGAGCCAGCGACAAGACTGCACCTCCAAACTCTGCTTTGTCTCAGACTTCTTACACAGGACTAGTCAAAAGGCTTCTTTTCAAGCTTTCTGTGCAATGGAAACCCTGCTTGACTAATTCAGAAACACCTCTCTGGAAGTCTCGAATCTCTGGCACTAATTCAACATAGAGAATTATGTTGAATAATTATTATTTTTTTCCCTCTATAAAGTAGGAGAACTGAAGTGATATAGGTGAGTCACACAGTGATACTCGATGAAGGCGACCTGCTATCACGATCGGAGAATGAAGATCCGGCACGGCAGGTTTACATTGATAACTAATTCCTGTCCTTGGGTTCTGTCTGCAGAGAGAGGCCTTGGCACAAGGCGTTGTTTATGCTCTAGCTTTGTGTATGGAGTAGGATGGGGAGGAGGGACATGGGTTCTGTTTTAGAAAGTGTGTGTTAGGTTGGTGGATGGTCTGGAGGAGGGGACTAGAGGGAAAGAGTGTGTACACACACACACACATGCACACACACCTGTGGTTGCCATGGGCCTGATGTTTGTTTCCACTGGCTGGCTCAGCAGAAAATTTGGCTGAGTTGCAAGACTTAAGTTTTGAAGGCAGGTGTTATAAAGAGCAAATACATTTTTCAGGTTTGAGAACACACCAGCCCGAAGAGACAAGGGAAGAGGGAGAAAAGATTTCTCTTTTTTTCTCCAGTAATAACTTTTAAAGTCAGAGCTGAAGTTCACCTGTGAACCCTGGTGATGCTGACTTAACCCTGATGGTTCTCAATGCCCAGTGGCCAAGATAAAGGTGGCTCCAGCCCTGGAGACACACCCTCAGCTGGTAGCTGTGATGTCACTTTTCGTGTTCAACACATGCTCCGAATACCCTAGGACTGACCAAGCAGGATTGGGTTGAGAGCAAAATCTCTAATCTGACAGTCACCATGATATCAGGAACATTTAGAAAAGCCACAGCTCAGGACTGGTTCGTGACTTGATGGAATAATTGCACTTGCTTCAGATGATAAATTGGAGAAGGCAATGGCACCCCACTCCAGTATTTTTGCCTGGAAAATCCCATGGACGGAGGAGCCTGGTAGGCTGCAGTCCATGGTGCAGCAAAGAGTCGGACATGACTGAGCGACTTCACTTTTACTTTTCACTTTCATGCATTGGAGAAGGAAATGGCAACCCACTCCAGTGTTCTTGCCTGGAGAATCCCAGGGACGGGGGAGCCTGGTGGGCTGCCATCTATGGGGTTGCACAGAGTCAGACATGACTGAAGCGACTTAGCAGCAGCAGCAGCAGATGATAAGTAATCGGTAAGTGGCAGCTGTGGGTGATGGGAATAATTCAGGAGTTAACCAGGGATCCACAGATCTGGAAGAAGGAAGAAGCAAAGTCAAGGTTTTCTTCAATGTTTTCACAGTTTCTTTAGATTTCAATACAGCCTAAATCCCCAAAGTGTAACCAAGGACACTGCCATAGGAAATAAATTAATTTGATATTGGCCAATTTAAACAGAAAGACAGAATGGATTCACAAGCTGCAGAATCACAGATGGAATCAGATTTGATTATTTCTGACTTAAGAAAACAAATTTTGAGAGAAGAATAACATGGTTTGACTGTGAAATTAGAGCTGTATCAATCAGACAGGTATTGAAAGAGAAAGGTGGTACTTTTTAGAAACAGACTTCTAGGATCCCCAGGCCATATTTTAAAGCCCCCGGGCTTGGTTCGATGTTGTCAATGGGTTTAAAGAACTTCCTTTTTAAAATTCTTGAAACAACATTAAATCTTTTAACCTTTTTTTGGTAAGACTCCATGGTGACTTTGTAGGAAAAAGAGAAGGGGTGATCACAACATCAGACCAAATCGTCACTGTGGAGTTGAATTTTGAACTTCCAGCTCAGAACAGGTCTGAATTTGCTTTGCCACTTCCCCAGGCTCCAAACAGGGGGGACTCCTCCTTGGGGGTGGGGTCACAGAGATTAGAGGTATTTGTTACCTCAAGTCTCTTCAGGTTGGGCTACTCTTTTAGAAAAGGTCTCATTTAGTGTAATCCCTATAAAATAACCACCATTTGGTTATTAAACTCATTTTCTTTTGGCCAGATGCCCCCCAAATGCTTCAGCATCACAAGTAGATTGAAGAACGAGAATGTAGAGAAGGAATTGGTGTCTAATATTTCTACACTTTAATGGATTTTTCTCCTTCAACAATTGGACTTCCCTGGGAGTCCAGTGGTTAAGACCCCACACTTCCATTGCAGGAGACGGAAGTTCAGTTCCTGGTCAGGGAACTAAGATCTCCAATGGTGGTCAAAAGAAACCCAAAAAGATTCTGATTCATACCGATAGGTCACTCTCTAGGATTACATTACATCTAAAATAATAAACAATGTTTATTTTTAAAAAAGAATTAAGAATATTGTCTACCTTCCTGGGAAATGGGGTTGTGTTGAGAATTAGCTCATAGTGAAAAGTGGTGAATATTGTCATCAACCCTGTGTCACGGGTGCAGAAGCCCAGACCTGACCATAGGAACTCAAATAAGGAGCCTAGCAAACGATGGACCTTGAATGCATGAGGTGGGCAGGGAAATAGGAATCAGGTGTTTAGGAAAACTGTCTAGATTTTATCCTTATATTTCTTTATGTATTCAATCCAGTCCATCAAAAAGGAGCCATGAAAATAAATTTTTTTTCCATAAAGAATTTGATTAGAGATGTGTGTTAGTAGCTCAATTGGGTCGACTCTTTGTGAAACCATGGACTGTATCCCTCCAGGCTCCTCTGTCCCTGGGATTCTCCAGGCAAGAATATTGGAGTGGGTTGCCATTCCCTTCTTCAGGGAATCTTCCTGACCCAGGGGTTGAACCTAGGTCTCCTGATTGGCAGGCGGATTCTTTACCACTGAGCCACCTGGAAAGCCCTGATTAGAGATAATCATTTTTTAATTTCCAAAGCTATTTTTCTAACCTGATATAAACAGAAACCTTTTAAAATTGAGGATGTTGAGTTTGTTGGGGATGACAAGGTTGGAAAGCATTAGATAAAGCACCCCTTTGCACCTGCCAGGGGACTGATTTCTGTTCTGTAATAATAGTTTTCACATTCCTAGGATGGATGCACTCAGTCCAGCTGGCTGAGATGAAGTGGGGAAGAGAAAGGCAAAGCCTGGATGGAGAGGAGATACCCGTAGGCACGCTAGCTCTTTCTTAGCCTGACTTCCCTAGAAAGCAAAGCCTGGTGTAAAAGCACATACACAACTACTCCACTGGGAAGCACCATCCCAAGGAGAGAAGAGTCAGTTATCAGTTATAGGGAGAGGTTGTATATTGGCATTTCCTGAAACACAAAGCTTCCATCTTCAGCTATGGAACCATGCAACAACCACATGGGACACCCCATACCCCAAACCAATTCTGGTTAGCATTTCTTTCTGCCATTTCTGCCTTCACTAAGCTGCAAGAACTCTTGCCACATCCTCGGCATCTTTTGCAAAGGAGGTTGATTCTCAGTGATAACAGAGTGCAAAGAAAACCATCAATCTTGAGCTTCCAACGTACGATGCAGTTTGTTCTTTCTGAGAAAATAGATCCTACTTGGGCTCAGAGGTCCCCTGCCCCCACAGCCTTGTCTCTCTCACCTCAGGACATTTTCTGTCCAGCTGCCTCCCTGAATCTGAGCATCTGATTGGCCACTGCGTGTTATAAAATAGGTGCAGTCTGGACTCACCTCTACGCTAAGTTCTGTCACACTTTCAGCCTGAGTCAGCCATGGTATGAGTTTGGGGGGAAGTGTCTCTCCCAGCACCGAGGGACCATAGTGACTCAAAAGTGGCCACCGTGCAGATTGGACGTCTGGGTTTCTTTGGAGCTGAATGTGAGTTTTAAAGCCAAGTTTCCAGTGTGTCCCAGTACAGGGACAACTGTGTGAGCAGAGGAATGTTCCTGAACCAGGGGGAGAAGGTGGCTCTGGGAGCTGCAGGTTCTGATGTTTCAGGAAGGAGAGAGTCTGATGAGAACCTCAGGGGAGCGGCATGGTCCTGTTTAGCTCCTTGACTCACTGGGAACCCTTGGCCTTGCCCACTGGGAGGCTTCAGTCTCTCCAGCCCAGAGCCTGAGATGGTAACGCTTGGCAGGCTCCTTCCACCCCCAGGGTGCTGTGTCGGGAATGTTTGCAGAGTGCGCAGGGGTTCCTCTGATGAAAGACGCACCCCGAGTACAAAGTGTTATTGTTCTGTCTTACACAATGTGGCTGAAAATAGGAGTATGCCATTCTGCTGCAGGGCAGGAGGTTTCTGCAGCGTTTGTCTGGGAGGAACGTGTGCGCAGTGGCCGGACGGAACGCAGCAGCCAGTGTGCAGCAGAGTGGCCTGAGAACAGGTGAGGAGAGAGAGGCATAGGGGGTTCCTAGTGGGGCTCCCCCAGGTGATGGGGTGAGACATGAGGCTTGAGCCACAGCCAGGGAGCCCTGATGCAAAGCTGACGTGCCCCCAGGTGCCACCAGCCTGGCCAGGGATGGGGCAGGGATCAAATACTGCAGACTACAGGGCACCTGCCAAGCTCAGCAGCAAACCATGGGGAGGCAGAGCCGGGATCTGAGGGTGCCCCAGTTTGGAGGTGCCGCTCAACATCAGCAGGAGGGAGTCTCTTTTGGGGTTTATTTCCCAAAGCCCCAGGACATGTGGTGGGCTCTACCAGAACAGCTGTGCCCTGGCTGTTCTTCACTGAGGGGGAGATCGAGCGCTGAGAGCAGAGCATCCCCACTGGGGCCCCATGGTCCCCAAACCACACGCCCTGAGCCTGAGCACAAGTGGCCCCGCCCTGCCGCTCTCCGTGCTCCCTCTTCGGACCTGCAGCTGATGGTCTAGGTGTTCGGTGGTGCCGGCTCTGATGTGTGAAAAATAAAACCAAGAAACACTAGGGTTTCTAATTATTGTGCTGACAAATGAGCCTCACAGCAGTTTCCCAACGATCGGCTAACGAGCTGTCATTGGAGCGTTTGGGCCAGACCTCGGGGTGGCAGAGACACAGAGCAGGTGCCTCCTCTGAGCAGCCTGTTTGGGGATCTGATCACATTTTCACTCTGGTGCAGTGTCCCTGCCTAGGGGAGCCGGGGCACAATGGGTTGGGGGGTGCCTCCAGGCCGAGAGCTATGCTGTCGGGTGTGTGGTGGGCACGGGGAGGCTGGCAGGGGCCAGACTGAGAGCACCAGCTGTGTCAAGATCAAGGTTGGAGGTGAGGCCTTGGGACCTTCCTACAGTGGCTTCTGGCCCCCATGAGATGTTCTCATCATGATGGAGGAAGCTCTGAAGGGTGCTAGGCTCAAGGCACCTTGCACACTGGCTCTGCCTTCTCTAACACCGTGCTGGTGACGTCAGGGGTTGTTCAGGGCTGTGAAGCAAACTTGTCAGAGTTTGGCCAGTTTCTTATGGCCAGGTTGAGTACTGGCTTTCGTGAACCTTTAAAAAGGAAGGGAGGGGAAAAGTTCACTTTCTCAGTAGAATAAGATGACATCAATGGCTGATAACCGCACTCCTTACCCCTAACTGCCTGGTTCACTCGTGGCCTCCCGGATAAAAGGATCAAGGAGTGACCAGAAGCAGTATCAGGGTCTGAGTTGGGGTGCTGGGATCCTCCAAACCCGGCTGAGAAGCTCAAAGGAACATTCGTGAAGTCCTGCTCCTCCTTCCTCACCAGCCCTCTCTTGGAAACCCCAGTGCCAGGAGGGCAAAGATGCTGGATCCAGGGCCTAGGATGAAGCCCAAGCACAGAAGAGCTCCACCAATATTAGCTGGAAGAATGACTAAGTCAAGCATTCTTCTCTTAGTTTCTTTCACTTTCATGGGCCTTCGAGGCCTCCCAGTTTACTCCAGCCCCTCCCCTGCTCACCGTGGTTCTCTCTTAGCATTCTTGCTCCTTTTCTGTCCATGTTTTAATTAATTATTGGTCTCCAGCCAATAGAATTAGCCCTTTCCTACCATGCTCAAGGCAAACCCACTAACAAGGTCAAACTTTGCTCAAGTGAAATAGAGAAGTGTAGCTTTTCTTCTCTTTTCTCTGCCCTCCCCGCCACTTAAAAACTATTATCTGGGAAATTTTCAAACAAATAGCAAACTAGAAAGACTAGAGTAATGACACCCCCTGCCCAACCCCCACCATCATAAACTCAACATCCATCAACATTTTGCCAATCTTGTTTCATCTCTCCTCTGACCTTTTGGTTTGGGGAAATATTTAATCCTCTTTTTTTGTTGTTAATGTCTTCTTGCTGGAAACTTTTTTATTTTATTTTTTTCTGCATTTCCTCTTTTTTTTTTTTGGCCACACCACGCAGCTTGTGGGATCTTAGTTCCCGGACCAGGGATGGAAACTGTTGCCCCCTGAAATGGAAGTGCAGAGTCTTAACCACTGGACCACCAGGAAAGTCTCATTCCTCTAACTCTCTGAGCGCGTTTGGAGAGTTTCCCTTACCTTCAAGCCCACTGTTAACACGTCAGCTCCATCACAATGGGGCACATACTTGCTCCATTATGTTGGTGTCACATATCACTCAGTCCTATTTCTGTGTTGAGAGCTGTTTGAGTTATGCAGCATTTTTAGCATTAAATGCTGTTATTTAGAATCCAATTTGGCTCACTTTAGATGAGAGATAGGGTCTATATTTTTTCTCCTTTCCCATTTTCCTTCTTAAGCTGAAAATCAGATTTGCCCAACACCACCCCCACCCCATCCCACAGGGCGTTGCTTTTTCTTCCGTTCTTTTTGTCTGACTGTATCCTGAAGCATTTTACCAGCACGCTTTATTATTTAACCACATGTCACCTGCCCAGGAGACATTCTGAATATTGACAGTGGTAATGAAATAGCCCAGGTCCTGACCAGCCCTTTTCTGTGGGATGTTCATGTGCTGAGACAGACCTACTAGGCTCTGTCAGCACCGTTCTCTGTCTCCTTCATGGCCGGAGGGACAGAGGCAGATGGAAAGACAGCTGGGGATAAAGGACACCTTGGCAACATCCAGGTCGGACTACACTCAGACTTGACAATTATTCCTGTTACACACACATACACACACACACACATATACACACACACACATATGTATATGCACACATACAGTACATACATATACACAGATGCATTCTATCTATCTATGAATTTGTTGGTGTTGCTGCTAAGTCGCTTCAGTCATGTCTGACTCTTTGTGACCCCGTGGACTGTAGCCCACCAGGCTCTTCTGTCCATGGAATGTTGCAGGTAAGAATGCTGGAGTGGGTTGCCATTTCCTCCTCCAGGGAATCTTCCCGACCCAGGGATCAAACCTGTGGCTCCTGCACTGCAAGCAGATTCTTTACCACCAAGCCACTGGGGAAGCCCATGATTCTAGCTACATTTTGTTTCTAACATTATATACAAGCTCGGTCCTGGTTTTTTTTTTCAAATGTACTGTTATTTATTTTATTACTATTATTATTTTTGAAGTATAAGCTGATTGACGGTGTTGTGTCTGGGAAGCCTTTGTTGGCTTTTTTCTGGTAGGCAGAGAGCAAGGTTGATCCCCTCCTCACCAGCGCACAGCAAATGCCTGCGGCATTATCTGTGGGTTCCACGTGCCCCTTTCCCTACAGCTCACCAGATTCAGGAGCAGACGGGGTGGGGGGTTGGTGCCCAGGGGGTCCTCCTCCTTCTTAATCAGAACTACATCACCCAACTGTCAGTCCTCAGCCCGGATGCCCTGTGTTCCATGAATTTGGATTAGCACAAAAATCACATCAGCACGTGGGTTCCAGCATTCATTTTCCCTCTAATTAGCCAGCCCAGCTCAGCCAGGGAATGTTTCCCGACTTCCTCCTGGCTATGCCCAGACCTTCGCCACTGTCCCGAATCCCCGTAAATGTGGATAACACTAGGTTCAGGAGCTAGTTGCCAGGGCCGGTGGACATAAAGGCACCAAGGGGCTGAGCCGGGCCTGTCCTTCCCCTGGGTCCTCTCTTCAATGGCCCTGCTTCCTTGAGTTTCCCTTCCCTCCAGCTGGTGGAGGTTTGTGGAGACACCCTAGCTGGGCCCAGATCTCAGCCCACCCTCCCCATGTCTCAGCTCCTCCCGGGGGCCTCCTCACCTGTGCTGGGTGTTTAGATCCCCAAGTCATAAACACAGGGCTGCTCTGATGCAGTGGTTTCTATGACAACACAAGCTGGCATTCATCGGTCAACTCTGCCCAGGTATCCTGCCTTTCCTCATCATAATAGCTGACATGTTTTTTGCGTGCTTGTGTGCATGCATGCTCAGTCGCTTAGTCATGTCCGATGCTTTGATTGAACCGGAGTCGCCTGCATCTCTTGCTTTGGCAGGTGGATTCTTTACCACTGTGCCACGTGGGAAGCCCTGTGTCAGGTACTTTATCCTGTATTAACTCACAACAACCCTATGAGGTAGGTACTACGGTTGTCCCCATTTTACAGATGGGGAAACTGAGGCACAAAGAGGTTCAGCCATTCGCCCAAAGTCATACAGCTAATAATTAACAGAGAGGGGATTCAAATCTGAGATTCAAGTCAGACTCAAAAACACAAATTTCCTTAAAAGTAAACCTGAGACTAAGTAGGATTATATATGACGCGGAAATAATTGAATAAGGTTCTTGGCTCAGGAGATGGCATGTTGATGTTTTCCTTCTCCCCCTTTTCTTATTCTGTTTCTTTTTTTGTTTTTACAGCATTGTTCATACAGTGACCATGTGGAGAGTAAATAGATGGTGAATCTTCAGATGACATGGAAATGGAGGTGACAGTTTGGTTAGGCTTGTTTGCTGTGACCTACTTTTGTCAGGTATGCAGGCACCCTTTGGTCTGGTTGATAATCTTGCTTAAGTCCTATAAATAAAGACCAGAACTGCTGAAATCATCCAGCGTTTTTGTAACTGTTGTAGAAATACTATGTGCTAAGTTTCCAGAAAGAGAGGACCTATCTTTAGGGATTTGACAATCAACTAAAATCATCAGGGAAAGGAACTAAGAGGGAAATAGATCTGTGACTATGAGTTGGGTGGACAAAAAAAAAAAAAAAGGAAATATCTGCAAACTCCCCACAATGGAGGAGGCATTGTGAGTGGAAAGGGGCCTCCTTCCTACCTTTACAGTAGCTCAGAGGATGTTGCATCGCAGGAGAAATTCATTAAAGACAGAATTGCAGAGGAATGTCTGATACAGAGCCTTGCGCTCTGGGAGTTTTCAGGGAGTGTCCAGTAAATCAGCGAAGGATGAGGCAGAGATGATGATGGGGGCTTTGAGGGAGGATCAGGATGGGAGAGCTAGAAGGTCACTGGGTGAGACTTCACCCAGACACACATGGCCACCGCCTCCGCTGTTCTTCCAAGATGCTCTGGGCATAAAATGAGGACAGAGACCATGCCCATGCCCTTTGGTACTGTCTAGCTACAGTACCTAGTGCATAAGTGGTGCTCAATATACATTTGTTGGGGAAAAAAAATCAATGAATAAATAAATGAAGATGGTGACTGAATTCTCTGGTTAAGTCAGTTGGGTGTAGGAAACTTGAAGAGCCACCTACCCCTCTCCCATCTAATTCCCCTAAATATCTGGCCAACATCTTCAGCTTCCTTCACTGCATTACTCAGGTCTCCTGGGATGGCCTTCTTCATGGTATTACCGACAGAGACTCCCTTTAGGCATCACCCACGGGGTTATTCAGTGTGTCGCCAGCTGCCTCGGCTGGAGGGAAGACATAGTCTCCAAAGAGTGGTTACCTTCACTGTTAAGCATCGCAGTGTCTCTGCTGCATCCTCTTGAGGCCTGTGGGCTCCATCTGGACCCTCCTGAGAAAACCTTTGGTGGGGGTGGGAGAGGTGGGACGGTTTGGATCATGGCATTGAGCCACGGCGGTATTGGCAAGAAGATGGGCACAGGGGCTTCCCTGGCAGTCCAGTGGTTAAGACTCCAAGCTTCCAGGGCAGGTTCAATTCCTGATCAGGGAACGAAGATCCCACCTGGATGGGGGCACAGCATGGACAAAAATTTAAAAATAAATAAATAAATAAAATGAAAGAAATAGGAGTCGAGGGTGCCAGACAGTGAGCCCCCAAGAACGAAAAGAAGAAGATGGACACGGAGTCGTTTCTGGTTCTGCTGTTACCTCACTCCGGGCTCTGGGACAGGCTCCCTGGGTCCTGTCTACCACAGGCCCTTCACCATAGGACAGGGGTGACAGAAGGAGAAGCCCTTTGAAAAGTTTAGCGTTCTCCTTAAAAGTGCTCTCTAGCCAGTGAAATTTTCCTAGAGACAAGTCTTTTCTTTTTCCTATAACTCTCTCCTTCTTAAAGTATTTATTATTATTATTTTTTAATGTGTAGGGGGGCGCAAACCTGTGTACTCTTTCCACTTCCACCATTTCCTAGTTAGTATTTTTTTTTAAAGCAGCATCTCCTCTGAATTTCTCAGCAACTGTACTTTACCCTGTAGGTGGTTCTCAATTCAGAGGTAAAATTCATAAGCAAACCGATTTTTCTGAACCTCGTGGCTGCTCACACATTCAAAAAAGCTCCGTGAGTCTGTCTTCGTGTCACTGTTAACTCTCTGCTTCCTCTGTTTGCTCATCAATCTCTGAACAAATCTCTCAGCAGCTCCTCCCCACAATGAGCGCTTCCAAATCAGTGTGAAACCCTTAATTTAATTAACACCATCACAGTTTCCCAACAAGGGTAAATGAGATCAGGAAGGAAGGAAATTAATTTTTTTCCATTGGGAAAAAAAAAAGAGAGAGAAGGCCTTGCAAACTCAGCAAATTCACTGTTGTCTTAGCAGGGATCACAAAAGATCTTGAATCCAGGGGTCAGCAGGTCTTGAATCCTGGGTGGGTTTCAAAATAACTCCAGAAATACTGACAGCAACAGTTGAAAAAAGACCCCAGGGGTAAGATATTCCTTAAGTAAAGGAAAAGGATGGGGTTGTGAAAAGAGGGAATTAACATCATTATCAGAAATGAGGTTTGATGCTATAATTTGCACGTAAATAAAGCACACTCAGAGCTCCTCTCTCACCAGTTGGAGGACTTCTGGTCAACGTGCTGTTTAAATCATGATCGGAAGGAGATACCCATCATTTTCTATCCTTTTTCTATTTTCTAGAACCAGATTTTTAGGAGGTAGAAAGGAAGGATCCAGCGCTTAGGAGAGGTTTAATGTAAAATATAAAATAAGATGATGAAAACAAAATGGACCATGTCTAGTAACCCTCAGGGTGCGCCAACTCACGGGAAGGCTGGCCGGAGACGAGCAGGCGAAAATCTGGGTGAAAGAGGCATGGGATCCATCCCTGACCCACGCTGGGAAATATGCCAACTGCATCGTGTTTCTGTGGGAGAAACACCCTGCCGTGATGCTAGAATGCAGTAGGAAACAGCTGCATTCGAGAGAAGGAGAAACAGTCATCTTGTTATGCTTCCCTGTTAGACTCTCAGGCAGCCACATGCCATCTCGATTACTGTGCTTTTCAAAAGATACGGAAAAGCTTGAGACAATCCAAGAAGAGTGACCCAGGGGAATAGACAGAACTTGTGATGGAAGAAAGGTCCTAGAAGGGAAGGTGAAAGGATCAGGACTATCAACCTAAAGAGGAAAGAGGAAGTGGTGAAGAACATGACAGATGTTTGGCAGAAGGATACTGATCCTATGTTACCTGAGTATGTGGAGGCCAGGACCAAAAAACACAGATGGAAATCAGAGCAGTAAGTAAATTGTCTGATGGCTTTCTGGCTTCTTCAGACCAAGGCCAAGCTCCCTCACAGTGACACAGGGTCCTATTTGGTGTCCCTGCGGCCAGTCACTGCGAACCCACCCTGGACACGGCGTCTGCCCCTGCTCTGAATGTCTTTCACACATTTTCACTAGTAGCAGCAACTGGGAGTCTCTTCTGGGTGGTACCTTCTCCTCTATCTGGCTCCCAGGAGCTCTCAACACAGCACTGTACCAGAGTTTGAACCCAATTAAAGGTTGTTAAATCAATGAAGAATTGAAGGAGGGAATTTTACATGCCAAGAACAAAGACTAGGAGAGAGATGTCTAATAAGGAATTTTTTTTTTTATTTTATTTTTGATGTGGACCATTTCTTTAAGTCTCTATCGAAGTCATTACTCTATTGTTTTATGTTTGTTTGGTTGGTTTTTTTGGCCACAAGGCATGTGGGATCTTAGTTCCCTAAGCAGGAATCAAACTCATACTCCCCTGCATTAGAAGGCAACGCCCTAACCACTGGGCAACCAGGGAAGGCACTAAGAAGGATTCTAAAGTGAGATGCTGTCTGTTGTGTTCTAGAAATTCCCCTTCATCCCCCCGAACATAGTCTTCAGTAAAATCTACAGTGCTCACTACTACTTTGTCAAGTGGGTTTTCCTTTTGGGGACACAGTTTAGGGCCTAATCCTGCTTCAAGGTGGATTGAAGTGAGAACTTCTAGAAATTCAGCATCTGGGTAATACAGGAAAACCCATTATGCCTTCTCTGAGGAAATCCTGCTGTTTATGTGGAGATTCTAACCCCTCAACAGGAATTTTGAATCTCATGTTCCTGCTGATACAAAAAAGGATTGAGCAGAAAATTAGGTTCTATCTAATATGGATCTAGATTCTAACCCCTCAATAGGAATTTTCTTGATGTCATGTTCCTGCTGATACAAAAAAAGGTTCAGCAGAAAATTAAATTCACCTAGTATAGCTCTTCTCCTGTAGTAGGTTTATAATACATTCTTGAGATCTTATGGTAATTAAACAGCACGCCTATTCTAGGGCAGTAGGAACTTAATCAGCTTCCCATGTGGCTCAGTGGTGAAGAATCTGCCTGTCAATGCAGGAGACACAGAAGACTTGGGCTCCATCCCTGGGTTGGAAAGATCTCCTGGAAGAAGAAATGGCAATCCACTCCAGTATTCTTGCCTGGGAAATTCTATGGACAGAGGAGCCTGGCGGGCTACAATCACAAAGAGTTGGACACAGCTAAGTGACTGAGTGTTCAAGCAAGAACTCAGTTACAGTGAGCCTGCTGTATCTTTGGGTTCCACATGCATAAATTCAAGCACCAACAGATAGAAAATATTTTTAAAAATTACAGAAAGCTCCAAGAAACAAAGCTTGAATTTGCTGTGCGCTGGCAACTATTCACACAGCATCTACATTGCATGAGGTATTGCAAGTCACCTAGGGATAACTTAAAGTCTGTGGGAGGACACAGATACTATGTCGTTTTACATAAAGGTCTTGAGCATCTGTGGATTTGGGTATCCCCAGGGATCCTGGAACCAATCCCCTGAGGAGGCAGAGGGACAACAGCATTCTGTTACACTGACCACCCATATGTTGGCCCACCTCCGGTCACCTGTCTGTATTTTTTATTTAGAATATATTGTCCTGGGGGGCATACAGCTTCCTTGGAAGGGGAGGGTGTAGCATCTCCTAGAGCTATTCAGCATCTCCACTTGAACTTCACAAAGATCTGCAGGGAAGACAGTGCCAGTAACTGGCCCCTCTGCCACTGGCCAACTCTTTCGGGTCAACGCCAATATTTTTCTGGAACTATGTTGTATTCTGTGAGGCTGGGAGGGATTGTGAGAAATCACCCAGTTCATGCTTCTCCATCTGGGCAGAATGGAACTCAGCCTTTGCAGACAGCTGGGCGGTTCTCTATAAATCTCCACATGCTCCTTCTACATCTTACCTTTTTGTTTCCAAACCATGTTCCTCTCCAAAGCAAGCCTTCACTGTGTTTACCTGAAGACGCATTAGAGCACATGGTTTTCCATAGTGCCTCTTACTGCTTTGCCAAAATTATGCAAATTAAGAATAACTCCAATCTTGTTGGGGTTGCTTGGGACTGAGAAGTAATTGGATTGTAATGTGCTAATCTGTATGCTAATATTTGTCCCCAAAGATAAAGAGACCTGAAAATGCTAACGTGAGATCCTTTCAGGAAAGGAAGAGTGTGAGCTGGGAGGTCAGAGGTCAGGGGAGGAGAAGTGGGGAGGGGAGCCCAAAGGGCCAGGGGAACCATTTGAGGGTTTGTGTTTGTTTGCTTCTTTTTTTAAAAAAGTTTTGTTTAAATTGAAGTCTAGTTAATTTACAATGTTATGTTAGCTTCAAGTGTACAGCAAAGTGATTCGGGTATATATATATATATATATATATATATATATCTTCAGATTCTTTTCCATTAGTTTATTACAAGGTATTGAGTGGGGCTCCCTGTGCTATACAGTAAGTCCTTGTTGTTTCCGTATTTTGTACATGGTGGTGTGTATGTTAATCCAAGACTCCCAATTTATCTCTGTTTGCTTCTTTATGTTTTATTTTCCAATCATGATGACTACGTGTTATAGTTGTGAGCAGAAAAAATTAAGAGGATGATGGAAAGAAATGTGATGAGGGACTGAGAGCAGAGCAGATATGGGAAAGGTGGAGAGGGCGCCAGGTGGTGCTAGTGGTAAAGAACCTGCCTGCCAATTCAGGAGACGCAAGAGATCTGGGTTCAAGCCCTGGGTCAGGAAGACGCCCTGAAGGAGGAAATGGTAACCTGCTCCAGTATTCTTGCCTGGAAAATTCCACAGACACAGGAGCCTGGCAGGCTACAGTCCATGGGATCACAGAGTCGGACACGACTGAAGCGACTTAGTGCACACACACACACACACACATTATTATTAGTCACCCAGTCATGTCTGACTCTTTTTGAGTCCATGGTTTGTAGCCTGCCAGGCTCCTCTGTCCAAAGGATTCTCCAGGCAAGAATACTGGAGTGGGTTGCCATGCCCTTCTCCAGGGGATCTTCCCAACCCAGGGATCGAACTGAGGTCTCCCGCATTGCAGGCAGATTCTTTACCACTTGAGCTACCAGGGAAGCCCAGAAGTACGTTAAGTCTGGAGCATTTAATTGCACTGATGTATTGAAAAGGTGGCAGAAATGTTGGAAAACCTCTGAAGTCCTGCTAATTGGACTGCGACTAGCACCCTGCTTCCTACTCTGAAATTGGGTCTAAAACTGGTAAAGTAAAATTGCCAGCAATCACAGATAATGTGCCACGTGGGTGACTGTGATCAATGCTCAGCGTCCTCCCCTGGGGCGAGGTTTCCAGATGCCTTTCAACAAACGGAACCGGCTGTTCCCAGGTTGTCGGTCACACATCTTTTTAATCAGTTGTGGACACAGATGTTTCCCCAGTTTTGTTCTGACATGAACTTACTTCTCTAATCAAAGGTGCTCAGCATATACTTCAGAAGACAGATTTCCTTACCCAGTAGTGTTTTCTCCCTACTTTCTGTATCATCGGTCCAGTGTGAATCACCCTGAAAAAGACCACCTCCAAAGCCCTGAAAGTTACCCTTAAATCATTTCACCCTGACAGTTTCTCTTTGTTGCAAACAAACACGATCCCCAGTGAGGTGCTATTGGTGGACAAAGCGCTGCAGGTGTTAAGCGAGCCTTGTGTCAGTGCATGTCCATCTCATTCATACCAGGGTTTGCAGAGCTCCATGCTACTCTCTGTCAACAGTGAGCCATCTGTCCTCAAGAAACCCGTTGCCCTTCCCTGGCTTCAGCCAGCTTGTCTGTAAAAGGATGGCTGAGCTCAGTGTATTCCGAGGTCTCCTCTGGTTTGAGCTCCCAGGTTGGAGATGTGTACTCGGCATCTGGGAAGTAACAGTAAGGCCGCCCCTTTCCTGCCTGAAAACCCCGCGGGATGCTCTTGGCTTCAGAGTTTGTTGTTTCTCTCTCCTCTCCTCTCTCCTTTTCCTTTCTTTTGGCTTCGCTGGGTCTTCATTGCAGCTCATGGGCTTCACTAGTTTGCAGTGCATGGGCTCAGTTGCCCTCTGGCATGTAGGATCTTAGTTCCCCAACCAGGGATCCAACCTGCATCCCCTGCATTAGAAGGCAAGTTCTTAACCACTGGACCCCAGGGAAGTCCCTCTCCTCTCTTTTCTGCCAGGTAAAACCCCACTCCTGCTTCAAGGTCCAGCAAGTCGCAGGAAACTGCTGAGGGAAAGCGACCTTCCTGTTCTTACCTTCCAGGTCTCCATCAGGAGGGCAGTTCAGAGGTACGCTGCACACACAGGCAGGAAGCAGAAGCACACAGGTGGTGATGCACAGGAATTCCCAACAGCTCTAGGGACTGGTTTGAGAGCTAAGGAAAGTCTGGAGGCCGGGAGAAAATAACGGCTGTTGTTCTCAGTTGCTGGGTTAAGCGTCTAGTGTTCTCCGCTTGGTTGTTACCCTGAGCTTTGTAGTTACAGCCTTTCTCTTGCGATGCTGTCTCTGCCCATCTGACCATGAGCAGGAGCCCTTGACTTTGAATACCCCAAATAGTCCTGTGGATTTCCCCACGTGACGATACACGCGGGACCGGCCATTGGCACATGTCCATCCCACCTGGCCCTACCAGCCTCAGGATTGGTGGTTTATGACCACAGGAGATAGGGGTGTTTATAATGCAAGATGAACCTATTTCAGTGGATCCTAGATCTAGAGAAACAGGCTCTAACTATTAAATAAAGGGAGATGCTAGATTCCACACCCCAGCTCTCTCCCTGTTCCTGTAATTCCTTTGATCTTATGTCCTAAAGGGACCAGATCTGGGTTCCTGGGAGGGGAAACTTTCTCTCTGTGTCTCTATCTTTCTTTCTCCCTCTCTTACACTCTGTATGGATGCACCTCGCCACTCGTCCGCGCATAATCCAGTCTCATGCATAAGTTTTTTTCAGTTCCTCTTAAAGATGTACTCAGCGACTGAAAATAAACACCTACAATTTGCTGCAAGTTTTCAGACTTCTTTAGCTCCCAAGCAGACACGAGAGCCTTCGGGAATCTGCATGTGGCCGCTCTGCTGGTTCTCACAGCCTCACTCTCTCCACCCGCCACTCCCAGAGGTGAACACTCGGCGGTGTGTGAAATATTTGGGTCTCTCCTCCCCCTGTTACATACTGCTGCCCTGTGGTGTGTCATCTAGCTGGGCAGCTTAGTATCTATCTGCCCAGAAAGTGGACAAGATCAAGGGGAAAAGGGAGCCAGGGCCTTCCTACCCCAACTCATAAAAACACGTCCCTGCTGGAGGATTTTGAAAGTAATAACACAAATATGATACTGTGGGCTCATTTTTTAATTTCAATAACCCGTATAAGAGGGTTTCATGGTAGTCCAGAAAAAGAGCATCTGTTCATATGTTCTATTTCCTAATGAAAGGAGCCTTGTGAATAAAGAAAAGCAGGGGAAATCTGTTGATGTGAGAAGGCCTCCTCCCTTTGTATATGGCATGATGCTCAGTGCAGGGCTGAGCACAGAGCAGTAGCTCACTAAACACCTCCTGTGTTTTTGGAAACAGCGTCTCATCAAAATTATATTTTTATCTCATCACTTATACATGGAATCTAAAATATGACACAGATGAACTTATTTACAAAACAGAAACAGACTCACAGACATAGAAAGCAAACTTACGGTTATCAAAGGAGAAAGTGGATGTCGTGCCTGACTCATTGCAATCCCATGGCTCCTCTGCCCATGGGATTCTCCAGGTAAGGATACTGGAGTGGGTTGCCATTTCCTTCTCCAGAGAGGGGATGGAGGAGGGATAAATTAGGAATCTGGGATTAGCAGATACAAACTACTGTATATAAAATAGATGAACAACACTGTCCTATTGTATTGCATAGGGAAATATATTCAACATCTTATAATAAACCATAATGGAAAAAGAAAAAAAAGGATATGTCATATAAAATGCATAAAATTTGGCCAAAAATATAACCCTAACCCTTGGACTGCAAGGAGATCCAACCAGTCCATCCTAAAGGAGATCAGCCCTGGGTGTTCATTGGAAGGACTGATGTTGAAGCTGAAACTCCAATACTTTGGCCACCTCATGCAAAGAGTTGACTCATTGGAAAAGACCCTGATGCTGGGAAGGATTGAGGGCAGGAGGAGAAGGGGATGACAGAGGATGAGATGGCTGGATGACATCACCGACGCGATGGACATGAGTTTGGGTAAACTCCAGGAGTTGGTGATGGACAGGGAGGCCTGGTGTGCTGCGATTTATGGGGTCGAAAAGAGTCGGACACGACTGAGCGACTGAACTGACTGAACTGATAATGAGAAGAATATTCTTAGCCTCAGTTTTTCTTATTAAATGGAAAAATTAAAATAAAATAATAATTAACTTTTTGAAAACTGTATTTATCTCAGCTCCTACCCTGAAAATGACAGCTCTTTTCTTCTATTTTTTTAAAAGCACTTTAAATGTGGTTTTTAACACACCTGTGTGTCAAACTCTGTGGTAAGCACAGAACAGGCAAGAAATGGTTTATTTTTCACAGGAGACTTGGGAGACATCACCATTTTACAGGAAGAAAAACCGAGGCCCAGAGGGCATAAGTGGGTGATCGCCACATCATAGCTAGTAAGTGGCTCGGCTGGGATTTGAACCCAAGTCTAATTGACTGGAAGTGTGTACCTTTAACCACTAAACACTGTCTTGCCAGAGCGTGAGATACCTGGGGTTAACAGAGTGGGCGATGAGCTGTTTTGAAACACACGGGAGTCCAAACACCCTTCCTTGGCTTGCCTTCCTGGCACCTTTGGTCGGCATCCCTTTATCATTCCCATGGCATCTCAGGGGCACTGAAGGGGAGGAGGCTGTGTTACATTTTGATTAAACTCATCGCTTTCTTATTAGTAAGAGATACTGAGCCACACCCAGAGCGAGCCTTGCTCCAAGTTCATGATTCACTATCTCCTGATCTCGCAACTGTCTTCTGGACTCTCAGGTTCAGGAAAATTTCATAGAAGAGGAAATTAAGCTCACTTTGTCCATCCCAAGCGGTCAAGATGTCGAGAATTCCCATTCCAGGGTTTGGAGGAGCCTGGACAGCTACAGTAAAATGAAAACTCATTTCCTGTTTGCCATTTTGGTTTCTTCTGAGAGCTAAACATATCCATTTTCTTACTCTCTGGAAGTTTCCTCTACTGGTTATTTAGGAGACTACCCCATTGCCTTTTCACTACTAAGTGAGGCAGAGCCCTTGCAGATTTCCAAAGACAAGTGGCCTCACTGTCCTAACCATCACGTTAGTCTTCGACATCTAAAGGAAATGACTTGGGCAGCCCAGTACGACCCCCGGCCAAGGGACCAAATTAGCACAAACATCACTCCACCCAGTAATTACCAGCCCTTCCCTGAATATTTTTTTTGGGTTCAGAGTCACCAGAGGCTGGAGCAGACTCCAGGACTCGATAAAATATCAGTAATACCAGCTCACTCCATGGTGTGGACCTTGGGGTGGGGGTTGGTGTTAGAAACTGCATGATCTTCAAAAAAGAAGTGCTTTAACAATTACGGATATAGCGATGGACAATAAAATCTGTCCACCTTCCTGCTCTCAGAGCGAATATTTGCTGGTGTGGAAAACTTGCAAGTATTTTTCCCAAAGCCTGGTTTGTCTTAGGCAGGATAGACACATCCCCAGAAATGACTCTCTCTATAACCCATTCCCATTGCTGGTGCCACAAGCTACCATTAAGTTCAGTGGGCTTCTCTCTACATCTGTTTTTTGTGCCAACACATTGGAATGATAATATTCTCACCCTGGGGCTTAGCGAGTAGTGCTATGAACCAGATTACAATAAGTATGGTCGCCCGTCCCTTTCTTTAAAGAGAAGGGGTTGAGGGGGAAATGGATACATGTATATGTATTGCTGAGTCTCTTCATTGTTCACCTGAAACAATCACAGCATTGTTAATCAGCTATACCCCAATGCAAAATGTTTTTGGTGTTAAAAAATAATAATTTTTTAAAAGTAGAAAATTCCTCAGAGTCCTCTGGGAAGTGTAGGAGTTTTCCATGACTGGAATAAATTCATGGACACCTAAAGAAATAGGAAATAAAACGTCTGAGGAGTTTACTCATCAAGTGACAAGCTTGACCTGTCCTGGGAAGAAACTCACAATGCATTTGTTCTGCCATTCAACAGACATGAACTGGAAGTCAACTTCTCCCACAGTCTGTGTTTGGTACTTGGTAGAATTAAAAAAAAACAGAGATGTCTCCATCCAGGTGGGACCACTGAGGCTTGAGACCTCACATTTCAGGTGACAGGTAGGTAGGGGGAGAGTGGAAGGGCTGAGGTTAGAGGAAGAAACCAGAAGGAACTTGGGACATATTTGAAGAAAACAGCTCCCTTACATGGATGTAGCTGGTGCTGTGGTCCAGAAATAAACGCCACATTAGCACAACAGGGAAACCTGGTTTAATTGCAATTCTTTTAAAAAAAAAAAAAATAACTGGGAGTTTTCCTTTATTTAAAAGCTTAATGGGATACAGTGGAGTGACTTGGTGGCTTTAGAAAGCTAAAACAATTGTAGGCTCCATTAAATAGAAATACAGTGTCCAGACAAAAAGTAATAGTAACAATATATGTGGGTCAAATGACAATTGAAAGGCATATTCCACTCAAGGCATTGCAAATTAAGATAAATCATTGGGTATAATTGTGTATCTAGGGAAGAAAGATATAGATGCTGGGCTCTGGAAATGGCAGGCACAAAGTCAGGGGAGGCTCTGAGTGTTTAGTTAGGAAGGGAGAAAATCAAGAAACAACACTGTTCAGCCGCTAAGCTGTGTCCAGCTCTTTGTGATCCTATGGACTGCAGCACACCAGGCACCTCTGTCCTCCACCATCTCCCGGAGTTTGCTCAAATTCATGTCCATTGAGTCGGTGATGCTATCCAACCATCTCATCCTATAACTGTCTCCAAATATTGGAGGGGTTGCTGTGAGGAAGAAGCAATGGGTTTTATTTTGGTAAAATACAGAATTGGAGCAAAGAGTGAGTCAATGTCAAGGGAAGGGCTGAGGAAGTCATTAAGAAAGGAAGTGGCCAGGAGGTGATTTTAGCTCAGTATAAGAAATCCACTTTCTAAAAAAGAAAAATTCCTCCCAAACCAAAGTGTTGGGTGGGGGAAACATCATTTTCCAGAGGTAGAGAGCTCTTTGTTGTCCACCAGAACATAAACTGGATGGCTGTCAGGATTTGATGAGAGAGTTCCAGGATCAGGTAAGATGTTAGCTATCTAAGGTCTTATTCATCTCCAGGATGCTAGCTTTCCATGATGGGCCAGACCTGAAGTGGTTCTGCTAAGAGCCACTGGAAACCAGGGGCGTGGGGAGTTCAAGTCCATGAGCTCATGGACCAAAGTGCTTTTAAGCAGATGGGTCACTCTAGATGCCTTAAAGCTCCAGCCTGTTTCTCAGAGAAGGTTCTAGAGAAGGGACCTTTCTCTAAAGTAACAACAGGAGAGTAAGACTAGCAAGTTCTTCATGAGATGCCTGCTCCTTCTGTGACAAATATGAATGAGAAGCGTTGCTAGGTTACCAGTGACAGCTCCCATCAACGATTCTAGGTGCAGCTGAGGAGAAATGATGCTGATCTATGCAAAGGACAAAGAGAAGAAGGAAATATGGACTTCATCCAAATAGAGGGTTTCCTCGGGGTGCTGTCTATGAGAATAAGCTGTCGTTCTTGTGCTAATTCAGTGCAAAGATTGAGAAGACAGACGCACACAGGACGATAATTCAAATGGACTAGTTCATCAGATTGTTTTGGATAAATATAAAACGTTGATTCATTTCAGTACAAAATTTAATATGTGGGAATATAACATTTTTAAAAAATGATTCATTGTCTTGTTATACCAAGAACACTTTGAGGCTAGGAACCATGTCCTATTTATTTTGGTGCACTTGGAGTTTAGCACAGTGTCTGGCACAGAGTAGAAGACACTATAAATGTTTGTGTACTACCCAGAAATGTGTTTTGTGTTGTTTTTTTTTTTCTGGATAGTAGATAAGTTTGTGTGTCTGGACAAGATCACCATGATTTCTGCTTTCTCTGGTCTTCTCCTGTTGCCCTAGCCAACCCTTCTTCTGCTCTAAGTGGAGAACTGGGCTCTAAAGCACTTGATTCCAGCCCCTTCCATGGCAACCTCTGTTGACTTGTTCACTAATTCACTCATCAAATGTTTATCACACTCCTACTTTGTGTGAGTCATCGTGCTGGGGTTGGGGTACAGACAAGGCCAGGAAGACCCTTGCTTCATCAAATTTTCTTACTGTGTCTGTGGCTGGGGGAGTCATGGCCCTGGGGGTGAGTTCCTGGTATCAGTAAAACAGAAAAGAAAAGCGTTTTTTTTTTTTTTTTTAAATGACCAGTTGAGATATGCAGATGCAGTAAAAGGAAACAACTTTTAAAAGAGTAAACCCATGGCTGATTCATGTTAATGTATGGCAAAAACTACTACAATATTGTAAAGTAATTAGCCCCAAACTAAAATAAATAAATTTATTAAAAAAATTTAAAAAAATAAAATTAAAGTAAGGGAATCAAAAACAAAAACAAAAAACAAAGAGCTCCATTCAAAAACCTCTGTGATTTGTTTTTCCTTTGATTCAAAATTATGTTAACAAGTTTGGGTTGACCCTTGAACAACGTGGGGGTAATCCATGTATAATTTACAGTCAGCTCTATCTACGGTTCCTTCTGCATCTGAAGATTCAACCAACCATGGACCGTGTAACCAGCCGTGGGCCATGTAACCAACCAAGGACCATGCAACCAACCATGGACCATGCAACCAACCATGGACCATGGACTGCCATAGCATTTACTATTGAAAATAGTCCATGTATAAGTGGACCCTTGCAGTTCAAACCTGTGTTGTTCAAGGGTCATCTGTATAAACATAAAAAACACCCTGCCCAGGAAAATTACCCACCCTGAGTAAACCTGAGAAGATTCGATCCGAGCTTTAGCCACTTTTTCATGTCAAAAAAGTAAAAATGATTACAATCAAATACTAGTCATACTCGACTTCACTGAATCCATTGTTATATAAAGAGAAATGGTTCTGACTATCAGACATCCAGAGGCAGACTCATTCTCTCTGTACCTGCCACATGCTTGCTCGTCAGCAGTTTTGAACAGATCAGCAAATAAGAAGAGATTTGAAAGGATTGCTGCAGCCACGCTGTCAAAAATCTGAATGTAAATTGGGTCGTCTTCTTAAAGTATTCTGTCTTCGCTCATACCCTTGGACAAGAATGGTAACGAGATGATAAGAGAGACAGAAAGGAGTTGAGAAGAAAGCAAAGTGAAGAGAAAATCCAGCAGAACTTGAAGGTCAGTTAAAATAAGAAAAGGCTGGAAGAACGGGCACCATGGATAAGAAAGAGGAGGAGGAAGTGAGAAACTAAAAAAAAAGAAAGAAAGAAAAAAAACAGGAACTAGAATTTTTCAGAATCACTAGACTCTGGCTCAAATTTGATGGAAAATAGACATTTCCTTGTTGCTGACCTGTGGGGACCCTTGATGTCGGCGGCCAGTGATGGACTGAATGGCACTAGCTGGACGCTGCCTGGCACACGGCAGGCATCAATGCTGGAGGAGTCTGAGTGCGAAGGAGACCTAAATACAGGAGCCGACAGCTGAGATGCATTTGGTGTCTATGACATAGTCAACCCCTCTGAGATGCAATCCCGAGAAATCCTTCATTTCCTCTTTCTGGACTGGTAAAGCAAGGCATTTTAATATTACCTAATTATCCCCACCCCCACAATGTACTTTTTATAAAGGTGGCAAATGGGCAAGAGTTAGCCCCGGGGCCTCAGAGGCAGGAGGGTTCTTCTGCAGCCCACCACCCCTCTGCACGGGGGCTGGAGGAGTTCACAGAGAGGAGAGGTGCCAGAGCCCCCTGCCTGCCGTCCATGAACGTTGTAAAGATGGATAGGATCATGTTGGCAAACCATCCTGTGCTCCTGAGAGGGGGAGTTACAAGGCTGTGATTTTATTATGCACAACATGCCATGTGCTTACTGCTGGAGAACTGAGATGCAAACTGTCTGCGAGTTATAATTTCACTCTGCTCCTTCCTGTTCCTTCTGGGTTGGGGACCAGCAGCTTATTTTTCCATATTGGAAAAGTCAGTTTCTTAATTGCTAACCACTCCATTATATCACAGGAGAATGATGGAGTGGAGAAAGTTCGATAACAGTGGATCTATTGTCTTGGAGAGATTTTCCCGAAAGGGATGTTTCAGCCAGTGAGGAGCAAACTGGACAGATGAAGAACCTAGTCTTCACTGAGTTGGGATTCTCTCTAAGCAAGATACCGCTAAGCAAAAAAAAGAAAAAAAAATCAATAGCAGGAAAAGCAGGATCAAACCAGGCTCAGGTTTCAACACCATGGGGAAATAACTGGGAGAAGGAAATTTTATTAAGACTACTCCTCCAACCATGCCCATTCCTTTGAGGCATCTCTGCTTTAGCCATTCCAGTCCATTGTGGTGAGCGGAGGCCATCACGGGGCAGATTGATCTTGCACTAAACAGACATTTAGTTAGATATTATATGTGTAACAACAGATGAATCTTCTTGGAGAAGCGTGTGAGAGGGTCACCCTCCACCCTCCCGACAGGTCCAAGAAGTACCAGACTGCTTCCAAGAATTGAATCTAGACTATTAGCCACGGCAGAATAAGGACCCTCCAGAAGAAAGGAAGCATAGTCACAAGAGACTGGAAGCGATGATGCAAGATGGGGATTTTTTTCCAATAGATGGTGCTTAAGTCAACCACAAACGAATAACTGCAGCTACTCAGGGCTAATCCCAGAGCAAGAAAAAAAAAAAAAGGTTTTCTTGTCTTTCTCCTCTGTCTTACTCTTGGCAAGCCAAGTTGGTTATGAGTCCCTACCTCTTGCTCTGACATTTGACTGCAAAGCTCTACAAATGATCAGAGAGACATCGTATTCAAGGTGATGCAATACAGCAAATTATTACTTTCTACTTATTTTATCAAGTGACTCTTACAGGCCCAGTGCTTTTCTGAGCACTGTAAGGTTAGAAAAGAAAAATGCTCTTTGCCCCTGTCCTGATGGAACTTCAGACTCACTGACACGCACGGAGGTAGTAGACACCACATCACAATGTAGGTGTGACCCAGTGCCGAAAAGCATGGGACATAAAATAGTCCTCATCAAATAGTTTCTCCATCTTGAGAGATGACCCTGAGACTGACAAGGCTCCCCTGGTGCCTCCCCCACCCTTGTCACATCTCAGGAATCCCACTGGGTGCATTGCTCACCCAGTTGAAGGGATGGTCCCACCTCTGTCCTTAACACCAGGACTTGAGGCAGGGAGTATGTACACAGCCTGCTTTTGAGTGGAACCTGATGGAGAGTGAAAGAAGGTCATTTGATAACTGCAAAAGCCCCAAATCTGTTAAAAGTTTATTATCCTTGAAGGTCATTTTTAATTTTTTTGCATAAAGAGGCAGAAGCCCTTAAATGCTTTGCCTGTCTACCGGCTGTCCATGTCACCTGTCAAGAAACTGGGAACAGGGTACTTCCCTGGTGGCCCAGTGGTTAAGACTTTGCCTTCCGATGCAGTGGGTGCGGGTTGGATCTCTGGTCGGGAGCTAAGATCCACATGCTTCCTGGCAGAAAAAACCAAACAGGAGAAATACTGTTAACAGATTTAATAAAGACTTTAAAAATGGTCCACATAAAAAAAAAAATCTTAAAAAGAAAGAAACTGCAAACAAGGCTTAGCACCCACCTCCAGCAAAGTTGCACATGTGTGAGGAAGACTGAGACGAAGTGACCATCAAACCCTCACACAGGACTGGGTTAAACACGCATCTAGAACTGTGGAGGAGTTACTGAGGACAGGGTACCATATTACGCCTCCTGACATTCAGACCCTTTTATTCTTGCTCTGGTGAGTCCCCCCTGCGTCCCTCCGCCTCTAGGAACCTAACTGGCCACCTGCCAGGGCCTAGATCCTGCTCCAGGTTACAGAGCAGGATCATTCAGCCCTATAAAAATACGGCCTCTGAGCCCATGGAGGCACAAAAAATCAAATCACGAGAACGCGGCACTGAGAAGGTGAGAAGGACACGGTGCCAGTGAAGATCTGGCGGGTCTGAGTGGACCACACTCAGCACGGGCATCGGCTCAGCTGCGCCATGATTTTAAGAGGAGTTAATGAGCTCCAACCCTTAGAGCTGCCTCTAAGGGCTTCTGTGGCCCCAAGGAAGATTCTGGTTAGGCATTCCAGACCCTGCCCTTCTCACCTCACAGAGGCATGACCCTGCTCTCCAGAGACGGGTGATGGAAAGTGATGGACAGACGGAAGGAGGCTGCATTTCTGATAATTGAAAGTGGCAAGAGGGACCCGTCCACTGTCAACTAAAGCGTGCAGTTGGAGCTCGGGTTCCCCCGGGGTCTTCTTCTCATGTTGCCACCTGCTCTGCCCCCAGCTCAGGATATGAGGTCCAGGAGAACAAAAGCCTGTCCCTTCAAGCCCTGTCCCCTCCTGTCCCCCAGCTTTCAGGCCCCACCCCAGCAGCCTTCCAAGTGATAAGTAATCACCAAGCACCCCCCTGCCCCCGTGACCTCTGGTAAGGGCTTTCTAGCAAACAGGCCACTTCTGATGAAGCAGCCCAAACAGCTGAGTCGTTGAAAGTGGCAGCAGTCACCAAAGATTTGTCAGGCCTGCGGGAAATGGGAAGGAGATAAATATTCAGCAGCTGCACTGCCCACTGTCCATGCAGCCCCATCTCTAAAGAGGATGCTTGCTTCTAAACAAGTCCTCCTCTCGACCAGCTCCCAGCAGCCCTGAGCCGAGATGCTGGGCTGCTCCGATTAAGAAAGGTTCATTTCTCTAACAATGAGTGATGTTGAGAGAAATGCAAATCAAAACCACGATGAGGTACCATTTCACGCCAGTCAGAATGGCTGCTATACAAAAGTCTACAAGAAATAAATGCTGGAGTGGGTGTGGAGAAAAGGGAACCCTCTTACACTGTTGGTGGGAGTGCAAACTAGTACAGCCACTATGGAGAACAGTGTGGAGATTCCTTAAAAAACTGGGAATAGGACTGCCATACAACCCAGCAATCCCACTGCTGGGCATACACACCGAGGAAACCAGAATTGAAAGAGACGCGTGTACCCCAGTGTTCATCGCAGCACTGTTTACAATAGCCAGGACATGGAAGCAACCTAGATGTCCATCAGCAGACGAATGGATAAGGAAGCTCTGGTACATATACAAAATGGAATATTACTCAGCCATTAAAAAGAATATATTTGAATCAGTTCTATTGAGATGGATGAAACCGGAGCCCATTATACAGAGTGAAGTAAGTCAGAAAGAAAAACACCAATACAGTAAACTAATGCATATATATGGAATTTGAAAGATGGTAATGATAACTCTAAATGCGAGACAGAATAAGAGACACAGATGCATAGAAGAGTCTTATGGACTCTGAGGGAGAAGGTGAGGGTGGGACGTTCTGAGAGAATAGCATTGAAACATGTATATTATCATATGTGAAACAGAACACCATTCCAGGTTCGATGCATGAGACAAATGCTCAGGGCTGGGGCAATGGGATGACCCAGAGGGATGGGATGGGGAGGGAGGTGGGGGGGGGGTTCAGGATGGGGAACACATGTAAACCCATGGCTGATTCATGCCAATGTATGGCAAAAACCACTACAATATTGTAAAGTAATTAGCCCCCAACTAAAATAAATAAATTTATTTAGAAAAAAAGAAAGGTTCAAAGCATCATGAGCCCAGGAGCCTGAGGAGCTAGGGGCGGGCGCCTGGGAGCCTGGCGTCCTGCAGAGTCGCCCGGGGGACTATGAAAACTCCATATCAATGAAACCAGAACTTCTTGGGCGGGGGCGGTGAAGCCGGGGAATTAGGATCAAAATTCTTTTAAACTTTTATTTGGAAATAATTTATGAAAAGTTTTGAGACTAACACGTACTAAAAAGAATACCCACGTGTCCTTTATACGTGTGAACATTTTAACCTTTTTGCTTTGTTATTTCTCTCCTCCCCACCTCTCGCTCTCTTCCCACACCCATGTACACATATAATATTAAAAGTTTTTTTTTTCTGAACCATTTGAAATGAGCTACATCCTGTCCCTTTTTCCCTAAACACCTCAGTGCGTCCTTCCTACAAATAGGGCCATTTTTTCATGTAACCACAGTACAGTTTCAGTAGCAATAAATAGAACATTGACAGTATACTTTTGGAATCAGTTTGCTTTTTACTCTCAGATGAGTTCCCTGTGCAGCCAAGTGAGACTCCCAGAGGCTGTTACAACTCACCCCAGGATCCTGGTTCTAGGAACAGGAAGCAGACGAGAGGTTGATGGCCCAGATTAGGGTTTTCCACTCGATTGAATTTATTAATTTTTTACTTTTTGAAAGGCATTTAGTTAGCAGGGGAAGACTACAAGGTAAATATTCCTCATTAGGGATGGCTAAATAATTTACTTTTTTTTCTTTTCCTAGCCCCTTATCTTTATTCTCCTTCCACACTCCCGGATTTATTAACACAGTAAACTGTTGTTGTTCAGTTGCTAAGTCGTATCTGACTCTTTGAGACCCCATGGACTGCAGCATGCCAGGCTTCCTTGTCCTTTACCATCTCATGTCAATTGAGTCAGTGATGCCATCCAACCGTCTTGTCCTCTGTTGCCCATTTCTCCTCCTGCCCTCAATCTTTCCCAGCATTAGTTCAGTTCAGTTCAGTCGCTCAGTCGTGTCCAACTCTTTGCGACCCCATGAATTGCAGCACACCAGGCTTCTCTGTCCATCACCAACTCCCGGAGTCTACCCAAACCCATGTCCATCGAGTCAGTGATGCCATCCAACCATCTCATCTTCTGTCGTCCCCTTCTCCTCCTGCCCCCAATCCTACCCAGCATTAGGGTCTTTTCCAATGAGTCAACTCTTCGCATGAGGTGGCCAAAGTATTGGAGTTTCAGCTTCAACATCAGTCCTTCCAATGAACACCCAGGATTGATCTCCTTTAGGATGGATTGATTGAATCTCCTTGCAGTCCAAGGGACTCTCAAGAATCTTCTCCAACACCACAGTTCAAAAGCATCAATTAGATTCAGAGGACACGTGGATCTGGGGATTGCTCTGGAAATCTCTAATGGTCCCTTTTTTTCTTTTGTGTCACCCCTCCCTCCATTTCCTCCTGGGGTACTTATCTAGTGACCTGACTTGTTTCCTAACTAGCAGGGGATTTATTAACAGTCTGATACAGCACAGTGACCTCTTGAGAATGTACCCTGAACTTTGTTCAGACCACTTCAGACTTTTACAACTAAAGTGATCTCTCTCTTTTCTGGTAATTCACACATGCAGCCTTTGAAGAGGCCTGTGGTGGTTGATTTTCTGTGTCAGCTTGACTTGGTCCTGGGGTACCTAGGTGTTTGGTTAAATATTATTCAGGGTGTGTCTGTGAGGGAGTGTCTGGATGAAGTAAGTAAGTAAGTGAAAGTTGCTTAGTCGTGTCCAACTCTTTGTGACCCCATGGAGTGTAGCTCTCCAGGCTTGTCTGTCCATGAGACTCTCCAGGCAAGAATACTGGAGTGGGTTTCCATTCCCTTCTCCAGGGGATTTTCCCAGAGATTCAACTCGGGTCTCCAGCATTGCAGGCTGATTCTTTACCATCTGAGCCACCAGGGAAGCCCAGGACATTTAAATCAATAGTCAGAGTAAGGCGGGGTCATCCACCCAGTTCTGGCCTGAGCAAAACTGAAGGCTGGATAAGGGAGAACTCGTTCTCTCTGCTGCACTGCCCTTCAGCTGGGACAGTGGTCTTCTCCTGCCTTTGGACTTGGACTGCAGCTACATACTGGCTCTCCTGGGCCTCCAGCTGGCAGACCTTGGGGTTCAGCCTCTCCTGCCACAGGAACCAGTTCCTTAGAATAAATTAGATACATCAGTTTCTCTGCAGAACCCAGACTCCTACTACAAGTGAGCTGGATTTTTCCAGAAGGGAAAGGAATGGGACAGGGAAAGTTGAAGAGGGAATTTCCAACCTGGAAAGAGACAGTTGGTTATTTAGGGATGGGGGAAGGGGATGGTGGGCTTCAGGTTCTCCAGGGACTCGACCCCTCAAGGTATCCCCTCTAAGGGGGGCACATCCTTAGGTGGGTCAGCTGTAGAAGATCCAGGTGAGGCTCCCCTAGGTCTGAGTTTGTTTCAGTGTGGGTGGAGCTGCCAGGCAGGCAGACAGCCTTTGAAGAATCTCTCTAACCAGACTGGATGCTGGGCAGGGGAGTACCCACCCCCCTCACCTGAGGACCAGCTTCCAGGGGAGCCTAGGTGCCATCCAAGAGACATGGCAGTACTAAGAACACCATGAAAACCCCAGGAATCCTATATGCCCTTGGGAAGGCCAGAGAATGACCGATGATAGGTTTCCAGCCGTGTTAGTCCTAGGAAACCCTCCTTTCCGTAAATGTCTCAGGGCAATTAACACTTCTCATGTGTGCACGCATGCGTGCATGCTCAGTCATGTCCAACTCGTTGTGACCCCACAGACTGCAGCCCACCAGGCTCCTCTGTCAATGGGATTCTCCAGGCAAGAATACTGGCATGGGTTTCCATTTCCTTCTCCAGGGATCTTTCTGACCCAGGGATTGAACCCCTGTGTCTTGCACTGCAGGCAGATTCTTTATCACTGCACCCCCTGGGAAGCCCAAATGATACCTGGAACATGCATGTAAGCCCCAAAATCCACCTTCTTGTCCCAGTATTTCCCTTGGGGGAATCATATAGAAAGGTCTGTCTTCCTTATAACATGCCTTTAGCTATCTGATGATTAATAGGAGGGTTTCATGGACTGTTCCCTAGGGTAGGTGGGAGGGAGGCTCTAAATCCTCTAAAATTGTTTATATTCACAAATCTGCATTTTTCTGGGGAGGGGAACCCATACTCCTGATCAGATCCTCAAAAGGGGTTAGACCTAAAAAAAAAATTTGCACACCACTGTTGTAGACTGAAAAGATCCTTTTGGTCAAATTGCTTGCTTCCTGGTCCACCTGCCCTAAACTGGTCCCTAGGTCATTCATAGTAAATGAGTATTTTTGGAAGCCCTCCCATTCCTCAGGTCCTGTAGCTCCACGTGGAATAGTCTGCACACAGCACCTGGCTCTTATCTCCTGTCTTGGCTCCTCTGGTTGTGGGTTGGGCTGTACTTTTTAATCACAATTCACTTCATTGCTCTCTTTCCACCTTAAAGCCTCAAATGGTTCTCATTGCTAACCTATCGTCAGAGCAGTCAAGCAACACAGGCCCCGGGAAATTGAAATTTTCTGCTTTCTCTCATCCTGGCTCCACCTCCACCCTAAGAACGCCCCAAGGCCTCTTCTTGAAAAGTTGTGGTCAGGTATTAGCAGAGCTCCCTCCTACAAGGACTGTTTGCAGTTTTGTTGGATTCTCGGGAAGAATGGAAAATCTTTACCAGTGGACGAATGCATCTCTATCGGTGACATGGAAACCAGGTGAAATGGGATTGATTTGGGGTGGGATCAGGCCTCTCCGGGAGGCTTTCCAGGTGGCTCAGTGGTAAAGAATCCGTCTGCCAACGCAGGAGACATAGGTTTGATCCCTGGGCCAGGAAGATCCCCTGGAGGAAGAAATGGCAACCCGCTCCAGTATTCTTGCCTGGAGAATCCCATAGACAGAAGAACCTAGCGGGCTACAGTCCACAGGGTCAGACACGACTGAGCAACTAAACAACAGCACCAACAGGCCTCCTCGGAGCCTGGTGGCCTCTACCACCTGGGCAGGGTCCTTCTCAGTAGGTTGACCCTGCCCACAGCGGTCACTGTATCTCATTTGCCTGCTCAAGCAGCTGTTTCACAGCCTCTTACCGTCCACCCACCACTCTTCCTCCTGGGCCTGTGTCCATGCTGTTAACCCTGCTGGGATGCCTTCCTTCCCTTCTAAGCCCACACCAAGCTTCTCATCCTTTCTTCAAATCCTCACTGAAGTTCCACCTCCTCTGGGGGTCCTTATGAAGCTGCAAGGTCGCTGGCCACTGCCACAGCATCCTGTACCCTCTCACTTTCATAGCATCTATTTTGTGCTCAGTTACTCCTTTTTTCTTGAATTCTCTAATTGCTTTAAGCAGGAAGGTCTTCCCTCCCTTAAAGAAAGGATTCACTCTGGGGCCTACATTTTTTCTTTCTTAATTGCAATTTCCCTGTTTTTTGGTTTGATGATCATTATAGAGATATTGTGAACAAAATGCACATATTAATATGTGAACAGCTGACTCCCTGGAAAAGTTCCTGATGCTGGGAAATACTGAAGGCAGAAGGCAAAGAGGGCATCAGAGGATGAGATGGCTGGATGGCATCACCGATGCAATGGACATGAACTTGGACAAACTTCAGGAGATGGTGAGGGACAGGGAGGGCTGGTATGCTGCAGTCCATGGGGTCGCAAAGAGTTGGACACGACTGGGTGACTGAACAGCAACAACAGAGATATTGTGAACAAAACACATGTATTAATACTTCATACTGCAAGTAATAAACCAAGAAGCCACATAGTTGTAATACTTTTCCAAATAATTGTCCCACTTTCTAGTTTAACTTTGAAGAAAATTTTTCCTTAAAAAGAACTATTAACCGCCAGCATTTTCAAATGTTGACAAGTTGTTTGCCCTAAAGTCCCACTAATTCATGACTTAATGTCATACATATCACATACTGACAAGTCCCCAATTTGTCACAGAAACTAATACAGATATTAGGGAGGAAATTATGCTACCTCTACAAAAAGAGATTGCAGATGGCACCCCATTCTGAATGGGGGCAGTTTTCTTCAAAAAACAATTGTACTAAAAAATAGCTTGGATGTAGAAAATTAATAATTTTAAATGCTTGAGATGTATGTGGGATTCCAAATTATTATTCAGTTATGCCTCATATTATAGGCTTTACAAACGGCCGCCACCCTGATGGTTTATGGAGTGTTAGGTTGATATATGGGACTGTCAAATCCTCCTGCAATTCAATAGCTTGTTATGTTTCAGTTAATCAGAAAAACAACCACCCAGGATGAGACTTCACCTCTTAAAAAGCATTCACACTTAGCTAAATAGGGGGAAAAATGAGACAAAGTATGTGACGGTTAGCTTTTTGTGTCAATCGGCTAGGCTGTGTGACAGGGACTCGCAAATGCAGAGAGAAGGAATGTCAGAAAGAACCTTGGGGTGTTGGATGGAAATTGAAGGTGTTGGTGTGAATGCGTTTAAAATAGACATCCATGGATGTGTGTGTATGTGTGTACACTTGTGTGTGTGTGTGTGTGTGTGTGTGTGTGTGTGTGTGTGTGTGTGTGTGTTTTAATTCTGAACACTACGAGAGCCTGGGAGGAATGAGACTTTAGTCGTGGTGAGTACAGTGAGCACTCAGAGGTCAGTTTCTTAATACTTCTCTCTGCTGAAAGGAACCCAAGATCCCTGGAGAAATGATTGATCCCAAGGTTGGAATTTTTCGTGGTGAATTTAAAAACACCAGTGCCCAGGCCCTGTCTCAGACCAGTTCATTCAAGATCTGCTAGGGCTTGGCATTCTTTCTTTTTTTAAGAAAAATAGTCATTTATTTATTTGGCTGCGTCGCGTTTTAGTTGTGGTGTGTATGTGGCATCTCTGTTGTAGCACACAGATTCTCTAGTTTGGTGGACTTACTCACTCTGTGGCATGTGAGATCGTAATTCCCTGACCAGGGGTCGAACTCACGTCCCCTGCATTGCAAGACAAATGAGATCCCCCCAGAACATCTGCCTTCCCTCCCACCGCCGCAGCATCTCGATGTTCATTGCCAGAACACACCTCACATGTTAGCCTTCAGTTGTCTGCTTTGTGCACTAGATGGTCCCTAACCACCGGACCATCATGGGGGGGTCGCCCTTTCCCAGGTGGTTGTGAAGCAGAACCTCACCATCTCGGCCACCATCTGCACAGAGGTGATTTCTGCTCGTTATCCGCAGTCTCAGGCAAGCCCAGGCTCTACAGCCAATTCAGTCTGTGTCAGAAATGGTTTCAGGAGCTCCAGGCTCAGCATGAAAGCAGCTCCACTCCTATCAGCGACGCTTGGCCCTTGTCCTTTGATTCTGGGCTCTGGCTTGGCCTTACCATGTCCTTCTGCCATGTATCCCAGTAACCAGAGCTTTACTTTGGTTACCTCGGCCCCATTTCCTGATTCTCCAAGGGTCCCCCCTCCTGCTCTCACTGGAGGGAGCAGGGCTGTGTCACCAGCTGTCAAGATCCTTGGATGCCAGCTCTCTTCTGGCCTGTCCACTCCTGTATGCAGCCGCCGGGCTCCCCAAGCAGTCCTCCACCCTGTTTGGGGCACTGCATTACTCTCCCCTGCAGGCCCTCTGCGTGCCACCTTTCTGTCTGGAACCCCACCACCACTTGTCACAGCTTTCCTGGACAGGCTCTCTGCCCGCCCTGGCACTGAGATCCCCCCAGAACATCTGCCTTCCCTCCCACCGCCGCAGCATCTCGATGTTCATTGCCAGAACACACCTCACATGTTAGCCTTCAGTTGTCTGCTTTGTGCACTAGATTATATTCCACGAGGGTAAGAGCCATGTCCTATTCATTGCTAGATGCCCAGTACCTATTAGCACAGAGTCCTAAGGCTGTAGTTGGTACCTGGTGTGCAACTGTGGAATGAATGAATGAGTGTCCATATGCATGCAGGTCCTGCTTGGCCGTCCTTAGCAAGGTCAATTCCATCACCAAGTAAATAGCATAATTTGCACAGGCCTGGACATAAAGCACCTTGGGACTACAGCAAGGCCATCCCTTTGGGGGGCCCAGTGTTCTGTCCCCAAAAGACAAATAGCATACTGACTTCTCAGGCAGGCATGTTGGGGCTGTCTTTCAGGAAGAGCAGGGCAGGAGACTTTCAAAATTCTTCTTGAAATTGAGAAGAATAAACATCCAGAATAAATATCTCTTGGGACTTCCCTGGTGATCCAGTGGCTTTAGACTCAGTGCTCCCAATACAAAGGCCCCAGGTTTGATCCCAGGTCGGTGAACTAGGGCCCTCCTAGGTGGTGCTAGTTGTAAAAGAATCCTCCTGCCAATGCTGGAGACACAGAAGACTTGGGTTCGATCCTTGGATTGGGAAGATCCCCTGGAGTAGGAAATGGCAACCCACTCCAGTATTCTTGCCTGGAAAATCCCATGGACAGAGGAGCCTGGTGGACCATAGTCCATGGGGTTGCAAAGAGTCAGACACGACTGAGCGACTAACACACACACACACACACACACACACACAGAGTCAATTGCTAGGCCCATTAGTAAACCCTAGGTATTTTCTTTACCTTCAAGTATGTGCTTGTATATTCAGAACAGTCTCACAAAATAAAAGTTTTATGAGGTCAGAAATGAGGCTCCCCCAGCCCAGGCTCAGAGCTGGCTTCGTGGGGACTACAACTCCACATCCAGCAGAGATCCAGCATGGTCTAGCAGGGAGGTCCAGGGAGCCCTGCCTGAAGCTTCCAGCCTGGCATACCTCAACTCTCACCCCACACTCTAAAACCCCTGAAGCTGAAGACTGCTGCTCCAAGGAGAACAACCCTGATCCTCTGCAAGGACAATAACCGAATATTCTTGCGTGGGAAGGAGAGTGGTTCAATTCAAAGGGAGAAAAAGAAAAAGATGAAACACAAATGTAAAGATTTTTTAAATGTTCAGCATAAGAGCCAAGCTAACCTATCTTTGATTTACCTAACTTAAAAATACGTGCCCTGAAAAGCACTCAAACAGGCTTCTGGCCAAGATGGAATAATGGAGACCAGATTTATTTTACCACCTGAAATAATGAAAACCATATGACAAAGACATGGCACTCAATTTGCCCAAGAGAAATGAAATCACATCCATGCACATTCTGGAGCATGGATGTTTAGATTAGCTTTATGAGTAATAGCCAAAAAGTGGAATATTCACTGGAAAGACTGATGCTGAAGCTGAAGCTCCAATAATTTGGCCACCTGATGCAAAGAACTGACTCATTGGAAAAGACCCTGATGCTGGGAAAGATTGAAGGAGGGAGGAGAAGAGGACGACAGAGGATGAGATGGTTGGATGACATCACTGACTCCAGAGACGTGAATTTGAACAAACTCTGGGGGATAGTGAAGGACAGGGAAGCCTGATGTGTTGCAGTCTATGGGGTCGCACAGCTGGATACAACTTAACAACTGAACAACAATAAGAACAACAAAGTGAAAACAGACCAAATGTCCATCAGAAGATGAGTGGATAAATAAACTGTGGTGCATCCATATGGTGGAAAACTCTGGAGGAAAAAAATGCTATTAAAATTTAATTAATGGGAAAGATAGGACATAAATAAAAAGAGATTCTGGAGAGAATTCAGTGCATGGGAATGATAGCCTCGTTCACTGTCACTTAATTTGATGGGCAAGATGGAGAAGTGAGAAGAGCTCCCTCCTCTCTCAGCTCCATGGCAGGAGCCTTTGCAAACAGAGAGCAGGGTTTCCTCTCTGGGTTGGAAGCTGATGAATGGGCTTCCTGTGCTGTCATCCTCCTGTCTGGATGCAGCCAGGAGACCAGGAGATGAACGTGTTTCTGTGTATGTGTGCGTGTGTGATGGGCAGGGAAGGGCTTAGAGGGGAGTATTATATAAGACCAGGATTCAGGACATCTCTCTGCTTTCTGTCTCGGGGGAGGCAGAGTGGGTCTCAGGGACCAGCCCATAGACAGAGCACAGAACCTATCTGAGCATTAGCAACAGTAGCATCAGCATCCTGGGTCAGCAAGCAGAGGCTAGACCAATTACAGAGGAGAACTGATAATTATGGAAGGAGACAAGGGGACCTAGCTCTTTCTGCCTAAACTTTCATTAGAACCTTGTTATCAGACAGTGAGTCAAATGCAGAGCTGTGGTTTGACTGCTAAAAAATAAGATAATATAAAATTAGAACAAAATACACAAATAAAATATAATAAAATAAAAAATAGCATAAAATAACAGCCTCTTCAAAAACTAGACTTTCTGCCCGTGGCAAAATAGTAGCAAAGATGTGGGTCCACGATATGTTCAGTTTTGCTGGTGGGAGTGTAAATTGTTAAAACATTTGAGAAGCAATTTGGCCTTCTCCTGTGTTGAACATCTGCCTTCCTCATATTTCAAGCCACCCACCCCAAGAATATACCCCTGAGAAACTCTTGCACGTGTGCCCGGGAAATAATGTTTGATGTTCATAATAACACTGTTAGTAAGAGCAAAATAAAACTATAAACAAATAACCCAAATGCCATAAACTAATGAATAGATAAATAAAATATGGAATATTTTTCGGCAATAAAATGAAACCCCGATACATACTGCAAATGTGGATAAATCTTGAAAAGATTTTGCCAAATGAAAGAAGCTAGTCACAAATTATGACTCCATTTATATGAAATGTTCAGACAGGCCAGTCTATAGAGACAAAGTAAGTCAGTGGTTGCCAGGGACAAGGATTGGAGAAACCGGTGAGTGACTGCTAATGGATATACAAGGCTTCTCCTTAGGGTGATGCAAATGTTCTAAAATTGACTGTTGTGATGATTATACAACTCTGTGAATAAGCTAAAGAGCCATTAAATTGTACCTTCTAGACAGGTGACTTGTATGGTATGTGAACTATATTTCAATTAAGCCATTTAATTTTTTTAAAAAAGCCCAGAATGCCCAAGAACAGGAAAATGAGTATACATGCTGCTGCTGCTAAGTGGCTTAAATTGTGTTCAACTTTTTGGATCCTATGGACCATAGCCCACCAGGCTCCTCTGTCCATGGGATTCTCCGGGCAACCCACTGGAGTGGGTTGCCATGTCCTCTTCATGAATATATATACACTGCTATGACAGAGTGTCATACGACAATGGAAAATGAATGAGCCACAGTTACATGTGTCAACCTAGGTGAATGTTGGTAACACTGGTATAACACTGGTGGGTAACACTGATGAGAAGAGCAAGTCCCAGAAACCACCTAGAGGATACTCTTCTCACAAAGTTCAAAAACAAAATCAAACTGAGCAATCTGTTGTTTAGGGGTGAAAATAAATGTGATAAAATAGCAACAACATAAAAAGAGGGAGAGGATAAATATGGTAGATAAACATGGGAGCTCTGAGTTGGGGAGGAAGGGGCAAGGGACAGAGAAGCACCAACGGTGACAGGACCTCATGAATTACAAATTTTGACTAATCCAGTTCTATGCTCCTGAAAACCAAGCTGCTTCTTCCTCCCCTCCTCTCCCGCTGCTTCTTCCTTTTCTCTTCCTTCTCTTTTTCATCTTTTCCTTCTTCCTCTCCTCTTTATTCTTATTTTCATTAATAGTATTGTTCAGTTGCTAAATCGTGTCCAACTCTTGGTGACCCCATGGACTGCAGCATGCCAGGCTTCCCTGTCCATCACCATCTCCCGGAGTTTACTCAAACTCATGGCCATTGAGTCAGTGATGCCATCCAACCATCTCATCCTCTGTCGTCCCTTTCTCCTCCTGCCTTCAATCTTTCCCAGCATCAGGGTCTTTTCCAATGAGTTGGCTCTTCTCATCAGGTGGCCAAAGTATTGGAGCTTCAGCATCAGTCCTTCCAGTGAAAATTCAAGGTTGATTTCCTTTAGGATTGACTGGCTGGATCTCCTTGAAGTCCAAGGGACTCTCAAGAATCTTCTCCAACACCACAGTTCAAAAGCCTCAATTCTTCGGTGCTCCGCTTTCTTTATGGTCCAACTCTCACATCTATATTAGCATTACAGTAAAGCCAGAACCGTGTTAATCACTATCTACATGGTTGGTAGTGTCTTTGATCTTCACCATGAAATAAGAATTATTGCATTTCCCACTTCATAGACAGGAAGCAGAGATTTAGAGGGGTCACACACTAGCAGGTAGTGGAGCCTAGATCTGACTTCATGCACATCAGACCGCTGAGCCCTTGTGGTTACTCTCCCCTACACTGACCACTCACCCCTCTCCCCAGTCCTCCCACAAGATATCAGCTCAGACTGGTGGACTCCATCAGGGCCATGAGCAGGTACCACCTGTGGGATTGGAGTTGGCTGTGGGCACAGGACAATAAGGAATTCCCTGGAAGGGTGCTGCCATTTGGGGAAAGGAAATGACAATGAATTATCAGCTAACTCAGGGACATTACATTACAAGCTGATGCTGGGACAGAGCAACCTTCTAGGAAACAGGAAATGAGGTGCGCTGAGGGCAACACCTCTGTACCCAGTGTGCAGGCATGGGGCCAGGGCTGACCGCGGTGGGTCACCTTTCAAAGGCATTTCCACTGGCTCCTGTTTTATTCAGTTAGAACTTGCCTTATTCTATTCTAAATTAAATGAAGAATTAAGCTGCAGCTGTCTTCTGCATTGCAGCCCCCTACCCCAGGGCGTCCTCTCCTCTTGGTCTTCATTGTCCGAGAAGGTCCGCGTTTCTCATCCACAATGGGGAGGCTTCTTTGAAGAAGCTTTAGTGAGCGTTCCAGTCCTCCTGAGCCACAATTTGGGGCTTCATCAAAGAAAACACTCTGACCAGATTAGAACATCAATTAGGGAAGGGTAGTGGGGTGCTGGGTTAAGTAGTCTTTCCAGGCACATGTCTTTTGTCAATCCTCTCTGGATAAGTTCAGTGTTCACACTAATTCTAAACCCACAAACCTCTTAATCTACTGTAATTTCTGTTTTTGGATGGAGGGCAGGAGGAATTCTTGTACAGCACTTCAAAAACAAAAATACAGGCATTAATAGACCAGGAGGGTACCGTCCCTGGGCGGCCACTTAGCAGTTTCCCGCTATGTCCAGGAAGCAGTCCACACCCCCTGAGAGTAGAGGATGCTCTGTGGGTGGAGATGGTAAGTCCTCAAGGACGCTGGTACACCAGGATCGCAGTCTCAGAAGGGAAGAAGCTGATCCTGAGTCCGAACCATAGGTCACCAAGTGCATGGACCAATCTGTTTCCCGTATGAAACGGTCCTTATGAGCAAAATAAAGGACCCAGTTCTTATCCTCCAGAAACCTGTACTGCAGCTGATGACCTGATACCCTGATTTGAGGCTTGCTCAGGATCACTCAAGGACCCTGCCACTTCTCTGAAAGCAGACACTCCAGCTTCAGAGTTCAGGAAACATTTCTTCCTTGATACCATTCCACTCTGTTCCATTTTCACTATTGCTTCTGTCTTTGACATCCGAGTTTCAGAAGACACAGCTCACTTGAAGACATCATACCGAGTGACACGAGGAGGACACAAAGGGACAAATATTGTATGATTGTACTTATATGAGGGACCTGGAATAGTCAAATTCATTGAGGCAGGAAGTAGAATAATGGTTTTCAGTGGCTGGGAAGGGGGCAAATGGGGAGTTAGTATTTAATGTTATGTTGAGGATTCCCTGGTGGCTTAGATGGTAAAGAATCTGCCTGAAATGCAGGAGACCTAGATTCGATCCCTGGGTTGGGAAGATCCCTTGAAAGAGGACATGGCAACCCACTCCAGTATTCTTACCTGGAGAATCCCATGGACAAGAGGAACCTGGCAGGCTACAGTCCACGAGGTAGCAAAGAGTCAGACACGACTGAGTGGCTGACATTTTCATGACAATGATGAACAAATTCTGGAGATGATGATGGTGATGGTTACAGTGATGCAAATGTACTTAGGGCCACTAAACTGTACACTTAAAAATGGTTAAAATGCTAAATTTTATACTATGTATATTTTACTACAATAAAAAGTCTCAGTTCTTAATGATAAAAAAAAAAGAAAGAAGAAGACGGAGTTCAGGTGGAGCTTGATATAGGTCTTCACGGTTTAAAGACGATTCACTCAACTGGACATGCAATCATGAGCACCATGGGTGCGCCCCGTGAAGTAGCAGCGGTGCCCACAGTCTTGTTAACTGGGCTGTGGTCAGAAGCAGCCACGGGCACTGGACGAAGGCCTGGGAGCTCCTCCCACCGGTCTGGAGTCTGGAGAGGGAACAGAGAGGCAGTGCGCCGAAGGCCAAGTCCTGTCCGCCAAAGCCAGGGCAGTGTTGGGTGGCTCACATATGTGAAGGCTTTGAAATAAAGAGGGTCTGATCTCAGGGAGACAGATGCTGCTTGCTTGCCTAATTAGCCATTTTGGAAGAGAAGGTCGCATCTTCGGCCCTGGAAGCATTTCCAGGTTGAGGGAATTCTCCCCACCCTCCCACTTCCACCCCGCAGCTCAAGCAGGCGCTGCTCAGAACCGGTGCCCAGCAGTCTACCTGGCTGAATGTGAGGACACTGAGGTGCTCTTAAGCCATAAATCAGTGTCACAGTCACAGGTCTCCATGGCAACCTTTCACACTAAAAGAAGGACATTTGTAAATATGCATGTTGCAAGCCTTCCCTTTTGATTCAAAATATCAGTCTTTTGAGAACAATTTGCTTTGCCAGCTGTGCCTTGCTGAGGGAAGAGTGAGGGCCTTCTGGCTTGCCCACTCGGCTTCCTGGTGGTCCTTTACTCCTGGGCTCACTGGAATCAAGTGGTAGATGTGCACTGCCCTTCCTTTCCGGGCCCAGCACCCTGTGAGGGGCTGGATATGCAGGAGGGCGGGTGCACCCCGCCCAGGGGTCCCTCGGCACACTGCATCTCCTCCACCTGGTCCCAGACCCTCAGGGGACCTGAGCACTGGGTGTCTGAGTCTTGGAGCAAACTGTCTTGCCTGTTTCCCTACAGGAGTTTCACTAACGTGTGCACGAGACTCGCCTGCGGAGCTTTAAAATTTATGGACAGCTGATCCGGCACAAAAGTCTCTTGGTATTTACACTGGTTTGATCCCTGGGTCAGGAAGCTCCCCTGGAGGAAGAAACAGCAACCCACTCCAGAATTCTTGCCTGGAGAATCCTATGGACAGAGGAGCCTGGTGGGCTACAGTCCAAATGGTTGCAAAAGAGTTGGCCACGACTGAGCGACTAAGCACACACGCACACTCAATCTGGCACGCCAGTCTTTTGGTATTTACCCAGAGGAGTTAAGAACTTATGTGCACACAAGTACCTGCCCATGTACATTTATAGCAGCATTATTAATAATTGCCAAAACTTGGAAGCAACCCAGACGTCCTTCACTAGGGGAATGGATAAATAAACTGTGGGGCATTCAGACAATGGGATATTATTCAGTAATAAAAAGAAATGAGCTATCAAACCACAGAAAGACATGGAGGAAACTTAAATGCATGTTGTTAAGTGGAAGAAGCCAGTTTGGAAAGGCTGCATACTGTATGGTTCCAACTGTTTGATATTCAGGAAAGGGCTAAACTACAGAGACTGTAAAAAGGTCAGTGGTTGCTGGGGTCTGTCAGGGGCTGGAAAGTCAGAGCACAGAGAGCTTTTTGGGCAGTGGCAATACTCTGTATGACACCATAATGGTAGATGTATGTTATTATTATACATTTATCCAAACCCACAGAGTATATAACACCAAGGGTGAACCCCAAGTATAAACTAAGTTCTATGGTTGATTGTGATGTGTTAATGCAGGTTCATCACTTGTAACAAATTTACCTCGCTGGTGGGGTTGCAAAGAATCAGACACGACTGAGCGATTAACACACTTTTATATAATCAACAAGGACCTACTATAGACCACAGGGAACTCTGTTCAGTGTTATGTGGCAGCCTGGATGGGAGGGGTGTTTGGGGGAGAATAAATACATGTATATGTATGGCTGAATCCCTTTGCTGTCCACCTGAAGCCATCACAACATTGTTAATCAGCTATACTCCAATATGTGTGTTAATCACTCAGTCGTGTCCAATTCTTTGCTACCCTGTGGAATATAGCCTGCCAGGCTCCTCTGTCCATGGGATTCTTCAGGCAAGAATACTGGAATGGGTTGTCATGCCCTCCTCCAGGGGATCTTCCCAATCCAGGGATCAAATTCGCATCTCTTAACGTCTCTTGCATTGGCAGGCTGGTTCTTTACCACTAGTGCCACCTGGGAAGCCCAGGCCTCCATCATAGGGGGTATTATTAATAAAGTCAGAGTGGATCTTTAGTGGTCACAATGAGCATGCCCCTGCCCTAGGATCTAGCGGAGTGTCTAGGACCTGGTGGACGCTCAGCAAAAATGAATACAATGTGGAGCTATTTTCGGAATCTCTCTCTCCCGCTGTCTCTGACTCTGTCTTTCTCTGCCTCTCTCTCTCCTCTGGCATCCTTCGTGTCTGGAGTCAAAGAGGTGTCCTTTGTGTTTCTGGTCTGGGAGGCAGCGTCAGGGGACAGAGGACACTCTGATGATCACAGCCAGGCTCCAGGGCAAAGCTCTGGTCCACATGGCCGCGCCAACACTTTCTGGGCACCGCCTCTGGATACAGTCACTTCTTTGTTGCTACTGTCTGAAACTTCACAAAATTACTCCCTTGGATTCACCCAAAATACTATTTCTTGTCCCAAAATAGCTTCTTAACAGCCACACCAGCATTTTTGACCCCCTGAGCTGTAAATTTCTCCCAAAGTCATGAGAATGAGGGCGTTCTTAGATCTCGTGGAGGCCGGGTCCCGTGTGCCGAGATGCCTCGGGAGCCAGAGACGAGAGCCACATCCTCAGGTCACACCGAGGTGACTTACGATCAAAGCCAAACTCAGGGCATGGGGGGAGAGGCCCAACCCGAGGGAGGCCCCATCCTCACGGCTGTGGGGTCTTCCTCCTCCCTGATGCCACCTCTGTCCCATCTGAGACATCAGTCCTCCTGATGGCTCTTCCTTGGAAGAGGAGGTCAGGGAAGGGAAAGGAGGTGAGGTCAGGTTTCAGTTGAGAGGCTCAGGGAGGGAGGGTGAATCACACAGGGGCTTTTAACAGGGTTTCCGATGTCTTATCCATGTGCCTGCAGTGAGCAGTGTGGAGTGAGGCTGGCAGCCACACCCAAGCACCAAGAGTCCAGCCACCACCTCCTGCAGCTATTTTTACTGTGGGAGCTTTCCTGCGAACACAGTCAGAGCCCTGCGAACACAGCTGTGTGTCCCATGCTGCCTCAGCGCTGGGGGTCGAGGGATGGGGTCGGGGGGTAGGTGTGGAGGGCAAGGGGTAGGGTAGGGGCGGAGAAAAGCCAGGAAAGCCGGAGTGGGCCCAGGACCCAGGGACAGCTGGGATTTGCTCGGGGAGAGGCCCCCTCGGTGGGTGTGAAGCGCTGCCTTCTATGCTTTATTTCAGCATCTCCCCTCCCAAGGTCCTTGCTCTGGGGGTTCAGAAGTGCAAGATCAGATAGAACACAGGTGAGAAAACTGGGGACCAGAGGGGTTCTCTGTTCTTAGTGAGAGTGTTAATCGCTCAGTCATATTCTACTCTTTTGCAACTCCACGGACCTTAGCCCACCAGGCTCCTCTGTCCATGGGATTTTCCCAGCAAGAATACTGGAGTGGGTTGCCTTTTACTCCTCCAGGGGATCTTCCCAACCCAGGGGTTGAAACTACGTCCCCCTGCGGCTCCTGCATTGGCAGGGGGATTCTTTACCACCGAGTGACCTGGGAAGCCCAGAGGGGTTATGTCCAAACCAAAGTCAAATCCAAGCCTTCCAAGCAGTGCGGTCCCACGTGGACAGATCCAGCACCATCTCATCACCCACCTCCCCCCAACCCCGGGATGCAGTCCAGTCTGACTCTGGGCCCAAGAAAGGCTCTGGGAGAGTTTAATGTATCAGAAACCAGGTTTAGTTGAAAGTCACAGACTTAAAGTTCTCCACGGGCCCTTTTGTGATGTCTCCAACATGGACTGCTGTTGTGTCTCAACAGACACACCATACATACTCGGCTTTGACAGGAAAAGGACTGCTTAACCTAGAACATAAAAGCATAAGAAACAAAGTTCTGTTCTGTGGGGAGAGAGAGGCCCCTGTGTGGGGGGGACGGGGTCCCGTCTCTACCTGGTGGCTCAATAAGCTCCTCTCTGCAAGGCGGGGAGAAGCTCGCGCTGGTCCAGAAAGAGTCAGTCCCTTGTGCAGGCTCCAAACAAATCCGAGTTACATTGAGACAGTTACTAGCCCAGCGTCCACTGCCCCTCTTTCCTCCTGTTTTGATCAGAGGGTTTCAGATCCATCCCTGTTTGTGGGAGAATATTTTTAGTTTTTTCTCTGTCTCAACCGTGCCTCCAAGTGATCCCATCAGTTTAATGAAGGAGAAAAAAAAAAAAAAACAGTAATGATGCACAACAAAACCCTCAGTATAACCCTGGCCCCCGGGGAAAAGAGAGGATTTGGGTTTTTATTTTAAACTATTTATCCAGGGGTTGCTTTAGAATCACCTGGGGAATTTAAAATAATCTCTGTACTCCGGACACTGGGCTCAGGGTTTTGTTCATTTTTTTTTTTTTTAACTCTTCAGATGATCCCAAAGCACCACTGAGTAGAGGACCAGTGATGTGAACTAGTGTTTTTGCAGGTTTCTGTGCACGTGAGTCATCCTGGGGGGCTTTCCTAGTGGCCCAGACTGTAAAGAACCCACCTGTAGTGCAGGAGACCTGGGTTCAGTCTCTGAGTTGGAAAGATCTCCTGGAGAAGGGAATGGTAACCCACTCCAGTATTCTTGCCTGGAGAATTCCTTGGACAGAGGAGCCTGGTGGGCTACAGTCCTTGAGGCCCCAAAGAGTTGGATATGACTGAGCAGCTAACACACTTTCACTTTTTTCTGGACTTCCAAAACCTAAGATGTTCTAGAACAAGGGCACCTTGGTAGAGCATAGGGTCCAGTGATTCCCAATCCTGGCTGATCATCAGAATCACCCAGGAACTTTCTAAATGTTCATGTATTCCAGGGCTTTACCTAAATAGCCTGTCATTCAGCAATTTTAAAATAGCCAATTTGAATTCTGATGGATTCAGGGACCTAGTCCACCCTTAGCCTCCCCTTCCGCCCCCGCACACACACGTTTTATGGAAGAAGAACCCTAGGCATGGGATACTCTGTGATGAATTGACATTTTCCTGCTGTGAGAACTGACTGAGCCAGAAAAATAAAAGCCTGAGTGAGCAATAGGCAGACCTCCTTCCAGGTCACAGCGTTTGGGGAGCTGGGTTCTGGCTGATAAATTCAGGTGAGGTGTCTGCCTTGGCTTTGTTGGCTGACAGGCTAATTTTATGAGACAGTAGGACAATGGTCAGGTACACGGATAGCTAATAAATAAGGAGGCCTGGCCCAGCTGGAAGAGAAGATTTTGTGCTTGTCCAGGGCGCCATGCCAACACACAGGAAAGGGCAGTGGTGCCCCTCCCAGCTGCCCACCCCTCCAGGGAAGCTGGATGCTGCCCCGTCATGGTTTTCTCTCCTCTTCAGATTCTCCAGAAATCCTCACACCCTTTCAAAGACAGAGGGTGACAGTTTTTAAACAAATCCCAGCCAAGATCCTCACCAATGAGTAGAAGCACTTCTGCTTATTCCCCAGTGACTTCCGGCAGCGCCCCCAGCCCCTCATCTGGTCAGGAGGCTCCTGTTCTGTCTGCCTGTGTAGATCCAGCTCTGCTCACAATGTGAGAGGGAAGCGGGCTACTACCAGGCCTGCCCAGTGCTTCACACCTAGACCTGGGACCTGTGCACCCCCAACCCTGCCCAAGATCCACTGAGAACACCCTTGAGTAGATCTTGGAGATACCGTCATAGTTTTTTTTTTTTTTCCTGTAAAATTTATTTAGTTAGTTTTGGCTGCTCTGGGTCTTCACTGAGCAGGCATTCTCTAGTTGCAGTGAGCTGGGGCTACTGTCTAGTTGCAGTACACAGTCTTCTCATTGCAGTGGCCTCTCTTGTTGCGGAGCACCAGCTCCAGGCTCATAGACTCAGTAATTGTGGCTCCTGGGCTCTAGATCACAGGCTTAACAGTTGTAATGCATGGGCCTACTTGCCTGTGGCATGTGGAATCTTCTCGGACCAGGGATGGAACCCGTGTCCGCTGCATTGGCAAGAGGATTCTTATCCACTGTACCATCAGGAGGATCTAGTCATAATTATTAAAGCAATTTTTTTAAACCACTAGACTCTTCCCTGTAAGAATGCTTGATTTTTTTTGTTAAATTAAGCACACACATTTCAAGTCTTAACCCATATTTAATCGTTCATCAACGTATTTCCTGAGCACATACAATGCATCAGTAAACACCATATTTGTATAGTTTAATGACACAGTCCTGCTGGGTAGATATGATGGCTGCATTTTACATACAAAGAATCTGACGTTTAGAGATCAGGAGCTATTTGTCGAGATCACGCAGCCAGAAAGCCATTTAACTATGGCTTACAGCCAAACCTCTCTGGCTCCAAAACATCTTCTCCTTCCCCCCAAATCTGCCTTCACAATGACAGCCTCTTCTCCTTTCAGAGAGGGAGGAAGGCTGCTAATTGTAATTTTTAAATGAAAGATGTTTTCATTTAAAGAAAAACGAGAAAAGACAGGAGAAAGTCAAGACAAGCATCAACAGAAAGTGATTTCAACACATAACAACTTAATATTCATAATTGACCAGCAGACCATAAATCAGTAAGCTAAAAATTCATCCATCTTAATTCCTCTGAGATGTCTTCCGTGACTCTCCAGTCTAACGAGGGCGCGTGTCCTAACCTTTCACAGATACCGAGCGTCTCCTCTTCTGCACACACCAGCACCCCTGGCTGTGTGCCAGGGGCTCCTCCTGTTCTCGACACCCATTTCTGGGTGGACAGTCGAGCAGGACAACAGAATGATCTGTGTCACATCCCTTCTAGAAGGACTTGTACTTCCAGGTGGGCTTCCCAGGTGGCGCTTGTGGTAAAGAGCCCATCTGCCAATGCAGGAAATATAATAGACGTGGGTTCGATTCCTGGGTCGGGAAGATCCCCTGGGGAAGGACATGGCAACCCACTCCAGTATTCTTGCCTGGAGAATCCCATGGACAGAGGAGCCTGGCGGGCTACAGTCCATGGGGGTCACAACGAGTCGGACACGACTGAGGGACTTAGCACGCACGCATACATACTTCCAGGTAGTGGCTTATTTCTTTAAAATAAGCCTCGTATTTTGCAGCTGTTTTAGATTTACAGAGAAGTTGCAAAGACAGTGCAGCGTTCTCATCTGGTTTCCCTTCATGTTAGCATCTGCGTTACCAGGGCCAATTATAATGTGCGGTCATTTTTATTGATTGATTTTTGGCTGTGCTGAGTCTTTGTTGCTGCGTGGGCTTTTCTCTAGTTGCAGCAAGTGAGGGTTACTCTTTGTTGCTACGCACGCTTCTCATTCCCGTGGCTTTTCTTGTTGCAGAGCAGCACGGGCTTCAGTAGTTGTGACTCTGGGCTCTAGAGCACAGGCTTAGTAGTTGTAGTGAACAGGCTTCGCTGTTCTGCCGCATGTGAGATCTTCTCAGATCAGGGATTGAACCCATGTCCCCTGCTTTGGCAGGAAGACCTACCTGGTAATTTTTAAAGTGATTCTTTTCTCTTTCCCTGTGGAGTGTGGTCACAAGGCATCTTGGGAGCCCCAGCTTTGGTTGCCTTGATTCCTCTGGGTCTGAATTTTCAGGGCACCGGGTGGCATAATAGGGTGGGTTGGCGGGGGTTTCCTGGGAGGGTTAAATGGGGTCATCCCAGTGAAAGCCGCCAAGATGGAGTCTGGCATGCTTGTTGAGTATGAACCTTGTACTCTGCCTTGAAGCAGCAGTTTGCATCATCCCCCTGCAAGGCTGAGCCACACCCTAACTTGTGTTTATTTAATATACTCTGAGTATTTGTCTTCTCCCTGCTGCCTTCCCTCATCCTTTCCCATAAATCCTGTTTGACAAATTCAGGCCAAGGGCAGTTGTTCTCAACAGAGAGATGGCTTCCTCTTTCAGATTGCATCTTTCAGAGTCGTCGGCCGAGCCAGGTGGGCCCGGCCAAGCTGAGGAGTGGGCCCCCATGCACAGCTCATGCCTCCTGAATTTGCAAGCAGCAGCGGCGAAGCTCGGAACTTGAAGAGATTGCCAAGGTGGTACAGAATTGAAAACATTTCCACATGGTTCATGTTACTTGCGGCAGTGGGAGGAAGGAGGTGGGGGGAGGGGGGAGCTGCAGCGGTGGGTGGGGAGGGGCTAGAAGAAGAGAAAACAGACATAATTAGAAAGTGTGGGCTCCAGACATTTTCCTCCCCTTCCTGATTTATTTTATGTCCCCTGAGCTGGATGCCAAGCTGGATGCCAAGCTGGCACACAGGTTTTCAGAAATGAATGGGGTGCTTGAGGCCTCCAGAATGAAAATGACAGTCTTCAAGTGCACACTCAGTGATGGGGGCAGGGGGCGTCTCCTCACACACAGACGCCCTGTGAACAAGAAGCCTCCTCTGGTCTCTCCTCACCTCACCCACAATGTCCTGGAAGCCAGCAGCTGCCTGAGGGGAACCCACTTAGGGCTGTGTCTGAGTAATGAGCCTTCTTTTTAAGACCTTCTCTCTTGTTTATCCCAGTCCATTCAGAGGATCCCACTCAATGTGAGTAGCTGCTCAAGCCTTGTTAAAAACAACTGTCCTTATTCCTTAATTAGCACAAGAGAACTTGAAATAAAAAATATTTACACGTGTTGTTTTTTCTTTTCTCTTACTTTTTTTTTTGTAAATACCGAACAGGGTTGTCCTTTGATGCTCGTCTTTCCCTGCGTGCCCAGTGTTTTAATTGGACCACTCCCTGCATTTCGGGTCTTTGGCAGCAGGACTGTGTGGGTGGAAGAGGTCTGAGCTGTCTCCTCCTCAGCCAGGCAGAGCAGACCGCCAGGGGAAGCGGAGAGAGGTCTTTCTAAAGTGGGAGAAACAAGTCACAGAAGAACTGTCACACTCCCACTCGCAACTGATATTCAAGTCAGATATGGAAGGGATCAGGGCTTCCCCAGTGGCTCAGTGGTAAAGAATCTACCTGCAATGCAGGGGCCACAGGAAACGGGAATTTGATCCCTGGGTCAGGAAGATCCCCTGGAGGACGGCATGGCAACCCACTCCAGTATTCTTGCCTGGAGAATCCCCATGGACAGAGGAGCCTGGTGGGCTACAGTCCATGAGGTCACAGAGTCGGACACCACGGAAGCAACTTAGCGTGCAAGGAGAGCCAAAGGCTGTTGTTGCTCAGTTGCTAAGTTGTGTCTGACTCTTTCCGACCCCATGGACTGCCGTATGCCAGGCTCCCCTGTCCTTCACTATCTCCTGAAATTTGCTCAGATTCATGTCCATTGAGTCGGTGATGCCATCCAGCCATCTCATCCTCCGTCACCCCCTTCTCCTCCTGCCTTCAATCTTTCCCAGCATCTAGGTCTTTTCCAATGAATCAAAGGTTACACCTCAAGATTTTGAAGGGAATTGTGGCTATCTTAAAAATGATCATGGATAGAAAGTTCTAGGAATCTAGGTCTCCCCCTCTCCCAACACATTTTGAATATAGCTTGAAAAAAGTCATTGTTTATCGTGACCAAAATGTTTCTATCTGTAACCTGTTGAAATGAGAGTTGACCAAAAATCCAGAGTGAGATACAGAAGACAGAGATGTTTCTTGGCACATACAACCATGGGTATGTGGGAAAGGGCCCTGAGTTTTACCTGTAAGTTGCAAAACAGTGGTTTGGGTGCCTGCTTCTTCATTCCTTCCCAGCAAATGTGAACTCTGGCAGACTCTTTTGCCCTTTCTTCTCTGAGAGGTGCAGAGCTCCAAAGAGGAGGGTGGAAAAGGAGAACAGTCAAGGATCAAGGTTCAAAGGAAGGACACAGGCGAGAAAAAGAGAGTTGGTGAGAACAGCTTTGGCCCAGGAGTTAACAAATCTGAGTCTGAGTCTGTCATCTGACACTAAACAGCAACAATAGTAATTTAAAATAACACTAGCACTTACTGATGCTGAGCAGGGCCCTGGGGGCTCCCTGGCACGGAGGCCTGTTTGTCCCCCTACTTCCTACAGGCAAGACTCCAGCCTCCGAGACCTTCTCTGAGTCCCAGCAGTCCAGTCAGCTGCTGCTCGTTCCTCCTTCTCACACTTTCAGCAACATTACTGCGTATCAAGTACCTAATACTCTCAACATTACCGGGACTTGGAACTTCACTTGCCCAATGGAATGAGGGAGAGGGGTGCACTTTTGGGCCCACACTGCCAATGAGGAGGCAGTTCTAGGTCTCTGAGAAACCGCCCATGGTCATACCAATCCCAGAGGCCAGAGAGAAAGGGGAGGTGAGCGTGTAACACCTGACATTGTCTCTTCACACCACTTCCTGGGTCCTTTGAGAGGAGCCTTCACATTTCAAGCGAAATATTTGGGTTCATCAGGCCCCGAGCAGAAGACCTCATTGGAACATCCCTGTAGGTGAGCACTGAGGTGTAACAGAGTGTGGGAGCCACACCGAGACGCCCAGAGAATAAAACAGCCATGGATGAACCTTGAAGATGTTACGATAAGTGAAATAAACCCAACACAATAGGGCAAATACTGCATGATTCCACTCATAAGAGTTGCCTAGAGAAGCCGAATTCACAGAGACACAGAGGAGAATGGTGGTTACCAAGCCCTGGGGGAGGAGGAAGCAGGGGCTCGTGTTTAATGAGCACAGAGTTCTGGTTTGGGAAGATGAGAAAGTTCTGGAATGGTGATGGTTGAACCCTGTGAATGTACTTAATACCACTGAACTCCCAACTTAAAAATGGTTAAAATGGTTAATGTCTTGCTATATGCATTTCCCACAATAAGAAAGAAAAATGAACATATCAAAAAGTATCTTATTGTTCGTTTATGATTATATAATATTCATTTGTTAAAATTAAATACAGAGAAGTGTAAAAATCAAGACAAAGCAATTTGCACCAACTAGATTTAACTCTCATTGTGACTTCTATCCAGTCTTTTCCCTTTGCATCTCTCTATCCATCTAATATGTATACAGAAGCTCACATATTTGAGTTCATAACGTATAAGCAGTTACTTTCCCTTAACGCTATATTCTGAGCATTTGTCAAACAATTGAGATTTACTTGTAAACGTAATGGTAATGGCCGCATCCTAGTTCGGGCATGCTGTAATTTCTGGAGCCCTCTCTCTGTTTTGGACGTTAGGTTTTCTGATTCTTTTACTTTGTAAATAGTGTTAATGCAGTCATCCTAGTACACTCGTCTTTGCCTGCCTCTGCTTTTTTCCTTCTAGAAATAGAGTTACTGGGTCAAAGGACAGGTTATATTCTTGAAAAACTGTTTCATTGTTTCTGTGCGTGTGCTTGTGAACTAGTTTCAGAAGCCCTTTCCCTGTCCTTTGTTCGTCTGGGGACTGTTTGAAGCCCCTGGGGTCTTACCCTCTTTTGGTCCATGCTGGCTGAGTGGTCCTCACATTTCTGCCTCCCAAAAGGTGCCTTTTAGGGGAGATGTGTTTGAATGTTGATCAGACCCTAGACCAAACTTAGAGAGCTGAGCAAAGGAGGCCATTTGGGCAAAATCGAAAGAAACAGGGTCTGAGGTTTTGTTTGTGTAAACGTGGCTCATTTCTCCTGGGAAGGTGTGAAGTTTTTAGGGTGAAGCGCAGCTGCCCCAGCTCCGTCCTGTCCTGGCCATTCGCTAATGCATTCGGTGCACTTCCTGCTTTGAAGGAGGAAGGAAAGTGAAATCTCGCTGAAACTCTTCTGGCTGCTGGTCCACAGGGGGTTAAAAATAGCCTGAACCACATCATCCTTTGGGCTCCCCCTGCGTTCTGTCACTTTCTCGCTCTCAAGTGACACACACAGACCCACCCCAGGAGAGGACACAGCACATCTCTGATCCCCAGGCGATTTGGGGCTTCAAAAGCCCTTCTTGCATCCTTTCCTCACGGCCAGCTGACTCTTTTTCTCTCACTGTTTCCCCACTTCTCTGTACCTCCCTCCCACTCTTCGCAGCTCAGCTCAAATGTGATTTAGACATGGAAGATTTTGCGACCCTTTCAGACTAGATCAACACTCTTAACGCTTTTTTCATAGAGCTTTTCACAATTTGTAATTATCTTAATTTGGTTAATCGTCTGGCTGATGTATCACTTAATGTTTTCATTCAACAAACATTTTTTAAGTGCCTCTGTGGTGTGCCAGAAACTCTAGTGTTTGCTGGGGTTATAGGGATGAGCAAAATAGATTTGGTTTCTTTTCTTGTGGAGCTGACAGTCCAGTGGGAGATGTACAAATAAAAATCTGACTGCAATTTTCAACAAGGGCTATAAAGAGAATCGAAGGTGGTACAATGACAGAGATTGATGGAGGAACCCCAGCCGTGGAGTGTCCTGAAGGCCATCCTGAAGACAGAAGAGTGGGAGGAGATAGCTGGGAAGAGTGGGGAAGACGATGCAAGCAGAAAAGTGTCTATTGGAATTGGTAACCTGTAGGATGCTGGTGACCCTGACCGTGTTTCTCAGAGGGCAGTTGGTTGAGGAGTGAATGGATGGTGAGGGTTTAAGAAGTTCGTACACAGGAAGAGCAGTTTGGACTGTACAGGGGAGATAGAAAAATCGAGTAGATGGAGAGAGATAAGAAGGGCCAAGGGAGGAATTAAAGTTGATTTTCCATATTTTCTTTCTTTCTTTTTTAAAAAATGGTAAGTAGTAGAAGATGTTTATAAGCTGTGGGGTGAATCAGGGGGAGGGAGGGAGAGACTTAGCAATGCTCAGAGAGGCAATAAACGGAAAGCTAAGTCCTTGAGAAGACAAGATGGGATAGTATCCAGAACAGAGATGAATAGATAGGACTTTTATAGGAGGAGAACCACCTCATCAATTTTTAACATTTTATTATAGAAAATTTCAAACATATAAAAGCAGAGAGAAGAGTATAATGAAACCCCATATACCCATCACCCCAGCTTCAACACCAAGCCAATCGCAAGTCATCTGGATTCACCCAATTTAGCACCTCTTTCCCAAATTATTTTGAAACAAGTCCAAGACACTAACTTTTCATCGGTAGGGACCTTAGTGGTATCCTTGAAAATAAGGACTTAAAAATTTCAACAACACTATTATCTCACTTAAAAAATTGATAACTTGGGGCTTTCCCGGTGGTCTAGTGGTTGGGAGTTCACCGGCCAATGTGGGGGACACGGGTTCGATCCCTGGTCTGGGAGGATCCCACATGTCACAAGCAATTAGGCCCGTGAGCCATAACTACCAAGCCCACAGGCCTGGAGCCTGTGCTCCGAAGTGAGAGGGGCCACCACAGTGAGAGGCACTCGCACCACAACTAGAGAGGGCCTGTGAGCAGCAACAAAGACCCAGTGCAGCCAAGAATGAACAAATATATCTTTCCAAAAAATTAGTGATTTTTTTTTTAACATCGCCAAATACCCAGTGTTCAAATTTCCCTGACAGTCTCTTATATGTTTTTTTGTATTTTATGGATGACTTGTTCAAATCCAAACCACACAAGATGCACACACCAAGTTCAGCTGATACACTTTTTTAAGTCTCTTTGGACCTCTAGGTCCCCACTTCCTATTTTTTTTCCCTCTAACATCTGTTAAGAAACCAGGGATTTTGTCCTGGTTTTCTCACATTCTGGATTTTGCTGATCGCATACCTAAGGTGTGATTCGACACATTTTTTTTCTCACTTGTAAATCTTCTGAATGGTTCGTTTACATTTCCATCAAAGGCTTGATCAGATTAAGGTCCTTGCTTTTGCTTTTGGAGAAGAGAGAGGCAAGAACACATGGAAGGCACTGCTGTGTGCTTCCTCTTCCATCACACGGAGAGGCAGCGTGAGGCCTGTGTGTCTTGTATCTGGTGATGTCAAGATCAGCCGGCAGGTTTGCTGTTATCGACCTGCTCCACTCACTCTAAAGTTTCTCATCAGCTTTCCACTGAGTGGTTTTAGCAGTTACTGATGGCCGTTGCCTAGATTCACTGTTTCGTGGGGCATTACAACATGATACTATTCCATCACTCTGTTAGGGGGTGAACTGCGCCTCCCCAAATTCATGTGTTGAAATCCTAACGCCCCTCCATATCTCAGAATGGGATTTTATTTGGAAATAGAGTCACGGGGTCGCACAGAGTCGGACACGATCGAGTGACTAACACTTTCACTACACGTGCCCCTCATTCTGGTCAACAGAGTCAGGCTGACTGTGGCTCAGAAGAGAAGACGAGGACCAGGGGCAAGGCTGCGGGCAGGTCTGAGCATTGCCAGTTTGGAGAGGGTCCTGCACCCAGCTATGAGCGAACAAGACCACCGATCAGCCTCTCAGCCGTGGCCTTCCAGCATCACGGGCGCGTGGTGAGCGGATGTGGACTTGACTGCTCCAGGTGCACGTCCAAGAAAAGGAAAAAAAAAATCTGATTGTCCAACAAAAAAGGAAAGCTTCTTTGACTTTCAACGACTGTTCTCAGGAGCCAGCAAAGTGGACAGTGTGCGCTCTGGCCCCACCAGACACTCGGTCTCCTTAGTAACTTGAAGGGGCTGGAGCACGTGATCGCCAAGCGAATCCAGCCCCAACCTGCTGTGACACCGATTCGAAAACCGTTAGGAAATACACACACACGTGTGTACATAAGTATGTACAGATATAGTTTTTCTTTGTAAAGTAGGCCAATTAGTGCCTTTCAAACTCGTAGAAAAAGTACAAAAACAAAAGTGTTTCAAGTGGCCAGATGGCTCTTGTCTTAGCACACTGCGGGGATGCCCCATGGCCTGGTGGAAAGAGCTGTGAGCAAGAACGCTCATATCTGGGTTCTAGCACCATCTCTTAGACCAAGCAATTCCGGGTTATTAGGCATGTGACTTGACATCTCTGACTTTCATATTCCTCACCTACAAATTTTTTAAAAGTTGGATTACAAGAGCTCTGAGGTGAGTCATTAGTGGTTTTATCCATAAGTAGGACCTGCTGCAACCTTCTCTGTCACCCTTCCTCCAAGGTTAGGAGTGATGGGTGACCCACAGTCCGAGCACAGGAGTTCTGCAGGTGCCAAGTGATGTGGGTGGGGATGAGCCAGGACCCAAGGGTGGTGCAGAAGGGGAGGTCCCTACCTACCTTCAGAAGCTTTTATGTTGATGATATTGATTGTATTTTATTTAATTCAGGTAGGAGCCAGTTCCTGCCTCAAAGTCAAGTGTCTCAGAAGAAGGAAACCATGCCACGGGGGTGGAGGACCGGAGAGACCCAGAGTCTCTTGACTCCCAGTGCCTCCTGCCCCAGCTGGACAAGTCCCTGAGAGTCTGCTTTCTTGGATGGAGCTGAAATTCTTTTAAAAATGCCCCACTCCAAGGAGGAAGACGATGCTGCTGACAGTGAAACCTACACAAATCTAGAAAATGAGAATTTAGAGAAAAGGTTTGGAATTCTCAAGTAAAACGTAGAAAAGAATAAACAGGACCAAGAAGAGGGGAGGAGCAGGAGTTGAGACCCCAGAAAGCGACAGGGGGAGGCAGGGAGAGACGCTCTGAGAACAGGGAGCAGCTCCAGGTGGGCTGAGCCTAGAGTAGCCAGCCTGGCCTCGTCCACCTGCGCCCCGTGAAAGGCCTCGAGCAAGTGGACTGTCTTGAAATCGTACAAGCAGGCAACAGGAGGAGGGGGTGGGACTCGGGCTCACTCCCCAGATCCCAGGGCTGACGGAAACCAGGGTGGAGGAGATGCTTGGAGCAGGGGCTGGGGGAAACCTCAGCCTCTCCCAGCTCAGTCACTCTTTTGTCCCACCCAGGGAAACAGCTCCCTTGTCATCAGCTCTGATGTGCATTATTATTTTTTTTTTTTTAAAAAAGACTTTAAAATACTATTTTTACCAGCAGCACATTTTTTTTTTCTTCCAAAGGAACAAAAGGATCACAACCCACACGCTCCTCAAACTGGCAGCCCTGAGCAAAGGCAGAGCTGGGATTAGCATAGGGAGGGAGCTCCAGCCTCCCATTCCCACCCCTCCTCATTCCCACAGAAAGGAAACCTGAAGGAACGCCATGGGCTTGCTCTTGACGCTCTCCTGAAACACACGAGCAGGAATAGGAGGAAATGATAAGTGAGAGGGCTTCACAGCCAGTATGATCCTCAGTAGTACTTTGGCCATTAATAGTTAGTGTTATAGTTCTGAGAAAGGAAGGGGTCCCTCTCTGTCTCTCCTCTCTCTCTTTCTCTCTGTCTCTCTTATACACAATCGCACACACAGACACAGCCTGGTGGCAAGGTTTTTTCCACCACAAAGAAATTTTGCTCATTCACATTTCATATTTCCAATGTCCCTTAACGTGTCCTCTAATTAAGCATTTCTGGGTCATTTGGTAGTTCAGGAAAGGCTGAAATATATACTCACTGTTTATATTTTTCTCTTCCTCCAAACAGCTAGCACTTAGGGGTCTTGTTCAGTAACATCCATCTGGGGTTCTCCTTGTTTGCCCATGTGACAGGACAGGTCAGAGCTGGGCCATGAAGGACTTACCTCTGATGTGTACATGTGTAAGAGAGTTGTTTACTTATATATAGATGAGGGAGACTGTTTAAGGGGAAAAAATCTGGCAACAAGAACCCCCAGTATATCTAAACTTTCTAAATTTCTCTTAAAATGGAAAATATGAAGAGTATTACTCATACCACTCTTTATAGAAGTGGAAGACAAAGGGGAAGTAGATGATTCACTGCAACACAAGAGACAAAGCACAAACCAGAGCTAGAATGACTTCTCCGCTCAGGCCTTTGAACTTTGGGTGAAGGACTTGGTGTCCCCATGTGGGACCTGCATGGGCCACTCAGTGACTCTCTCACTGCTCTCCCCTTCCCACCCACCCTGAGCCCTACTGACCTGGGATACCTTGGAAGGTGCCTGCCTGGGACCTTGCACACGACCAGTAGGGCATCTTGGCTCTGTGTGGGGTGGGTGTTCCTTGGGTACCTGCTTCCTGACACATTAAGCATGTGTACTCAGTGGCTCAGTCGACTCTTGGTGACCCCGTGGACCCTAGCCCGCCGGGCTCCTCTGTCTATGGGATTTCCCAGGCAAGAATACTAGAGCCGGTTGCCATTTCCTCCTCCAGGGGAATCTACCCACCCAGGGATCGGACCTGCATTTCTTACATCTCCAGCATTGGCGGGAGGGTTCTTTACCACTGCACCACCTGAGGAGTCCACTGGGAGGTCCTCTCAAAGGTCACAGGAACCGGGGGCTGTCACCCGCTCAAGGTCATGCTCCCCATTACCACTTTCCTCCAGGCATCTCCATCGTCTTGCCCATCAGAGGCCTTAAGGCCATGTGGACAGGGCCTGGGTGAGTTCCTGAAACGTCCTGGCCCTCAAATCCACACAGTACTTATACACAGAGAAACAAGAGAGGTGCTGAAAATTCATGACCAAAAGGAGTAGGGATACGGCTTAAGGAAAACCCATTATTGGATATTTGCTGCAGAGGAAACAATAAATCAAAGTAATGATCCTTAGAGCAGGCACCTGATAACATTTTTTTGTAAAGATAAGCCAGTCTATCTTAAAGAAGGATATTAAACAGATCCGTCAACCCTGGGCAAACTAGGTTTGCTAAATAAACTGACAATTAATAGATAGCCTGGAAGATAAACACCATTCAGGGAAGAGTCGCTAAAAGGCTGGTGCTTTTAAAGGCGGTGTTTACTTTAGGAAAGAGAAAATGAAGTTGAAAGATCAAGTACCAGATAGAAAACACATCTCCCACACACTGGCCCCAAGTGTCAGGTTCTGAACTGATGCCCTGCCTCTTAGAGCTGAAATCCTGCTTTGTCAATCACTTTTCCAGAAAAATCACCTCTCTGTGAAAGTCTGGGTTTCGGACCTCCTTGACAGTCTAGTAGTCAAGACTGTGCTTCCAACACAAGGGGTGTGAGTTCGATCCCTGGTTGGAAGACTAATATCCCATGGCCCAGCCAAAACAATAAAAAATAAATAAATAAAAATTAAAAAGGCAATCTCTCTTAAAAAAATATATTGCCCAGAGCACTGGCTGTGTATTTATGTGTCTGGTGTTTGGAGGGTTAACCCATTCTTCAGTGTTTTATTTTAAATGCAGCAAGGTCCTTTTTTTGAGTTGAGATGACTTTCCAAACACATACCAGACGCCTGGAAAGATGGCAATTGCTACAACATAACGTGATTTAAAGCGGTCTCCTAGGAGCACACCCAGCCCAGGGCGTCTGCAGACTTGTTTATTGTTATTTGTTCACTGCCAAAGACAGGGCATAAGCTCGAGGTCAAACTCAGATCCATCAGCACACCGCTAACCGTGGTTTTGGTTTGTAAATCTGTTCCCGAAGCTAACTGTTGATAGGAGCTTCTTGTTTTGACCACTTCTGATCAGGAACTGCTAAGTTTCACAGCGATGTTCTGATTTCTGTGTTTCTTCTCCGCATGTTCTGGAGACCTGGGGCAAAGCCGTGGGTGGGGGCGCCCCTCTCCCCTACAGGCAGGTGGAGTGCATCCTGACACAACAGGGTGATCGCCCCATCGCTCCACTGGCCGAACCTCCCCGTCCCCACAGCTCAGCCTCATGTTCCTAGAAGTGCTCTTGACATGAAATTACTTCTCGTCACCACGGTCTCCATGCCAACTCAGGCTCCACAGGCCCCCAAGGGCCATGAGAACGCTGCAGAGGACAGACAGACAGCATCTGTAGCCACCCGGGTCTTCTCCATCCATCTTCCCAAGCATTCAGTGATGGCTGCTCTCCTCTGCCCCTCTAGCATCTTCCTTTCTGGCAGAATTAGATGGCAGGAGTGGGTAGAGGAAGGAAGTCTCTCCCCTTCTCAGCTTCAATCTCTTTCCAAGTCTCTGCATCCTTTGCCATCTCCAAGACCTACCTATGAACACCTGAGTCCAGGTCGAAAAGGGGTCCCTGTTTCTTCCACTTTTGCCCCATCGCCCAGGAGCGCCCCCCACCCCGTGATGTTCCAGACAAGCTGTGTTCCGTTGCTACTCCCTGCTTTGGCCTTCACTCTGCCTTTGGGGTCTGGGTGGCTGTCCCTGCCTGTCGCCTCGATCCTGGGTGGCCACACTCTCTGCCTGACTCCCACCCAGAGGTGGTACCCTTTGGCGTGGTTGCTTTTCTAACCCCTTCCCTATCGGCACCTTTGCAAATTGTCCCCATCCTGACATGCGGGTCTTGAACTCACCTTGGGGTCCTTGCCACTGTGCTCATCCCTTGGAGGAACTCGGTGTCATTTCTCTGGAATTTATCCCGAGGTTAAATATGTCAGCAACACTCAGGGGATGTGATCTTCCCTGCAGGCTCTCTGGTACCAGCTGTTTCTCTGAAGCTGGGTGGGTTCCCTTGACTCAGCCTGACAGGTGGGTGGTCTCGCTCATCCCCTGTCTGCCCTAGGGAGTGGGGAGTCACAGGGCTGGAGCCGTGGCAACCCCTGGCCTTCAGGGAGGACATCCCATCTAAGGACACATCAGTGCAACCTGGGACAGGGCAGTAAAGGCCCAGTCATCTGGCCATTTGAGAGGTCGAGTTCCTGGCTGTATGTGTGCGTGCTAAGTCACTTCAGTTGTGTCCTACTCTTTGCAACTCAAAGGACTGTAGCCCTCCAGGCTCCTCTGTCCGTGGGATTCTCCACGGTGGGTTGCCATGCCCTTCTCCGGAGGATCTTCCCGACCCAGGGATCGAACCTAGGTCTCCTGCATTGCAGGCAGATTCTTTACCGTCTCAGCCAACAGGGAAGCCCCCCTGGCTGAATGAACCCCTCCCAATGGCTGAATAGCCATACACAGGGATGCTCTGAGACCTGCTGACAAGGGGCTACAGGTGTGGGCACCTGGCTAGCACAGCCCACTTGCCAAGCTCCTCCAAAAGCACTTCCTCTCGTGGGTTAGCATTCAGGCTTGGTCTTTGGGGTGTCCTGATGCTGCCGAGCCTTTTCATACCCTCTCCTCATTAGAACATGTTCTTTCTCTCTATTGTGTGAGAGAGAATATAGCAGTGTTCTGAATAATAGCGGGACAGTCACCGTTGTCCTTGGCAACAGAGCTGTGCTAGGATGCGCTGTTTGGTAAACAAAGTGGGTCTGACTCCTGTGGGTGTGGGCGCCTGGCGCCTGGGGCAGGGGTGGCCAGGGTGGAGGTACGGCCTCTCATGGAATCTTCGCTAGATTCCACTCTCCCAGTGGACCTGAATCTCTGCATGAGAACTTGACCTGCATTCATAGAGGAAGAACCCCAAGTAGATGCCCGGGAGAGCACTTGCCACCGTGGAAGAGAAGGGAAGGAACTGGCTAAAGGCCCAGTTCAGGCCTTACGTGCATCCTCTGTGTCACCATGCAGTCCTCCCAACAGCCCTGGTGGTGGATGAGCTTAACCCACCTCACAGAGAAGGAGCCCGAGGCTCAGGGACAATCCAACTGAGGGTCCAAGGGCTCGGGGGCCGGCTCTGCACCTCGCAGCTGTGTGACCTGGGACAGCCTTGTTGGGGGACAGCCCAGAGGGGATTAGAGGCGGGCCTGTTGACTCCAGTGACATCCCACTGTGTCCTAAACTGAAATGCTTCCAGGGCCTCTTCTGTGCTTCCTCCTCCTGCAGGGACCAAGGCTCTAAACAAAGGAGGGGTCTTCCAAGGGCGCCTGGCTTCAGGTCCAGTTCTTCTCAGGGGTGGGAAGATACTTGGCTCAGCGTGTTGCTTGCTGACACTGAAACCTACAACTGGAGGTGGGGAGTATCTATGAGCGAGGGTTTTGTAAAAACAGAATTGATTGTTAACAGGGACTTCTAACACCAAGTGTGGCCAAGGGAAGGTTTAAAGATAGGAAGGTGGACACAGCCGTGGATGCTGTGAACCTGGGAGAACGTGCAGGCTGCTGGAGTCAAGTCACAGCCCTGACCTGAGTGTGTCTGTGAAATGTGCAGACATCCCAGGTCACACAGGAGAGTGTCCCCCACCAGGGCCTGGGCACCCCGGCTCAGGACAAAAGCAGTCAAGCCAGAAATGGCAGGACCCAGAGCAGGAAAAGGCAGAGATTTCATTCTACTCTCAGGATTCTACATTGTCTGTTTTCTGGCAGAGTGACTATATGCAGATTTTACCCCAGGAAGGAGGGGAAGGGGCCCATCGGGCAGACCCAGCAGCAGAGACTCTGCTGGAGTTTCTCAGCACCTAGAGCCCCGTGCAGACCCTCACAGGAGTCCGAGTGGTGGGGAGCCCACAGTGGGCTTCACTGCATGTTTGGAATCACCTCTCAGTTCCTTCCATACTGTGGGTAACAGGTAGGGGGCCTCCTGGAACAGCCACGAGCACGTTGGCTTTGATGGTAATGGCCGTGGCTTGAGCCAAGCTCGCAACCACCAGTGGGAGCTGAGCCTCGGTCTGGTGGTGGTTTAATTGCTAAGTCGTGTCTGACTCTTTGACCCCATGGACTGTTGCCTGCCAGGCTCTTCTGTCAATGGGATTCTCTAGGCCTTGGTTTTCCCAAGTGTAAAAAGAGGAGCAATGGAACCAGGTGGCCCCAGGCAAGTGGGATGGAAGAGAGTTTAATCAGATTCTTTTGCCAAGATGTGGGTAGGGTGGTGGGGCATTCAGCTCAGGGCTTGGCAATCCAAGGAGGCCAAGGTTAGCAGTGTGGGCACCTAGAGAGAGAGTTGGGAGAGGACACACCCCCTGCCCCTCCCAGCCCCAGAGGGAGGGGACCACATACCCTGGCACCGCCTCCCACCCACCTGGCCCTTATCCACGCCTCCCAAGGGCCAAAGGAGTGGCTTGGGCTAGCGTATCTGTGCCAGAAAGGACTTCCCTCCTAGCGCAGTGTTAAAGAATCCTCCTGCAATGAAGGAGATGTGGGTTCAACCCCTGGGTTGGGAAGATCCCCTGGAATAGAAAATGGCAACCCCCTGCAGTATTCTTGCCTGAAAAATCCCAAGGACAGAGGAGCCTGGTGGGCTACAGTCCATGAGGTCGCAAAAGAGTTGGACACAACTGAGCGATTAAGCAACAAAGTGCCAGGAACTGTGCTCCGCAAGGAGGCTACCACCGAATGGACCCACAGGTGTGGGAGTGGGAGGGGCAGGTACAGAGGGAGGGCAGGGAAGAAAAGGGAGGTTGTGTTTTACCCATTGTCTTTGCTGGTCTATTGATTCAAACCTCAAAAAGGAAAGAGGAAAAACACCTGAGGCAATAATAGCCCAGAGCAATATCAGTATTGATGTCAGTTTTATTTTTAAATAGGCGTAAATAGAATCAAGGATGCTAGTTTCTGGAATTTTCTATGTGAGCCTGTCAGAGATGATAGCTACTAGGGCAAGCCTTAGATGAGATTCAGTGCTGAAAACATTTTCTGCCTTTAGCACAAGCTAACAATTGGGATATGTTTTTGCTGTAGCTAGAATTCTCCCCGCCCCATTTCTTTTATACTGATTTTTAAAATTTGACTTCAGAATTGGACAGAAAATGCATCTCTACCAATGTTGTTCATTGGAAAACGATGGCAAACCACTCGACAGGGAGATGTATAATTCAGGCCACTACTGAATTATATGCCTAGAAGCCAACAAAGTAAGTACTTTGTTGCTAAGGGGATTAATTAGTTAGTATTTATAAAGGGCTTTAAAGGTGAGAAATGCTCTATAAATGTAAAGTACTATTAATATCACCAGTAGTCCGACTGCTTTTATATTACACAGGAAGGCTTGTTCCCTAGCCGGGTTATGGATTCTTATGGTGAAGATGAAAAGGAGGAAAAAGAACAGCAAGGACTTGCACAAGAAGGCGACCCACTGGTTTTTGTTTATTTTACAGTAATTTCCATAACTGAAGGAGGCTTTCCTGACATCTCTTCCAAACTATGATTATGTGTTTCACAATGCTTTTTAGTTTATAGGTTGGCGTCACATCCCCCTGCCCACTCCATCAGTCCTGCTTTCTTGGGCAAGTGAGTGGAGTTTGGGAAAACTGGGTCTTTCAGAAGGAGAGGAAGCTGTGGTCTCCCTCTGAGTGTCAGGCTGAGAGGACAGGACGTACAAAGTGTCCAGCTTGGGGGGTAGGTGTAGGGGGGTGGGTTGGCCCTCCTCACCCAAAAGTCTGGTTGGTGTGCCACTGAGGTCTTGGGGGCTGGCTAGTGGAGTTGGTTTGCTCACTGTGATGTATAATGCATCAAGGGGTCTGGTGATGGCATCACCAGGTGTGACTCAGATAATTCTAAAGTGCTTTGGAACATGAATCATTTTTTATTGACATAGTAGCTAAGGTGGGTGCCCTAGAGGTGGGTGGCCTTCCCTGGGAGGCTTTGGTTACATCATGTGCCAGTTTAAACGCTAAAGTGTTGAGTCAAGGGGCCTGCGGAACTAGGGTGGCACCAATGGGGAGAAGGCAGAGCCCTGGAAAGTTCCCAGGAAGATGTATGTTCAGCAGTAAGTGCTGACCACCTGTAATTCTGGACGATGCCCCTGGAGTGGAGGACAAAACAGAATCTGCCAGGCCAGAGGTGACCGTTACCACTGGATCCCTTTGCCATGGGTCCAGGCACTTCTTCATCGAGCACGTATGATGGGTCTCCCCAGGTGTGGATCTCCAAGCTACATACTTTGTGAGACTCGGAGGGCATTGGGAGAAAGGCATGCGTGAAAATGATAAGGTCAGGAATAAGCAAGGTGAGCCGCTGATGGGAAGCAGAGACAGGACAGAGGATGGGATGGGTCCAGTGTGGAGCTAACTTCTCCAGTCTCCAAGAGAGGTCTACCTGATATAGACCTGGGCACAAGACTCACACACCAGGGACTGGGCATTCATTTTGGCAGCTGGAAAACAGACCACACAAGGAAGTCATGTGACCGAGCATCAGCAATTTATTCCACGTTTTGTGAATTCAGCTGTACTTCTCTTTAGTCCTGCTCTTCTGGGTTTTACACAGGCCCAGTGAAAGGTGCTTCCTGGTGGCTCAGATGATAAAGAATCTGGCTGCAACGCAGGAGACCCGGGTTCAACCCCTGGGTTGGGAAGATCCCCTGGAGAAGGGAAAGGTTACCCACTCCAGTATTCTAGCCTGGAGAATCCCATGGACAGAGGAGCCTGGCAGTCTATGGACACGACTAAATGACTAACACTTTCACTTTTCACACAATGAAAGGTGCTGTTTTGGGAAATGTAGAGGATTCAACATCTTCACAAGTAAAGCCATTTTCAAATACTGAGATTGTTTCCCTAGTCTAACTGCTCCATGACAGCCACACCACACACGGTGTCCCCACAGAAGGTAGAGCCCTCCCGCCATCTTTGGTTTTGGGCTGAGCATTGAAGCTGCTCCTGTGAATGTTTCCTGTCCTTTCACTCTCCAAGGCTCTGCATTTCTGGAACAGATGGAAAGACCCACACAATGACACCTGCAATCCCCTTGTCTTAGGATATTTAGCCATCACCTGTGACGTGCAGTATCTGTGTCATTGTAACACCAGCTTCCTGGCAGGAATACTGGAATCTGGGAGAAACCCAGGTACCAAGATGCTGACCTGAATGTCAGGAGGAGATGGGAAGGGATTGCCAGAGGCAAATACCTCCCAGAAAAAGCAAAGTGGTGGCAAACCCACCGTTCCCTCCTGTTTTGTTGAAACTGCACTTTTCCATCATGGGAAGATGGTCCCGAGGGTGCCGCGAAGGCAGAAACCGAGAGAAGATCATTAAACAGGAAGTGTATCAAGCAGCTTCAGGTTGTCCATTTTGGAGCTAGGCTGGAATCAGCTATTCTCTAGTCCCCTGACTTCTATGGTGTCACCTGGACATCATACTGTAAGGAAAACTATCATGAATCCAGCAAGGCAGACAGACCTTTGTTTTCCTCTAAGATAACCCAGAACCCAAAAGGGACATGGCTGCTGAAAAAAGAGCCCCAGCAACAATGTCGGTCTGTCAGTCTTCCTCACCTCTGCCTCTCTCCCTCCTGTTTCCAGGTGTGCATTTCAGCAAAGCAAAGAAGACTGCCAGGAGTGACCGGGTAGCCGTGGGAAGAGATTTTGCATTGTGTATGCCTGTGCGCTTGTTTGTCTGCATGCATGCCTATGCAGTGCATGTGCCTCTGAGTGTGCACGTGTGGGCGTGTGTGCACATGCATGGTCACCTCCGCACCAAGGGCTGCAGGTGCCTGGGTGCCCACCCCACCTGCCGGCCTGGCTGCGTTTGCCACTAGCAACCTGCTTGCCGCTGGGTCTCTGCCTTGATGGCTTTTTATTTCCACTTCCTTTGTTGTCATTGTTTCATATTTTTCTGCCTAGGTTTGCTCCCCATAGTGAGCTTATAACATGGCTCGAGAACAAAGGCCGTGTCGTATTTCGTATATGATTTTGAAGCAGTGCCTTGGGATCTTTGTTTAGACACCCCCCACCGCCCGGTGACTGCAGCTCTGCTGCCTCTCCGTGGCTCCCAGAGTGATAACTGGGCCTGTCTGTGGACCATCTTGGAAGGTCCAGACCCCAGCAACCAGCCATCGTAGGGGGGCAATTTTTGGCAGTGATGATCCCCAGATGGAACGCACCAAGCTCCCCTCCTCCCACCCCGTGCTCAGGGCACAGGGGCTGGGACTTCAATCTGAGTACGTTGGATGCTTCCAACCCTCCCCCCAGGTGACACACAGGGGCCACTGTGCTGCCCCTTCTCCCTGCCCCCAGCTCCATTTTTCACCTCTCTCCGCTGCCCCGTGCCTGGACACCACCCCTAAAGTCTGCACCCTGTGCGCGCTCTGGTCCTCTGGCTGCCAAATGAGCTCAGGCCTGGGAGACAGAGTGGGAGGAGAGAGGAGGTCAAGGGATTTGCCAAAAGCACCTCCCTCACTCCCCACTAACATTCTGCCCCACCTGAGGAGAGTCTGGCAGAGGCTGGACTCTTTTCAGGGTCCACCTCCTGTAGGGTGACCCTCCCAGCAGAATGGTCTTGTGGGCTGCAGTCCTCCCTTGCCCCTTGTGCTGGGGTGGTCATCGCCTCTCCTGTTACTACTGCCCTGGGGGCCTAAACACCCCGGTCTGGCCCCCTTAACCCTGCTCACCCTCAGTGAAGAGTCCTCCCCTTAAACTTTCCTCAGATGAATCCTTTTAATGCACCCTCTCTTCTCCCCTGGACTGCAAGGAGATCCAACCAGTCCATCCTAAAGGCAATCAGTCCTGAATATTGATTGGAAGGATTGATGCTGAAGCTGAAGCTCCAATACTTTGGCCACCTGATGCAAAGAGCCGACTCATTGGAAGAGATCCTGATAATGGGAAAGATTGAAGGCTGGAGGAGAAGGGGACAATAGAGGAGGATTGGATGTCATCACTGACTCAATGGACATGAGTCTGAGCAAGCTCCAGGTGATTGTGATGGACAGGGAAGCCTGGCGTGCTGCAGTCCATGGGGTTGCAAAGAGTCGGACCCGACTGAGCGACTGAAGGACAACAGCTCTTCTCCGCGCATGCCCTCCAAGTTAACAATCAAGCCACACAAACTGTGAGCCCCCCGGGGGGCAGAGCTCTACCTGATTCCTTGCTCATCCCCAGGTTTAGCAGGTAGGTCACCAAGTGTCACCTGGTGCTAAACAAACACTGAATGGATGCAGAGTGGGTAAATCACATGTATGAAGGTTTGGTAACCATGGAGGAGTCAGTGATGTCTGATAGCAAAATATTAATAATAGAAGCCTAGAGGTGATGAGAAGGACTGTCGAGAGGAAGGGCAGTGGACACTTGTCCATGATGGAGTGTCACTCGGCCAAACCATGTGATGGGACACTGCAGTCAGCCTGCAGCTGGAGTTCCCCACCCCAGCCTAGGGAATGGCCACACGGCTGTTAGAAGCATCCTCAGGCTTCCTGTCTAGTAGGGGCCACACGCTGTTTCTCTGGAATGCTGACCATGGCCTTAAAATGCACCTGGCAAGGGGATCATTTCCCTCCTAAAGCTGGATGTGGATCAGTTCAGTTCAGTCGCTCAGTCATGTCTGACTGTGATCCCATGAACTGCAGCACGCCAGGCTTCCCTGTCCATCACCAACCCCCAGAGCTTGCTCAAACTCATGTACATTGTGTTGGTGATGCCATCCAACCATGTCACCCTCTGTCGCCCCCTTCTCCTGCTGCCTTCAACCTTTCCCAGCATCAGGGTCTTTTCCAATGAGTTAGTTCTTAGCATCATGGATCTGGATAGGAAGAGGAAAAGGGACAGCAGCCAGTGGACCATGAGGGCAGAAGAGGGAAGAGGCTGTCTGAGCTGGACGGACATTTCTCTGGCCTCCCCGGGGAGCTATGTAGCCCACTGAAGAGAGGGCAGATTTCGAGAAGGAATGAACTCCGTTCATGATGGGAAACTTTTCATGAGCCTGCTCCAAGCTTCTTGTCGAAGAGTAGAAATGCTTTTCCAGCATGGATCCCTTTGGGTAATTCCTTTTGCACTGCCTCCTAGGAGAGAATTGCACGCAGAGAGGCAGTGATTAAACACGTTCTGTCATTGGAGGTTTCAGGGCAGGTGGAGGTAGGGATGCTGTCTGACAGTCATCTTGAGGTAAGGTACCAGACTCTCACTCGCTGCCAAGGGAAGTGAACGCACGGGATAAATTGGGTCGGATCCCTCCAGTGCCCCCACAGATGCTCGTAAAGCCATTCTGCTGCAACCAGACAGTGTCCCCATCACGGAGAGGGATGTGTGTCACATGTTAAGAGAGCCCCATGGATAGCAAAGACAATGAATGTCAATCACAATGGATGAGGCTCTGTCAAGGATCTCTTTTGTCTGGATGATTTAAAAGCTTTACCCTGGTCAGAGGGCATCATCAGCTTCACCCAAGTCTAAGGGGCTCATGGACTCACAATAGTGGTGCATGTGGCTATATTTATGACCCATGCATTTACCCTTTAGGGAACCCTTTTGCAGCCTCTGTGGGTGTTACAATGTTGTCTCCTCTCAGTTCAGTTCAGTCACTCAGCCATGTCTGACTCTTTGTGACCCCATGAACTGCAGCACGCCAGGCTTCCCTGTCCATCACCAACTCCCGGAGCTTGCTCAAACTCATGTCCATCTAGTCAGTGATGCCACCCAACCATCTCATCCTCTATTGTCTCCTTCTCTTCCTGCCTTCAATCTTTCCCAGCATCAGGGTCTTTTCAAATGAGTCAGTTCTTTGCATCAGGTGGCCAAATGATTGGAGTTTCAGCTTCAGCATGAATATTCAGGACTGATTTCCTTTAGGATTGACTGGTTGGATCTCCTTGCAGTCCAAGGGACTCTCAAGAGTCTTCTCCAACACCACAGTTCAGAAGCATCAATTCTTCTGCGCTCAGCTTTCTTTGTAGTCCAACTCTCACATACATACATGACCACTGGAAAAACCAAAGCTTTTACTAGATGGAGCTTTGTTGGCAAAGTAATGTCTCTGCTTTTTAATATGCTATCTAGGTTGGTTATAACTTTCTTTCCAAGGAGTAAGCATCTTTTAATTTCATGGCTGCACTCACCATCTGCAGTGATTTTGGAGCCCCCCCAAAATAAAGTCTCTCACTGTTTCCATTGTTTCCCCGTCTATTTCCCATGAAGTGATGGGACCAGATGCCATGATCTTCATTTTCTGAATGTGGAGTTTTAAGCCAACTTTTTCACTCTCCTCTTTCACTTTCATCAAGAGGCTCTTTTGTTCTTCTTCACTTTTTGCCATAAGGGTGGTGTCATCTGCATATCTGAGGTTATTGAAATTTCTTCCGGCAATCTTGATTCCAGCTTGTGCTTCATCCAGCCTGGCATCTTGCATGATGTATTCTGCATATAAGTTAAACAAGCAGGGTGACAATATACAGCCTTGATGTAGTCCTTTCCCAATTTGGAACCAGTCTGTGGTTCCATGTCCGGTTCTAACTGTTGCTTCTTGACCTGCATACAAATTTCTCAGGAGGCAGTTAAGGTGGTCTGATATTCCCACATCTTTAAGAATTTTCCATAGTTTGTTGTGATCCACACAAAGGCTTTGGCATAGTCAATAAAGCCTTTAAATAAAGATAATAAAGTTGTCTCCTCTAGAAGAATCTCATCTCATTAAGCTGGACATCTATAATAGGAACGAATCCTATTATAGATAAACTTAAGGAAGATAATCTCATTATCTCTCTGAATAGCAAACATCATGTGAAAGATCTTTCTCTGTTATAGCATCTATCTCATTCTTAACCTACTGAACAATCTAGATCAGTTTGCCAGGCACTGTTTTAACTCATTAAATCCTCTACAGGCATGATTTGAGTACAGTGGTCATCTACGTTTTCAGACTAAAACTATCTGAGGCTCAGACCAGCTGAGTAACTTGCCCCAGGTCACACAGCCAGTAAGTATCAGAGATGGTGTTCATTCTCAGGTTTCACAGATGATAATCATCTACAACATTCCCTGAGTTTTTGAAAACAGAATTTTTATATGTGTGTGCTCAGTCATATCTGACTCTTTGCAGCTGCACAGACTATAGCCCACCAGGTTCCTCCGCCCATGGGTTTCTCCAGGCAAGAATACTTGGAGTGAGTTGCTGTTTCTTTCTGCAGGGGACCTTCCCGAACCCGGGGATCAAACCTGCATCTCCCTTGTCTCCTGCCTCCCAGGAGGGTTCTTTACCCTCTGAGCCATCAGAGAAGACGTAAAACCTCCCCAGTTTCCATGCCATTTAAACAAACGAAGAGAAACACAAACTGTTAATGATTTACTTATGCATTGCTCACAAGGGCTCCCTTTGGGTCAGTGTAATGATAAGCCATCTCCACTATTTATGAAGATCCTATGCTGAAGCTTTGGGGTATTTTTTTCTTATATTATCTGTGGGACTAGAAATCTTATATGGGCAATAAGAGTTCTAAACAGTTTCCTTGCCATGTAGTGAGCTGTATATATCAAATTGAGTTTAAAATGTATCCAAGTGAAATAAATTGGGTTAGGATGAATCTGTTTAGACACTTTATTTCATTTGAACTCAAACTGACTATGAAGTCAGAACATCACTGGTTTGATCTATTATGGCTTCTAAGACCACATCCCACAGTCCCCCAAGAGCTCAACACCATGGCTCGGGGCTCTGTAAGGACCATCTCCCCTCCCTCACCCCCATTGTCCCCTGCTGCTGCTGCTGCTGCTAAGTCGCTTCAGTTGTGTCCGACTCTGTGCGACCCTATAGATGGCAGCCCACCAGGCTCCGCCGTCCCTAAGATTCTCCAGCCAAGAATACTGGAGTGGGTTGCCATTTCCTTCTCCTGCAGTCTGTGGCAAATGACATCAACAGTTCTTTCAACTCAGTTTACCAAACATTTATGGAGCATCAGGCTGTGTGCTTGGTGGGTTTGGGGAGATTTTCAATGGTATATAGCGAGAGACCTGTCTTGTAGAACTTGGAGTTAATAAACTCCGTATGCTTTATTGATTGTCTAACGTTATGAATAATTGATTGTTTACAAAGCAGTTAACCTGTCATTGTCCCACCAAACCTGCCTTTCCAGGTGTATTGCCCTAATCTCATTATACAGAGTGGAAACGTAAGCTGGAGAGGTCGAGGAACTCACCCTGAGACGACGTACAGGTACCGACATCCACAGCAGAGTCCACGATGACACGGACCCGCCTTCCTCTGCAGTCTCCCCCCACGTCACCCTCTGCAGTTCCTGCTCGTCCCCCGCCTGGCTTTCTTTCAGGGCCTCAGACTCTCACCCACTTTTCACCACCCGCAGACACTTTGCTCTTTGTTCTGCCTGCAGCTGCCCTCCTTCCCTGCCCTCACTTCACATAGCAGGCCCCTGCCTCTTCCCTGGGCTGTCTCTCCCGCTTCCCGCCCCCCTACCCACCTCATCCCCCACCCCCCCACCCCCCCTCATCCTCCCACCCCTCACCCCCGCCCCTCCACCACAGCTCCTGTCGCTCCCCCACTCAGGCATGCACCCTGCCACCATCAATGATTTGTTGACACTAAACTTCCTCCAGGGTCAGGAGCGTGCCTGGTTCTCCTGCACTCTCTCTATCTGATGCTGCAGCTGGCACAATACATGCTTGGTAAGTATTTGTTGACTAAATCCATGAAGAGGTGGATGAGTGGGAGGTGGGCTGAGAGGAGGATTTTTACCTTGTTTCCATGTCCACTGAAGGGAGGAGATATCTCACAGCCTGACGCAGATAGGAGAAGGAATCTCCTCTCTTCAGTGCCAGCCACCCCCTTGTAGTGCCCAGAATGAGTGCAGGCACCATGGATTCAATGACGATGCAGGACGCTGTCTGTGTGCCATGATCAAGGAAGTAGAGTGCAAGGTGAGTTATAAAAAAGAAATCAAAATGGATGAAATGGGTTCCAATGGCCTTGCAAATAAGACTCAATCTGTGTTACAGAACCAATAAGACAAAAAACCATGGCTCATGAAAATGGTGGAAGACTAATCTCTCCTGTCCAGGATAGCACACACCACCCTCCCCTCGTCACCACTGAAGCTTAGTCTTCTTTCTGCCCGGTTGCTAGCTTCAGCTGACCCTGTTTTTCTCAGGATACCTATGGCCGTGTGAAGTTGCTAGATAAAGCTGGAAACCAGAGGCAAAGCCAAACCCTGAGAGGCGTCTCACAAGTGATGGGTCTAGAAGACCTCTGTTTTCAATGCTGTCACATGATCACTTATGAACGGAACCTTCTTGGAAAATGCCAGTGAATGCCTTGTTCCCAGACTTATCAAAGGACTGAAAGGACAATACAGCATTCGGGATCAAGATGAGAAGTTTTCCTTGTTGGAACTCTTTTTCTGGTCTGGGTGACAAGCCATGGTACCTTTGACCTTGTGGACAAAATGTTATCTGCCCCTAAAAGTTTTTTTTTTCTTTTTGGTTTTACATCATCATCAGAGTTACTTTCCTAAAGGTTAGCTCATGGTTAGCTCATTCCCTCCTTTCAAAACTTCACTATTACATGAAAAGATGCTCAACATCACTTATTATTAGAGAAATGCAAATCAAAACCACAATGAGGTACCATTTCATACCAGTCAGAATGGCTGCTATCCAAAAGTCTACAAGCAATAAATGCTGGAGAGGGTGTGGAGAAAAGGGAACCCTCTTACACTGTTGGTGGGAATCCAAACTAGTACAGCCACTATGGAGAACAGTGTGGAGATTCCTTAAAAAACTGGGAATAGAACTGCCATTTGACCCAGCAATCCCACTGCTGGGCATACACACCGAGGAAACCAGAATTGAAAGAGACGCATGTACCCCAGTGTTCATCGCAGCACTGTTTACAATAGCCAGGACATGGAAGCAACCTAGATGTCCATCAGCAGACGAATGGATAAGGAAGCTCTGGTACATATACACAATGGAATATTACTCAGCCATTAAAAAGAATATATTTGAATCAGTTCTATTGAGATGGATGAAACTGGAGCCCATTATACAGAGTGAAGTAAGCCAGAAAGAAAAACACCAATACAGTATACTAATGCATATATATGGAATTTGAAAGATGGTAACGATAACCCTATATGTGAGACAGAATAAGAGACACAGATGCATAGAACAGTCTTATGGACTCTGAGGGAGAAGGCGAGGGTGGGACGTTCTGAGAGAATAGCATTGAAACATGTATATTATCGTATGTGAAACAGAGCACCATTCCAGGTTCGATGCATGAGACAAATGCTCAGGGCTGGGGCAATGGGATGACCCAGAGGGATGGGATGGGGAGGAAGGTGGGAGGGGGGTTCGGGATGGGAAACACATGTGGACCCATGGCTGATTCATGTCAATGTGAGGCAAAAACCACTACAATATTGTAAAGTAATTAGCCCCCAACTAAAATAAATAAATTTATTAAAAATGAATAAATAAAAATAAAAAAATTAAAGCATTTTCTATTGAAAAAAAAAACCTCACTGTCATCCGTGGGATAAAGAGCAAACTCTTGGGTGTGGCCTTCAAGTCTGTGAGTTCCAACTCTTTACTCTTCCAGGGCTGTACTTTGCTTCCAGAAAGAGCCTAGACAAACCCACACAGCCACACAATTGTGTCTCTGCTAATGCTGTTTCTTCTACCTTGGATCCTTTTCCCTTTTTCCAGTTACCAAAATCCCACTCCTCTTTAAAAAGTGATCCCAGTTACTGGCTTCTCCAGAAGCATGTATCCATTGCTGAGCCATCCTAAATTATTTCTTCTTCCAAATTCCCTCCACACTTTGCTGCAACTTCTACTTCCTTCCTATTTCGCTTGGCCTTAGGTTCCCATGAACACCCTCTGTCAGTTCTTTGAAGTTGGAGTCCCTACCCCCATTTTCAGCCTTTCCTGCTCTAAATCTTCCCAGGGCTTTGCACATAGAGGCTGCCCAGTGCATATTCTTTGGATGAACTCTGTTGAATTTTCAAACACTCAGCCTGGAATGGAAAAGACAGTTCCCACTGGGCTATGTCACTAGGGACGTCTTCAGACTCCAGCATTCTTAGGGCTTCTCTGGTGGCTCAGATGGTAAAGAATCTACCTGCAATGCAGGAGACCCAGGTTTGATCTCTGGGTCAGGAAGATCCTCTGGAGAAGGGAATGGCTACCCACTCCAGTATTTTTGCCTGGGAAATCCCGCGGACAGAGGAGCCTGGTTGGCTACAGTCCATGGAGTCGCAAAGAGTTGGAGACGACTGAGTGACTAACACTTTCGCTTCCTTCAGTGCATATTTATTGGATGGACTCTGCTGAGGTTTCACACACTCAGCCCAGAATGGAAAAGACAGTTCACTGGACTAGGTCACCAGGGGTGTCTTCAGACTCACAGGATGGGAAAGACTGCTGAGAGGTTACCTCATCTGCCTCTAGGCAAGCTCAGCAAAGCTGGACAAGAAAGATGAGCCCCGTTCTGCTTGCTAAGGAAGGAGAGAGAGTCCAAGGTGAATCCGTAATGCTCCTTGTCAAGAAATCCTCCTCACCATCCATCTTAAAGCCTGTTCGTTGGTCATTATTGTTACAGCAGCATTTTAGCTGCTGGGTTTTATTATTATGGGATTAACTGAGATTGCTGTGCATCCCCCAGAGGCTTTTTAAAGCCACTGTTTTAAAAATTAAAAGCACTGTCAGAGAGCAGAACTAATGAAATGTGCTTGGTAGGGGCATCCTATTTAGCAAAATTTTGTACCTCCAGCCCCCAGGACTGGTGCAGATTAAAGATTTCCCCATACTTCAGCATTAGAGAAAAAAAAAAAAAAACTAGCTGTGACTTTATCTTCCATGCTGGTTTGGACTCACACTATCATTGTGAAAGGGGGGTGGGGAAGGAAGGCTATACGGCCCCCTCTTCTTTCCCATTTTCTTTTGCTTCGTTAATGGAGCCATTTCTTGTAAAACAGCTTTTTTTCTTCAGCACCAACTCCCAAGCACTGGATCTTTACTGAGATACCTGAGTGTTCATGGCTGGATTCATTTAGCGAATCTTTATACCATTAATTTAAATCATTGCCAAGCTAAATCCAGTGAGTTTGTGATACAGGGGGTGTGGACCACCCAGAGGGGAATTCAGAAGGGTAGTCTGGCCTTGGGTTCCCAACTGGCAGGAAACATTCCCACCTCCATGTCCAACTGCCATCCCACTACTCACCCCCTTTTCCTGAACCCCAGAGACCCTTCCTACCAAACAAGCTCCTTCTCTGCCCCCAGACGATTCGACATGGACCTGCCATGTAGAAAACGCCTGACCACTAACCCTAGCCCTAGCCCTGACCTTGTCTAATCCCATAAAAGTCTTGATATTCATGGTGCACTCTGGCGAAATATCAGTCTAGATAGAACAGCGTGAACGTGAAGAACGTTGTCTCTGATATCAGAAAGTCCAGGGTTCGAATCCCACTCAGTAAACTTATTAACTTTGTGACCCTGGGTAGGTTACTTCAGTGGTCACCTCGAGGGGTGGGATGTGGGGAGGGAGGTCTAAGAGGGAGAGGACAGATGTCTAAGCATAGCTGATTCACTTCGTTGTGCAGCAGAAACTAATGCATCATTAAGCAACTATACCCCAATCAAAAAATAATAATGACCACTTGAGATTGCTGAGCTGATGGAAGGAGCCTTTTGTGTACACAAAGCATGGAATGTGGTACCTGGGGCTCCGAGGTGCCCTGTGAACTACACCCACCCTCACTTCATGTCCAAGTATAGGTTTGCACGTGGATGCCACAGGCAATGCTGGGATTCCAAAGGGTGCAAGGTGATTGTTTCAGCTTCCTGGGAGGTTGCCAGTGATACCCTCTGTCTCAGGGCTTTGAACCAGGGGTCCCTCTGCCCAGTTGCTCTGACCCTGAAACACATAGTTTGTCCCTCCTCCTCCTGGACTCCAATACCCTACTCTTTGCTGATCCACTATTTCAAACAGCAATTTACTCCTCCTTTGCTTTATTTTGGGGTTTCCCTGGTGGCTCAGACAGTAAAGAATCCGCCTGCAATGCGGGAGACCTGGGTTTGATCCCTGGGTTGGGTATGTCCCCTGGAGGAGGGCATAGCAACGCACTCCGGTATTCTTGCCTGGACAATCCTCCTGGACAGAGGAGCATGGCAGGCTACAGTCCATGGAGCCTCAAAGAGTTGGACATTACCGAACGACGAAGCACACACAGCTTTATTTTTCTCCATCACCTATCTCCCCATCTCCCGCTCAAGACATTCTCTCTAAGTTCACAATTTAACCATAGGATTCCTCTGGTTTTTAATTCCCTAACTTGGAAGAGTATGCACATCTCTCAAAACAATATTTTCTTCAGCTAATGCCTATATAGGAAAAATGTATACTTCCATCCCACCGGCTCAGCATGACATCTTTAATAAGATGATGCATAGTAGAATCTCGAGTTGCAGTCCAGACACAGTTGGTAGAGTGTTGGAAGCATGCATAGATGTCTTGAAAGGCTTTCCAGGTAACAGCAAAGTGCTGTGCCTTGTGACGTTTCTCCATCCCTCCAGCCTCAAAATTCTTCACTTGACGAAAAACAGTTCATTTCAGGAAACCGCTTTGTGTTTTTCACTGGAAAAGTAAAAATTAACTGTAAATGTTATCTGTGTTTTTATCTACAAGTGGTTAATTGACTGATTGTTCCCTTCTTTAATTGCCATGACTCACCTTAAAGGTCATGCTTGTGACATGGCATGCAAACCACATGTATCACGGCACACAAGTGACTGTCAGCAATCTTATTAGTTGGTTAGGGACCAAGAGGTGATGATTTAAAACATTCTTAAGCATGCAATCTGTGGGTGTTGGCTGAGTTGAATTACATGTTAGAAAATTGAGATTTAGTTGTGTTTTTTTTTTTGCCAAACCACGGAGCATGTGGAACTTCCCAGCCCATAGTTTGTACCTGTGCCCCCTGCATTGGAAGCATGGAATGTTAATCACTGGACCACCAGAGAAGTCCCGGAGTTTTTAAAATATAGTCTATTATATTATCTCTTACTTTTTCGGAGAGTGGCAGATCTAGTGTCTCGATTTTAAGAAATAGAGTACAGCAAAAGTGATGGGATGTCCCTTCCAGATCAAGCTGCAAGAAACTGACTTCTTTCATTCTCTGATTCTGCTCCCTGACTTGCTCTGATGAAGCAAGCTCCTGAGTTGTGAGCTGCTCTATGGACAGACCCACACAGCAAGGAACTGAGAGAGGCCCCCACCCAGCAGATTGTGAGGACTTGGGGCCTCCAGCCCACAGCCCACAGCCCACAGGGAACTGAAGCCCGCCAAACAGCTTGCTCACTTCTTACTCCTTCTTCTACCAAGCCTTAAGATGACTACAGCTCGGCTGACCTGGATTGTCCTCTTATGAGACCCTGAGTTAGAGGACCCAGCTGAGCAGATCCACAGAACTGTGACATAACACACTTTATTGCTGTAGGTTAGTAAGTTTTGGGGGTAATTTGTTACACAGCAGTAATAAATCACTAATACACATTATTTCATTTATTTTTTACTACAGCTCACTGTGGGCTTCCCTGGTGGAAGAATGAATGGTAAAGAATCCCCTGCCATTGCAGGAGACACAGGTTCAATCCCTGGTTTGGGAAGATCCCCCGGAGAAGGAAATGGCAACTCGCTCCAATATTCTTGCCTTGAAAATTCCACGGACAGAGGTGGTGGACTATTTCCATGGTGGACTACAGCCCATGGGGTTACAAAGATTTGGACAAGACTTAGCGACGAAACTGCAACAACTGTTCATTTTACAACTCAGGACACAGAGGCTCAGAGAAATAAGGCATATTGACAAATGTCATCACTACCATTGCCACACTGGAAACCAAACCACAGATTGCCTGGGTCCTGCCCTCTTGTGCTTTCTCACAATCATGTTCTTCCTCTGGACCCACCCGGAGTCCAGTCTCTGGGGCATCTGTGCTTTCCCGGTAGTCATTGTCACAGATTTCTGATCATCCATCTCACCGCAGTATGCAACATAAAGCCACATGTGCATCTCCAGAGAGGCTCCTTCAAACCCTGGATTCGGCTACTTCCTCTCAAACGGGCTGTGAAACCTCAGGGGATAAAATCTATTTTTACTTTCAGGAAGCCATCTGCCTCCCATCTAGTTTAGAAATGTGACCAGAGCTGGAAAATAATAAACAGATATTTGAGGACGGTGTGCAGTCGGGCTAAGTTCTCTCACATCTCTGCAATCTCTTATTTCGTCAAAGGGCTGGGACCAAGGATAAAGGAGGATTAAGGAATCAGTGTATTACTTATTATCAATACCTGCAGTGTGGGCTAAATGAACAGACCTGAATGTGGGCTGCATGCCTTTCAGAAAACAATTAGACAAACTGAGGTAGAAGAGAGCTGACCGAGCCTTCCTAGGTTCTCTGCCTTTTTTCCCTCTCCTGTACTTTTCAGGGTGCCTATTTCTTAGGACATTGCTCAGGAGCCCCCCTTCCAGGGAGTGTACCCTACTCAGCATCCCCTAATCAGAGAGCAGCAGTCATGTACAGATGTGAGAGTTGGACCTTAAAGAAGGTTGAGCAGCAAAGAACTGATCCTTTCAAACTGTGCTGCTGAATAAGACTCTTGAGAGTCCCTTGGACTGCAAGGAGATCCAACCAGTCAATTCTAAAGGAAATCTTCCCTGACTATGCGTTGGAAGGACTGATGCTGAAGCTGAAGCTCCAATACTTTGGCCACCTGGTGGGAAGAGCTGAATCATTGGAAAAGATCCTAATGCTGTGAAAGATTGAAGGCAGGAGGAGAAGGGGACAGCAGAGGATGAGATGGTTGGATGGCATCACTGACTCAATGGACATGAGTTTGAGCAGACTCTGGGAGGTGACGAAGGACAGGGAAGCCTGGCGTGCTGTAGTCCCTGGGGTCACAAAGAGTCAGACACAACTGAGTGACTGAACAAATAATCAGATGGCAAGCTCTTCAGGGATGACTTTGTGATGAAGTGGCTTCCATCTGTGCTCATCGGAGACTGTGTCCACAGGCTGGTGCCTCATCCAAGAATAAAATATTGAGCCATGTGGCTTTTATTGTTTCTTCAGGGAAAATCTTCACTAACCAATGAAACTAGGTAATTCAATTCAACTGACTAGTATCAGTCATAATATAGACCCAAAAAGGATTTCTTCCCATAATACTTGAAATGTGGACCAGAATCATCCAGAAAATACACCCCCTCTGTGTTTTTTGTGGGGTGGGGGGGGGGGGGGGGGGGGAGGGGAGGGGGAGAGGTGGAGGAGGGGGAGGGTTGGGGGCGGGGGACAGCCCTTCCTGTTCTACTTTCAGTTCTGCACATCCATTCTGGTTGTCAAGAAGGAGAAAGCCTCTTCCCTCTGACTCACTCTCAGGGTCATGAACTCTCTCTGGAAAGTTCCCCAGCAGAACAAAGATGTGTTAGTTCAGAACAACATTACCTGGTTGGTTTTAGCTCTTCATGAATAAATATGGTTAATCAATATCTATCCAGAAAACAAGAGGTTGCCTAAGGTAGAGATTAGGACTGTACATAGAGAAAAATTAAAATTAATCTAACAAGATTCATATGCAGTTTTACTCAAGGACAAATTTTTATTGCACTATTTTATTACGTGTGATAATTAGGCAGACATTCATTTATAAAAGTGATAGGTGTGCTAACAAATATGGGATTGATCTGCTTCGAGATAGTTTTCTTATGTATTTGTAATCAAGCACTATGGTCCCCGTTTTCCACTGTAAGATGTGCTCTCTGAACTCAACAAAAGACAAAGGTAGGGATGAACACTGGACCTGGGTACCGCATCCCCATTCTGTCTCCATGGCCCAGTCTGTTGGGAGCCAGAGACCTTACTTCATCCAAAGAGCACATCTTCAGGTTCTGTGCTGGGAAAGAGATTCTGGTATGAGGGGAGTGGTGATGTCATGATTGGGGACCTTGAGGATGATACAGAGTGTAGGGAGCAGCTTGGGCTGATCAGGAGTGTAGAGAGGAAGGCCAGGATGGGAGCAAATGGACAGATGTTGAGCACAGGTGCAAGAGTCTTGGAGGCGGGACTCAGGCAGCTAAGAAGGAAAGGTCCAGCTGGAAGAATAAACACCAGGACAAGGGCAAGTCGGGACCTGACCTGGGTGATCAGCAGCGGCCAGAGCAGGGGATGTCCCCAAAGTACATCATGCAGGGAAGGAGCATGAAGGAACAGCCAGAGTGAGTGTCTCAGAGAGGCGTCTCAGGTCCAAAAATGTTTCCAAAATTTCAGCAACCCAAGCAGTGGAACGATTGAAAAGCAGTATGGCAGTGATCCCAAGCCTGGACTTGCTATGAGCCAAACACTGGTTAGCTAACTAGCTCAGGGACCTTAATTAACCTTGAACTAGTCAGCTCCCTTGCCCTCCATTTCCTCGGCTGTAATGAAGGTAATAACAGTAGCTAACTTACTGGTTTGTTGTGAGGATGAAAGAAGATAAAGCATTCATGAATGTGCTTAGCACAGCTCCCAGTGCCAAGTTGGTGCTCAATAAATGGAAACAACGTTTGCTGTTACTGTTAACAATAAGCCTGAGTGTGGCTTCCAGTGCTGGTCCAACCTAAGAGATGAGAGGAAGCCCAGTCAGACAGCTGTTGCCAGGTGCCAGGGGATGCCTTAAGATGCTGTAAGAGGGAATCTTTTACAAACAACTCTGAGACTTCCCACACAGCAGAATTAATGAGGTTATCCCGGCTGCGTGTCCACCAGCCTGCAGTTTCAGACTCTGAATGTCCAGTTCCTTCTCGGAAGTGAAGCTTCTAGAAGTTCCAGATAGCTATGAAAATGAATACTCTCTTCACTCTACAGAGGAGGTAACCAAGACAAGAGAGGTTAAGTTAATTACCTAGGGTTCACAGTGAATGACATGGTAGAGCTGAGACGAAGATCGATCCAGATTCGTCCCCAGGGCTCTCATCTGATACCCAGCAGGGCCCTGCCTCCCCGCTGCACAGGACTGCATCCGATGGGGAAAAGGCTGGAGCTGGCCTGGATGCTGAGTGTCTGAAGGGAGATGGAACAGAGCAGGAAGGCCCTAATGTCCAAGATAAAGTCTGCAACTTTCCCCATTGCTCACACCTCTGGTGTGTCTCCAGCTGGGCATGTCCTGGCAGAGAAAGCACCCAGACGTGGTTTGTGCTGGGGGCGACCAGACACCTGTACACTGGGCCAGGGTCCACACTCGAGCCAACACTTACACTCAGGGCCAACAAATGAACTCGCTTATACCTGCAAAGCCTCCCTTTTTGAATCAGGTCCTGTTCACAAGTACCAGGGACTGCATGGAGAAACTGCATGCATATTGTACTTATATAAGGACTTGAGCATACTTTATGAGGGAGACAAGTCAACCTACTACAGCGTTCTTCCTTCAGCACCAACCTTGGTGCTTGACACCCAATGGATGCTCAAATTATATGTGTTTGATCACATCTCTGGCTACCCTATCATGTCAGAAGAGGAGAGATGAGGGCCTTTTCTGAAATAGACTGTGATTTACATCTGATATGAGTCCTAAGTTCAATTCAAGGAAAAGATCTTCAGCCCAGAATCATCAGCATTTCTTTGATGAACCTCTCTCAATTAGTAAGCGAATCGTACAGTGCCTTGTGGCCAGTTATAGGGTCCATTGAAGCCTTTCTCCTTCCAGAGGAGAAAAGCCAACTATTTCACCAAGAAAAATTCTAAAATGGAGTTCAGCTTTTGATCGTGCATACCCTAAAGACATAATGAAAGATGACTTCTCCCCAGCACATTGAGAATTCTCCAAGAATTGGTACAACTTTATGGAGATGTATCGAGATATACCAGCAATATTGATCAAAGTTAAGAAGGTATATACCCTTTGACCCAATGATTCTAGTTCTAGGAATTTATTCTATAAATATACTCTCATGCATGGAAAACTACAGGTTTTTTTTTTAATTTTTATTTGTTTGTTTCTTTTTGGCTGCCCTGGGTCTTCGTTGCTGCTTAGGCTTTTCTCTAGTTGTGGTGAGTGGGAGCCACTCTCTACTTGTGGTGTGTGGGCTTCTCATTGCAGTGGCTTCTCTTGTTTCGGGCCACAGGCTCCAGGGCTCACGGGGGACCTCGGTAGTTGTGGCACACAGGCTTGGTTGCTCCATGGCATGTGGAATTTTCCTGGATCAGGGATTGAACTCGTGTCCCCCAGTGAAGTCCTTATTTCATTTATTTGTTTGAACCTGCCAAGCATTTTGTGGGATCTGAGCTCCCCGTCCAGGAACTGAACACAGGCCATTGGCAGTGAGAGCTCGGAGTCCTAAACACTGGACTGCCAAGGAATTCCCCCAATTTTTCCTTTTCTTAAATCACAGTGTTTTTCATCTAAAGAAAACTAGTTAAATAAATAACAGTATAGCCAGACAATAAAATAGTGTCACATCATTTAGGATTGGATTCTACTGCATGTAACAGCAATGGGACAACTGTGGATTTAACAGTTTAGACGTTTCTTCTCCCAGATAAGAAGTCCAGAGGTTGGTGGCCCAGAGCAGATATGATAGCACCATCGTATCCCTTAGGTCAGGATGGCATATAAGTCTCTGCTGCCTGACTTGCCCTGGGTTCTCATCTCCTTCTATGACTCCTGTGTGTGATTGGTCACTAAGTCATGTCTGACTCTTTGCGACCCCATGGGCTGTAGCCTGCCAGGCTTCTCTGTTTCTGGAATTTCCCAGGCAAGAATACCGGAGTGGGTTGCCATTCCCTTCTCCAGGGTTTCTTCCTGACCGAGGGATTGAACTTGGGTTTCTTGCATTGGCAGATGGACTCTTTTACCGCTGAGCCACCAGGAAAGCCATAGGGCTCCTGTACGTATATAATTAAATTTGTTTTGTCTTGTTAATCTGTCTGATGTTAATTTGATTATTGGTCCAGTCAAAGAACCAAGAAGAACAGAGGAAAAGCTGATCCTCCTCTGCAGCATATATACTTGGTATTTCTAATATTATTTACGTCACATATATGAGAAGTTGTTATATTGGAGCAGCTAACAGGTTAGTTTTCATTCCAATCCCAAAGAAAGGCAATGCCAAAGAATGCTCAAACTACCGCACAGTTGCACTCATCTCACACGCTAGTAAAGTAATGCTCAAAATTCTCCAAGCCAGGCTTCAGCAATACGTGAACCATGAACTTCCAGATGTTCAAGCTAGTTTTAGAAAAGGCAGAGGAACCAGAGATCAAATTGCCAACATCTGCTGGATCATCAAAAAAGCAAGAGATTTCCAGAAAAACATCTATTTCTGCTTTCTTGACTATGTCAAAGCCTTTGACTGTGTGGATCACAATAAACTGTGGAAACTTCTGAAAGAGATGGGAATACCAGACCACCTGACCTGTCTCTTGAGAAACCTGTATGCAGGTCAGGAAGCAACAGTTAGAACTGGACATGGAACAACAGACTGGTTCCAAATAGGAAAAGGAGTACATCAAGGCTGTTTATTGTCACTCTGCTTATTTAACTTATATAAAGAGTACATCATGAGAAACACTGGACTGGAAGAAACACAAGCTGGAATCAAGATTGCCAGGGGAAATCTCAATAACCTCAGGTATGCAGATGACACCACCCTATGGCAGAAAGTGAAGAGGAACTAAAGAGCCTCTTGATGAAAGTGAAAGAGGAGAGTGAAAAATTTGGCTTAAAGCTCAACATTCAGAAAACTAAGATCATGGCATCTGGTCCCATCACTTCATGGCAAATAGATGGGGAAACAGTGGAAACAGTGGCAGATTTTATTTTTGGAGGCTCCAAAATCACTGCTGATGGTGATTGCTGCCATGAAATTAAAAGATGCTTACTCCTTGGAAGGAAAGTTATGACCAACCTAGACAGCATATTAAAAAGTAGAGACATTACTTTGTCAACAAAGGTCCGTCTAGTGAAGGCTATGGTTTTTCCAGTAGTCAAGTATGGATGTGAGAGTTGGACTGTGAAGAAAGTTGAGTGCCGAAGAATTGATGCTTTTGAACTGTGGTGTTGGTGAAGACTCTTGAGAGTCCCTTGGACTGCAAGGAGATCCAACCAGTTCATCCTCAAGGAGATCAGTCCTGGGTGTTCATTGGAAGGACTGATGTTGAAGCTGAAACTCCAGTACTTTGGCCACCTCATGCAAAGAGCTGACTCATTGGAAAAGACCCTGAAGCTGGGAAGAATTGAGGGCAGGAGGAGAAAGGGACGACAGAGGATGAGATGGCTGGATGGCATCACCGACTTGATGGACATGAGTTTGGGTAAACTCCGGGAGTTGGTGATGGACAGAGAGGCCTGGCGTGCTGTTATTCATGGGGTTGCAAAGAGTTGGACATGACTGAGTGACTGAACTGAACTGAACAGAACAGGTTAGCCTGTGATTCCAGTTTGATATGTAATTGAGTGATTGCTTTAAATTTTTAGATTTCTAAGCTGAAAAATGGAAGAGAATAAAGCTAGTGAACAATATTGAAATGCCTAAGAGAATTTGAGTCACCAGACTTGTAAGTTTAACTTATATTTATAAAAATCACCTAACTTTAGGAAAGATTTGGTAGTCTACTAGATAGACTGGTACTAAGAAAAAACTCAGAATTATTAATATTTATGAACGCTTAAATATTAATATTTATACATGCCTGGAGAATTCCAAGAACAGAGGAGCCTGGCAGACTATATAGTCCATGGGGTCACAAAGAATCAGACATGACTGAGCAACTACTATACATATTTAAGGAAATTTAATTAACTAAATGGTAAAAGGCTTTTGAAAGCAATTGTTAAATTTTACTAATTTTTTAATTTTTATTTTATTTTTTTATTTGACAGCACCAGTGTTAGTTGTGGCATATAGGATCTAGTTCTCTGACCAGGAGTCGAACCTGGGCCCCCTGCATTGACAGAACAGTCTTAGCCACTGGACCACCTGGGAAGTCCCTGAATTCTACTAATTTTTAAAACAGAATTATAAGACGTGATTTCAAAGCCCAAGTAAAGAGGTTTTTTTTTTTTAATTTATGATTTTAAAAAATAAATATTAGATGAACTAACAAAATAACTGTAAACTACTTTTTTTTTTCCATTTCCCGAAGTTGTTTTCAAGGGTCTAGGAAATTCTTATTGGCATCTTTGAGGCCTAAATAGCAGAAAAGCCTCTCAAATTCCTTCTGTCACTGGTCTTGCTGGGTTTCCAGCAGGCAGGCTTTCTCTGACACCTTCAGATGCCCCACCTGCAGACCCCGTACCCTGCTGTGCCTGTTCCTTTCCGTAGCACTAATCAGTTCCAAGGGCTTCCCTGGTGGCTCAGATGGTAAAGAATATGCCTACAATGCAGGAGACCCAGGTTCGATCCCTGGGTTGGGAAGATCCCCTGGAAGAGGGCATGGCAACCCACTCCAGTATTCTTGCCTGGAGAATCCCATGGACAGAGAAGCCTGGCGGACTACAGTCCACGGGGTCACGAAGAGTCGGACATGACTGAAGTGACTTAGCATGCACGCATGCAATCAGCTTCAAACATACTTTATAAATTACTTTTTAAAAGCTGTTTATTTGAGGGGTTTGGAGTGATAAACTATAGAACTTTTTAACCAGGTGTAAAGGCACAATTCGACATCATTCAGCACACCTGATGGGACCATCAGGGTGTCTTTGTACTGTGCTTACTCTGTGACCTTCCCCTCAAGAATGCGGAGGGCAGGGATCCAGGTCTGTTCTCTGATGTCTTCCAGCACCTGGCCAGGTGTGCTCACCACCCGTGTGGGATTTGACCCCCCTCCGTTACTGCTGTGCTGTGGGAGGGAGGAAAGTGGCTGAGAAATGCAGATTGCTGGTGTTTCCTGTAAACCACAGCTGACAGCAGCTCCCCTGCCTGTGACCCTGCACTCTCCCTATAAAGGTCCCAGTACCCTCATTTTTCTATCCTTCATGCCCACTCATCTCCTATTAAAAATGGAAGGACTGTTGAACATGCTCCTGTTAACTACCCGCCTTGGCTTGCAGCATCAGTATTGAGTATTCACCTCTTGTTAATTCTGAAGCTTAGTTGCCCCAAGGGAACTGATTAAGGCAGAGCAACTCAAAGTGTGGTCTGCAGGTCTGTAGCTGTCTGCGAGCTGTTACCAGCCCGTGACAAGAGATTGAGAGCAATCAGTAGAAACCTTCCTAGCAATTAGACAGAATCTTTTTATGTTGTTGAATTAATAAGAAAAATCCGCACTTATATTTTGTAGGTTTGGGGGGCATTTGCTGTTTCATTTTTATACTGATTTTTCTAGTAATTCACATGTATTATGTTTTCCGAAAGTACCAGTCCGTGATGGATTGGAAATTTTCAAATGAGCTGAATGACACGGGGAAGCTCAGAGACTCTCCCGAAGGCTGGTGAATCAAGCTACCAGCCAGGAGGATGGCTGGAAACACAACAGGAACCTCAGGAACCCAGGCCCCAACTCTCTGTCATGGACACCCCATCATATTAATCACCAACTAGCATCACCTCCTGGCTCCCCTCCACCGTCCACTTCCCAGGGGAGGCTGGTGGAGCGAGCTCACTGCTGAGAAACCAAGAGACGATTTCTTAAAAACTATTTGAATCAGTAGGAGAGTTTGGTAAGTTATAGACACAAAAGGAAAGTGGAACAAAGACACCCCCCCCACCACCGCCCAACCACTAACATATTAATAAGAGAGTTTTGGTATTAGTAAGAGAGTTTATATATATAATAGTTTTTCTCTTTACAGTAATAAGCACTTAAAATAGAAATGTGGGGCTCCATTCATGATAATAGCAAAACCTGTATAATGTCTTTCTGAATAGCCAAGATCTGAATAAAGGAAAAATGCACTATGTATTCAGATAGACAGGCCAAACACAAACATAGAAAGTCTCCAAAAAGAATTAGCACATGTATCTATTGAAATTCAAATTAGAAGTAACAAATGTCTGAGTGTTTTATTTGAAGTAAGTAGTTTTGACTTTCTTTGGAAGAACAAATCCCAGAGAATAGCCTGGGAAAGATTTTTGTTTTCAACCAGATATTAGAACATGCTAGAGAATCAGTGTAGTCAAATATTGTTAATATTGCACAGCATATAGAAAAATAACAGTTTAGTAGACCAGACTAAAGTTTCCAGAAATAGATCCTAATAGATAAGGAATTTAATATAAAGCAAAGGTGATATTTAATCCAGTAGGAAATTTTAACACATGATGCTGTCACAACTGACTAGTCATCGAAAAGAAAACTGCTGCTGCTGCTGCTGCTAAGTCGCTTCAATCCTGTCCGACTCTGTGCAACCCCATAGACGGCAGCCCACCAGGCTCCTCTGTCCCTGGGATTCTCCAGGCAAGAATACTGGAGAGGGTTACCACTTTCTTCTCTAATGCATGCATTCATGCTAAATCGCTTCAGTCGTGTCCGACTCTGTGCGACCCTATGGACAGCAGCCCACCAGGCTCCTCTGTCCACAGGATTCTCTAGGCAAGAATACTCCAATTTCAGACCATAAACAAAAATAAACTGGCTTGAACTGATGTCTTAAATGTGAAAAATAAACAAAAGTATCTTTAAAGGAAATCTAGCAGACTTAGTAAAAATTCAGGAGAATTGCCCCTTCAAGCTAAGTTGCAAAACCCAGGAAAAAATAGAGACAAGATAGACATGTTTGACTACATTAAAAAAAAGAAATTTTCTTAAATGGCAAAAGTAATTATAAAGGAGGTCAGTAGAGGAACAATTGATTTAGAAAAATATTTTCAATGCAAATAACAAAGACACAGGATCTATTAACACATAAAAGACATTTACAAATCCACAAGGCAAACAAGCTGATGTAAAATTATCCAAGGATATATCCTTGCAGTTGATAGAATACAGTAACTAACATTCGTCTAGTATTTCTGCCTACAAGGCACTTCCCTACAGGCTTTACATACATTAATTCATTTAATTTTCATAACAGTCCTGTTATGAAATAAGATAAGTCTTATTTCTGTCTTTATTTTACATATTGGAGACTGAGGCAAGTTACTGAGATTAAGTAACTTGCTAGAGGTCACACGGCTACTGAGTGGCAGAGCTATGACTTTAACACATCTTGGATCCAGAACATGTGCTAAATTGCCAATCCAGATGACCAAAAAACTTGAAATAATATTCAAATCTGATTGAGTGTTAAGTCCAAATTAAAGTAACAATAAACAATGAGTTACTACTTTAAATCTACCAAACTGAAATATATATATATATCTGACTGTGGCTCAGATCGTGAACTCCTTATTGCAAAATTCAGACTTAAATTGAAGAAAGTAGGGAAAACCACTAGACCATTCAGGTATGACCTAAATCATATCCATTACAGTGGAAGTGACAAATAGATTCAAGGGATTATATCTGATAGACAAAGTGCCTGAAAAACTATGGATGAAGATCCATGACATTGTACAGGAGGCAGTGATCAAGACCGTCCCCAAGAAAAAGAAATGCAAAAAGGCAAAAAGGTTGTCCGAGGAGGCCTTACAAATAGCTGAGAAAAGAGGAGAAGCTAAAGGCGAAGGAGAAAAGGAAAAATACACCCATTTGAATGCAGAGTTCCAAAGAATAGTAAGGAGAGAGAAGAAAGTCTTCCTCAGCGATCAATGCAAAGAAATAGAGGAAAACACTAGGATGGGAAAGACTAGAGATCTCTTCAAGAAAATTAGAGACACCAAGGGAACATTTCATGCAAAGATGGGCACAATAAAGGACAGAAATAGTATGGACCTAACAGAAGCAGAAGATATGAAGAAGATGTGGCAAGAATACACAGAAGAACTATAGAAAAAAGATCTTCATTACCCAGATAACCACGATGGTGTGATCACTCACCTAGAGCCAGACATCCTGGAGTGCGAAGTCAAGTGGGCCTTAAGAAGCATCACTATGTACAAAGCTAGTGGAGGTGATGGAATTCCAGTTGAGCTATTTCAAATCCTAAAAGATGATGCTATGAAAGTGCTGCACACAACATGCCAACAAATTTGGAAAACTCAGAAGTGGCCACAGGAATAAAACAGGTCAGTTTTCATCCCAATCCCAATCCCAAAGAAAGGCAATGCCAAAGAATGTTCAAACTACCACACAATTGCACTCATCTCACATGCTGGCAAAGTAATGCTCAAAATTCTCCAGGCCAGGCTTCAACAGTACATGAACCATGAAATTCCAGATGTTCAAGCTGGATTTAGAAAAGACAGAGGAACCAGAGATCAAATTGCCAATATCTGTTGGCTCACTGATAAAGCAAAATAGTTCCAGAAAAACATCTACTTTTGCTTTATCGACTATGCCAAAGCCTTTTACTGTGTGTATCACAAAAAAAAACTGTGGAAAATTCTTCAAGAAATGGGAACTTCAGACCACCTTAACTGCCTCTTGAAAAATCTGTATCCAGGTCAAGAAGCAACATTTAGAACCAGACATGGAACAATCAACTGGATCCAAATTGGGAAAGGAGTATATGTCAAGGCTGTATATTGTCACCCTGCTTATTTAACTTATATGCAGAGTACATCATGAGAAATGCCAGGCTAGATGAAGCACAAGCTGGAATCAAGATTGCCGGGAGAAATTTCAATAACCTCAGATATGCAGATGACACCACCCTTATGGCAGAAAGTGAAGAAGAACTAAAGAGCCTCTTGATGAAAGTGAAAAGAGGAGAGTGAAAAAGTTGGTTTAAATCTCAACATTAAAAAAATTAAGATCATGGGATCCAGTCCCATCACTTCATGGCAAATAGGTGAGGAAACAATGGAAACAGTGAGAGACTTTATTTTGGCGGGGGGGTGGGGGTTGGTGCTCCAAAATCACTGCAGATGGTGAGTGCAGCCATGAAATTAAAAGACGCTCGCTCTGTGGAAGAAAAGCTATGACCAACATAGATAGCATATTAAAAAACAGAAACATTACTTTGCCAACAAAGTTCATCTAATAAAAGCTATGGTTTTTCCAATGGTCATGTATGGATGTGAGAGTTGGACTATAAAGAAAGCTGAGTGCTGAAGAATTGATGCTTTTGAACTGTGGTGTTGGAGAAGACTCTTGAGAGTCCCTTGGACTGCAAGGAGACCCAACCAGTCGATCCTAAAGAAATCAGGCCTGAATATTCATTGGAAGGACTGATGCTGAAGCTGAAACTCCAATACTTTGACCACCTGATGCGAAGAACTAACTCATTGGAAAAGACCCTGATGCTGGGAAAGACTGAAGGCGGGAAGAGAAGGGGGCGACAGAGGACGAGATGGTTGGATGGCATCACTGACTCGATGGACATGAGTTTGAGCAAGCTCCGGGAGTTGGTGATGGACAGGGAGGCCTGGCGTGCTGCAGTCCATGGGGTCACAAAAAGTCGGAGACAACTGAGCGACTGAACTGAACTGACTGATATATATATATAAAACATTAATACCCGTTAACAACCATTGCTGAGATGCTGGGGAAAAGAGTACTCTTATAATATTGATAGAAATGTGAATTTTAAATGGCTTTAAAAAAAAATTGGAAAAACACTCTGGCAGTATATAATAAAATTTTAAGAAATCTATACTCATTTTTTAGAGCAATCTCACTCAGGGATCTAACGCAGAGAAGCCCATAAAAAAATCAGTTTGAAGAATGTAGTTATAAGTTTGGGTTAATGAGTCACTGTTGGTAGTGGAAGGTGGGGGAACCAGGAAACAAATTGTGCTCATCATCAATGGAGAGGAATTGGATTCACTGCAGAACCTTCTCCAGTAGTTTGCTGGAATCTGCCCCTGACACAGCGCACACACATCTTCCCGGCCCCATTTTGTCCCACCAGCACATCACCCAGGTTTGAAATGAACCAGGGTGGGGATATTTAGTGCACAGATATCTGCAAACACTGCCAACCAGGGTTTTCTCTGAGAGAGCTAGTTGTTGAACATTTACCAGCATAAAATTATTTACTAGCATAAAATGATACATAACCATTAAAAATGGTGTGCGAAATCAGTTGACAATCTAGGTACTTTTACGAGGTTTTTTTTGGGGGTGGAATAAGAGAAGTGTGCGTATAATCCAGTTTTGATACAAATAATGAAAAAAACCCTTACAAAAATACACGTGTGTGTTGAGTTTATGTGATTACATCAACATGGAGGAAAATATGAAAGTTATACAGGGAAGAGGCAATGTCATTAGGGGTAGTGGGAGAGGGGGAAAGTTAAAAAAAAAACGATTCCATACACAAGTCACATACGCATGTATTTGTAGGTGTGTGTTCATAAAGAAATTAAGGAACAAATACCAAGTAAGTTCATATCTACAGACTCGTAGGGGTGTCTATGATACCACAAAATGAAAAAGCAAGATGCAGAGCCATTGCTTGGTGATTCCATTCATTAAAAAGAAATTAGCCAAAATGCCAATATATGTGTGTGTAGTTGCCTAGATGAGCAACATAAAAGCTTATAAGTACATGGACTCTGGATATCTCAGGACAGCAGGACTGGAAGTTAGTAACGGTGAGCTTTCCTTCACCTATCTTAAAACTGTTTCACCCTGTTACAACCAACAGGCTATATTCTCATAATTTGAAAATATTTTCAAATCCAAAATAATTCCAGAAAAAATCGTTCTTTCTAATGGCCTGTGCTCTTTCACACAGTCACGTTTGCACCTCCTAACTGCATGAGAAGAACAAACACTGTTATCGTCATTTTACTGATAAGGAAGCAGAGCTCAGAGATGCAAACTGCCTTGCCCACGACCACACAACTGTCCATGGTGGAACCCGTCTCCCATCCAGGTCTCTGAGCCACAGTCCAGGTGTCTGAGCAGATCCCTTGTGGATACTGGCGGGTAGAAAAGCAGTAGCAACACCAGAAATGGACCAAAAGTGGCTTTCCAGGCCAGGACAATCATGCAGGCAGGAATGAAGTCTGCTATGACATAAAGCATCCCTGAATACGTACGTATCAATGTTTACCTTTAGGACTAAGAAGGCTCTTTGTCTAACCTTGGTTGAAGTAGTCAGCATTTGCTAATAGTCCGATGGCCTCATCTGGAGCCTCCAGTGCTAATTTCACAGGGCTGCACGAGTTTACATGGCCCAAAGGATGTTCATAAGCATTCTGTACTGTGGGAGGGGGCAGTGGTAATGCGCCCCTCCCTAGGATCAGGGAGCCGCCTTCCGATAAGGCAGCCCCTGATGCCGGCTCCACATCAAGGGGGTCCAGTTGGAAATGGGGCCGGTCCTCATTGGCTGGCAGCCTCCTCGGGGCATGGACCTGTGTACTGTTGCTCCTTTGCATATCAGCGTCTTCAACAACACACCTGTGCTTACCTAAGAGCTCTCCAAGTCCCTGAAAACTGACACATTTGTGCTGTAATGTGGCCAGATGAATCACTGTGGGAGCCCCAGGTGGAACCCAGCTAACTAAGACCCATCTCATCATCCTCGACAGCAGTGAGCATGTTCTTGTCTCTATGGGTAATGCTTGTCTTTTGAAAATGGGATGCGAGTTATGTTTAGAGGTTCAGAAATGCTCTTTCCCCATCTCCATGGTTTGGGGTTTGTTTGACCAAGACCAGTGAGTTTTGGTGGATCTGACTGCGATGTGTTGATGCCAGAAAACCAAGGGACCTACAGACAAGCAAGTCAGAACCTCTTTGTGTATCAGTGTTCTCATCTCTCACATAAGGGTTGTAAAATCTGCTTCTCTCTCATGGACCATTGTGAAAACCAAATCAGGAAACGTGTGAGAAGATGCTTTGCAGATCGTAAAGCACTTTATTGCTTTGTTGTGTCATAAGAAATAAGAAGCTTCTCCATGGGGGTCCTTATTCTTAGGCACATATTTTTTAAAATACGTTTTTGTATATCTATACAAGGGCTTCCTAGGTGGCACAGTGGTAAAGAATCCGGCTGCCATTGCAGGAGACACTAGAGACTTGGGTTCGATCCCTGGGTCAAGAAGATCCCCTGGGGAAGGAAATGGCAACCCACTCCAGTATTCTTGCCTGGAAAATCCCGCTGACAGAGGAGCCTGGTGGGCTATAGTCCACGGGGCCGCAAAGAGTCAGACATGACTGAGCAACTGAATGCACACATATATATATCTATACCTACCTACCTACTTACTACCTACCTACCTATCTATCTATCTATCTATCTATCTATATTCAATTTGAAGTCACTCTTGGCAGGGAACCCAAGTTCCCTGGTAAATCATTTTGTAATATTGAATGTAATTTCCTCAAGAGATTCTGTTGATATAAGTGCAAGGGCAAAAAAAAAAAAAAAAGAGTAATGTTTGCCATCAAAAAATAGGAATTTTTAAAAGTTGCTTTTTCCTTGGCTGTAGTGATTTCTGCTTGGCACTATGTGAATGCCTTTATTTCAACAATGTTTTCTCCTTGTTTCTGAGATGGGAGGTTTGGGAACAGGCTTCATGCAATGTGTTACTTGAGATTTTAAAATGCAAATAAGCCTTTCAATTCAAAGTTCTAAGTATTCTTCTAAATTTAAATGATATCCACTTTTAAATCTTTGGAAAGCAATTTGGCAGAGATCATTAAAATTAAAAATAATAATCTTCCTGAATATAAATGACTGAGCACATTGTGAAGCCCACATCCATTGACTGTTTCCCGCGTGCCAGGCGCAAGGCTAAGTGTTGGGTTCATGTGGTCTCATTTAATACTTGCAACTCAGTGAGGAGGTGTGTTTTTATTCACCATTTTGCCTACGAGGAAAGACTCCACTGCTCCCCTCCCCAAACATATGCATGGACACATCACTGCTAAAGTGGGTATCAGTTACATTTAGAACATCTCCAAGCCCTGACAGGTGGACCAAGAGCATAGGGAAAGGCACCCCTGCCCACCACCATTCCCAGGGAAGTAAATGAGGCTCAGAAAAGGTGTAAACTCATATGTGCTGAGGTTGTTCTTGCCTGCCTGCTTTATCCTAGACATCCAGCAGTTTTCTCAATTAAACACAGGAGGAAAAGAAGAATATGCTTTTAATAAGAAAGATGGGGGGAAATGGTCAACATCTCTGATGACACATATTTGCAACTTCAAACATCAGTGAGGTACCAACGACATATGTCATGTTAGCCAAAGTTAACTGCCAATGGCAGTGCCTTCTAATTTGTGTATATGTTGCTGGTGGCACTTTTATGACCAAATACAGAATGAAGAAACAGCTGACAAGTGTAGGTGTGTTTTCTCTAGGGGAACCCACATCCATGAAGGGGACTTGGCAAAAGGAAAACAGCTGTTGTGTTAGAGGGGAATGAAATGTTTCATCTCTTAAATTTTCTTTACTACTTTCTAATATTGTTTTTACAATAAAGAAAACTGGGAGGGAAAGAGTTTATCCCCCTCATGGCACCATTTTACAGCTGAGGGTTGCATTTTTGACTTAAATAAATCAGGGGGCTCACCCATAAATGACGTGAAAGCCAACATTCAGTAGTTTTGAACTTTTTGCCGTCTTCACCTGATATTGAAAGTAGACTCTAAACTATAGAATTTTATGATCACTATTCAACCTCTTCACTTTCTTGATGAGGAAATGGAATTCCCGGTCAAGGTTGTGCAGTTGACCATAAAGCTGAGGCAAGCGACTGTTGTTTCATCTTACAAAAGTGCTATAAAATGAAAATGCATATACTATTTATATGAAAGCACCTTGAGGTATTTTACAACCAGTGTTTCTGACACCACTTGTGTGGCACCTTCCCCAACACCTACAAAATTCTCCAATTCTCTGGACACCAGCTGAGGGTCCAAGAATTCAGTTCTGACATCAACTCCATGTAATTGGTACAGACCCCACAGGTGAAGGGCTCAGCCCCACAAGACTGTCCCCACTTCATACGGCCAGTCACAAGCCCCAGGTTGTCACCTATACTTCTCACCAACTGACTGTATACCTCGAGTTCCTATAAGGCCCTCCTCAGCTTCAGAAATTTGTTAGGATTTGTTTGTGAGGTCCAGAAGGGTCCCGAGTGTGGAGCTTCCGTCCTCGTGGAGTTTGAAGTGAGCACCCTCCCAGCACATGGAGGCCGTCACCAACCTGAAGTTCTGGGCACCTCACCATTTACAGGAGGTGACCCCAGTTGAATCCCTGGTGACCTCCAGGATTCAGTGTCTGAGGCCCTGAGGTGGAGCCACTGTAACAGTGATAGAAATAAAGTGCGGAATAAATGTAAGGTGCTTGAATCATCCTGAAGCCATCTCCCACTCCAGTCTGTGGAAAAACTATCATCCGGTCCCTGGTGTCAAAAAGCTTGAGAACCACTGGTTTCAGGGTTTCTGCAGATTTCATTAGTGAAATCATTGGCCACTGGTGGTTGAACTCACCTTCCAGCTGCTCTTCACCCCTGGAGGTTGCTGCTGCTGCTGCTAAGTCACTTCAGTCGTGTCCGACTCTGTGCGACCCCATAGATGGCAGCCCACCAGGCTCCTCCGTCCATGGGATTCTCCAGATAAGAATGCTGGAGTGGGTTGCCATTTCCTTCTCCAATGCATGAAAGAGAAAAGTAAAAGTGAAGTCGCTCAGTCGTGTCCAACTCTTTGCGACCCCACAGACTGCAGCCCACCAGCCTCCTCCATCTGAGGTTGGGGTGGGGCCAAACGGCCCAGCTCTCTAATCCTGCCTTACTCTTTCTGGCTGTCAGTCCCCATTGTGAAGCCATGCAGGAGCCCCCAGGCCCCTGTCATCTTGTGCAAAAGACACTCATATGAAACCAAATATGTATGTATTTCTTACCGTATCACACACACCAAAAATTCATTATTGAAGAAAACAGGTAGACCTCAGAATCCAAATACATGTCCCTGGGGCTCATTCTAGAACTTGTGGACAGGTATGTTGGCCACCAGGCTTACCAGGTAGACCCCAGTGGTAAAGAACCCACCCGCCAATGCAAGAGACATAAGAGACTCATGACTGATCCCTGGATAAGGAAGATCCTCTGGAGGAGGGCATGGCAACCCACACCAGTATTCTTGCCTGGAGAATCCCATGGACAGAGGAGCCTACAGTCCATAGGGTCACAAAGAGTCGGACATGACTGAAGTGACTTAGCACGTACGGATGTTGGCCACCAGTCCGGAGGTCTAGCCTCACCCTAGGGCAGTGGGTCGCACTGTGTGGTCCCTGGACCAGCCACATCACATCACCTGGAGACTGGGGTTAGAAATGCATGTGCTCAGGCCCCATCCATGATGCAGTGAATCAGGAACTCTGAGAGCAGAACCCAGCATCTGTCTTGTCCTGAGACCTCCAGGTGCTTCTGAGGCTCAGACAGGCTGAGAACCAATCTGGCTCTCAGGCAGTGCTTCTCCAAGCTCTGTGTGCATTGAGTCCCCTAAGGGTCTAGTTAAAATGCAGGTTCTGATTTAGTAGGCCTGGCAGGATGCAGGTTCAGAGAGAAAGCCTTCCGAACAAGCTCAGGATCTGTCGGTGTTGCTTCTGTGAGACCACACCTGGAGGAGCAAGATTCTACTACAGCTGTATGCCCACCGGTGAGCTGTGCATGGGTCCCAGGTCTCAGACCCCAAACATCTGCCCTCGTGTCCTCACGACTCAGGAGCAGTGACTCGGGCATCCCCTGAGGACGGTTAAAAAGGCTGGATCTCAGCACCTCACCAGACTCACCGAATTGAACCTGCATTTAAATAAGATCCTTAGACTTGTTTGTAATACGAAGGTTTGGGAAGTCCTTCTGGTGGCGGCAGGAGGCCAAAGATGCTGAGCCAGCTTCCTCGGCCCCAGGCAATCTCAGACTCTACCCCACGTGATTTATGAATCTCCCACGTTTGAAAAAGGCTGGTGGGTCGGGTATAAGAGGTAAAAAGCTAGGGTTTCACCAGACATGAGAGCCAAAGTGGGGGTGGGGTGGAAGAATGGGGGACAGTCACCATGCAGAGCTATTTTTAAATGTGAAAGTTTTGACAAAGAATGACTCTGCCCCATTCCCACCAAAAAAATTAATGTTGATGTTTTTTCCAAGCAGTACGGCTTCATCCCAGATGGGTGGGTGGTTGGCAAACACTGAGGTTGCTTTGTGTGTGCTAAGTTGCTTCAGTCGTGTCCAACTCTTTGCAGCTCCACAGACTGTAGCCCGCCAGGCTCGTCTGTCCATGGGATTCTCCAGGCAAGAATACTGGAGTGGGTGGCCATGCTCTCCTCCAGGGGATCTTCCTGACCCAGGGATCAAACCTGAGTCTCAAGTCTCTTGCATTGGCAGGCAGGTTCTTTATCACTAGTACCATCTTGGAAGCCTGAGATTACCTTTACCTCCTCTTAAACCTTCCCTCCCATCCCCTGACTCTGCTTCTGACCCTTCTCAGAAACAAGGGAAGCAGGAAAGAAATGCACGGTGGAAGAAAGGGATCCTTTTAGAAGCACTTTAGAGCAGTTGCCTCTAGTATTAGTTTCCTGTTGTTGCTGTAACAAATTATTATTCTGACCACTGCACCTACTTTTTAAAGTTCCTCTGGGGCTTTTCTGGTGGTTCAGTGGTAAAGAATCCGCCTGCCAATGCAAGGGACACGCATTCAATCCCTGGTCTGGGAAGAGTCCACGTGCCTTGGGGTGACTGAGCCCACACGCCACAACTGAGCTGACACTCTGGAGCCCGGGAGCAGCAACTACTGAAGCCCAAGGGCCCTAGAGCCTGTGCTCCACAACAAGAGAAGACCTCAATGAGACGCCCCCACAGCTAGAGAGCAGCCCCAACTCTCTGCAACCAGAGAAAAGCCTACACAGCATCAAAGACCCAGAGCAGCCAAATATACATATATATATATATATATATATATATATATATATATATATATATATATATATATGTAAGATAAAAACAACACAGTTCCTCTGATGGGTCTGGTGGTAAAGGATGCCACCTGGCCGGGGTCGTGCTAGGCTCCAGTGGGCCTGTCTTGGAATCGGTGATGGTTCTGGGTGTGTTGCTGCCTCATTCAGACAGGGAACAGGGCAGTGGTTCGGTGTCAGACTTCCCACCGTCAGCAGGACTCAGTGTAAGTTATTTATAGTGTCAGTGGCTTGCCTTTTGCATTAATGTGACCGTTCACACTAAGTGAATTTTTGAGGCAGGAGCTGCTCAGCGCCACACTGGAGAGTCTTTTCCATTCCATGGGCCTCACAGTGAGCCCCAAATGAGGCCAAATGGGCATTCTTATTTATCAGGCCCAGCTGTCCACACGCCAACCCCAGTTACTTCTGAAATACACTTCTCTCCTGGTAAGAGCCATGGAGGGCCAGCTCTTCTTTCTTGCTCTAAATGACCAGATCCAGGGAAGGGCATCCTGCAGAGGCTGGTCATCAAGGCCTTGCGCTGCTCAGAGGGCCATGACCTTGAGCAGGAAGCTTGCGTATTCAGGGGCCCCCTCAGCCCCTGGCTGTTCTGAATTTATGCCCACAGAGTCCCGTCTGTGGAACCAGAAGTAAGGATGGAGGTGCCGCCTGCAGCTGGGGCTAGGAAAGCCTGTATTCCTCCAGCCACCCTGAGCATCTGGACGGCAGGACACTGGGGACATGACGGGAAAAGGCCCAGTGTCCAGCCCAGGAGAGCTTGCTTGGAGTGAGGAGAAGAGAGTAAGGGTGGCAGATGTCACACTGACATTAAGCGAGAGACATCGTGGGGACAGAGGAGGAGCCCCACCCAGCCTAGGGACAAGGGTGCGGGCTTGAAGAGTGACCTGTGTGCTCAGTCATCTCTGACTCTTTGCAAACTCATGCATTGTAGCCCTCCAGACCCCTCTGTCCATGGGATTCTCCAAGCAGGAATACTGGAGTGGGTTGCCATTTCCTTCTCCAGAGGATCTTCCCAATCCAGGGATCAAACCCAGGTCTCCTGCACTGCAGGCAGATTCTTTAACTGTCTGAGCCACCAGAGACACCCGGGGTCTTGGAGAGTGAGGAGTTAACAAGTGAAGGGGGAAGGGCACAAGAAGCAGGATGCATGTGAGCTGTTAGTGTTCACGCTGTTATTATTATTAACTTACTCTTGCACTCAGGCTACATACACAGGGCGCTGTGATCATAATAACACCTAACACTTAACCCAGCACTTATCATACATGATGTACCAAGGGTTTGCATCCACTGACTTTTGTAATGTGGTTACCTTTGGAAGGAGTGGCCGCTGTTATACTGGAAGGAAACTGAGGCAAGGGGCAGGGATCTGAGAACAGGGATGACATGCCTGGAAGACTTGCCCTTCCTCAGAGTCTGACTCCAGAGCCCAGGCTCTGGCACGCGCGATGCTGTGAGTTCCAGGTACCAGGTACCATGGTGGCAGACACAGGCCAGGTGGGGTGAGTTGCAGCATGGTACTGGATAAAGGGTTCTAGAACCTTCCCATCGAGAGCTATGCCTTGGAGAAGTTGAACAGGGCCCAGTCTCCATTTGCCAAGTGTGGAAGCTGTAAGAGGGAAAGGAGGAGATGGGGACCAGAGAGATAAACAGGCCTTCCAGGGGACAGAGCAGGGGGTCCCCTCGTTTGCTGCCCCCCACTGCAGTTAGTGAATGGCTCCTGGGCCCCCCGCAGAGACCACAGCCCTTCACATTGGCTCTCAAACCTTTGAACCCAAGAGGACGTGGCCCTTCGCAAGGCCGCCCCCGTGTCACACAGCATGTGCCTCGGCCACTGGGGAAAATCAGGGGGTGTTCCTGGGCTCCGTGGCCAACGAGCCCATGCCAGATGGCCCCGGGGTGGCCTGGGTGGTGAGACAGACCAGCCCCGGGCCCTGGGTCCCGGGAAACATCCCTGGATGTACACAGAACGAGTCCCCCTCTGTTCCCCAACCCCTCCTTTCGCACCCCGCTCCCCCTGCCACCACCACCTCTGTTACAGCTCCTCCATCACTCCTGGCAGGAATGGGCTCTTCAGGGTCTACAACAGCTTGGCAACAACTCTCTTCTTCCAACGACCCACCCGAGGCCCCCAGAATTCTGCCTCATCCCTGAAGCCTCGTCCCTGGGAGGTGATGGGCTTTGGGCAGGCTTCCCGGGCACACATACTCAGTTCAGTCAACCTTGTCAGCAGGTGATTTTCGGAGATGCTGGCTCTGACACCCTGGGAGGAGTGAGGAGCAGAGCTTCTGGGGGGCAGGGGCAGCCTGGAGAGGGAGCCAGGAGAGCCTCAGGCCGTTTTGAGAAATCTCCCGTCATCACAGTCTTCCCCTTAAATGCCCTATAAAAGGAGTCTAGATTATCTGAGGGAAAATTGGGTGCCTCAGGCAAATTATTCCAAGTACCCTGCCAAGTATTACTGGCTTTTATTTTATTCCGTCAGCCCTTTCTCAGTTGCCCCGATTATACTGAAAACAGAATTTTGAGTTGATCGGATTCCTCTGTTCTTAACCGCCTCCCGCAGTCGTGGTGAAGAGCTGGCAGGTTCAAATCCTGAAGCCAGCGCTTAGTGGCCAGGTGGCTGGGGCAGTGGGCTCGATCTCTGTTAACTAGGGATGAGAAAGGACACCCGTCGCCAGAGCCTGCTGTGAGGCTAAAATGACTAACTGCACATAATACGCTGAGAACGGAAGCTGTGAGTAGTGGGTGCTATATACATGTGTCCCATGTTATCATTATTGCTTATCTAACTTTTCTCCTTCCCAGATCTCTGCTTACCTTTCTCTCTGCAGGAAACCAGTCTAAAGTGTCTGATATATGACCTGTTTATCCTCGCAGACAGGCTTTCCAAAGTCAGAATTAATTTCAGGCCACAAGTTACAGCTAACAGCCCGTGATACTGTGTTAAGAATTCCCACAAGTGCTTTGTGAATTATGACCAGCTACAGTGATCACCATACTCTGGCCTAACAATGCAATTTACTCATAAAATAAATTCTTTATTGGCAGATAACTTTTCCTGACAGTGTATACATCTGGGTTCTTAGTTGTAAGCAACTGAAATAGATCCTGGTTGAGAACCTCTCAGAATGACCAGCAGGTGATGGCAGTATGAGTGGTGTTCCTTTAATCTTGCCATTTTTATAGGGACCTGGCCTAAAAAAAAGGCTCTGACATTTTCAACATCAGGCTTCTAAGGGGATCGACATCCAGAAAATGGGAAAGTAATAACAGAGGGTGTTGTGCAGGGTAGGTCTCATTGGCTAGGCTTGGAAGTTGTTGCTATTGTTCACTTGCTCAGCCATATCTTTGCAGCACCATGGACTGCAGCACACCAGGCTTCCCTGTCCTCCACTATCTCCTGGAGTTTGCTCAGATTCATGTCCATTGAGTCGGTGATGCTATCTAACCATCTCATCCTCTGCAGCCCTTTCTGCTTTTGCCTTCAGTCTTTCCCAGCATCGGAGTCTTTTCCAGTGAGTGGAAAAGTAGCTCCATGCCATTGGCTGGAATTCAGTCACATGATCTAACTGCAAAGGAGGCTGGGAATATCTTCTCGCCACATGCTTCAGGGAGAAAAGGAAGCAGTCTCTCCAACAGTAAGCAAGCACCAGTTACCACACCTTCCTGAAGCATCCACTACATAGGTTGTTCCAGGAAGTCAGAATTCCCGGGAAAGGAGATTGTGATAAGTTGCCCTGTTTTTTCACTTTTTAAAATGCCTTTCTTTTCTTAGACAAGGACGAGTCCCATTTGATAAATAAACCACCTAACTCTTCCTTTCATTTTACAATCTAGTCCAAAGAGCTGAGGCACGGCCAGATTCTAACATGGGTGGAAGCTCGGGGGTGGCAGGGCTGGGGAAGGTGGGCAGGCTGCGTGTCCTGCACAGGACAGCCAAGCCCTGAGGCTGCAGCCCACAGGGGGGTTTCCCGAGAGACCTTGCCCCCCCACACAGAGGTCCTGGTGTTCCATAGCTACTCAACAAAGATCCATTGCTCCAGAGCACCTGACCTTGCATGGTGAAGATGGAAAGATAAAGGATGATGGACAAGTGTGGGTTAGGTTACAGAGCAGAGGACAGACCTGGTCTGAGAGTCATGAGCTCCAGGTTTTGATTCAGATGTTTGGGAAGGTCCCACAACATCGCTGAAGCCCCTCCCTTGCCTGTACAATAGGAACCTGAATGAGCCAGCCACTTGTAGCCTGTGAAATTGAAAACGGACTCCACCACTTTTTAATTATATAGCTTTGAGCTAGTTATATGTTTGACCTTCCAAAGTTCCTATTTTTATCTGTAACACAATGTGTGTGTATGTGTGTCTGTGTGTGTGCTCAGTCGCTCAGTTGTGTCTTACTCTTTGTGACCCCATGGACTGTAGCCTGCCCGGCTCCCCTGTCCATGGAATTCTCCAGGCAAGAATACTGGAGTGGGTTGCTATTTCCTTCTCCAGGGGATCTTCCCGACCCAGGGATCAAACCTTCATCTCCCGCTTTGCAGGCAGATGCTTTACCACTGAGCTATGGGGGAAGCATATCAAGAGCTGCCATGTATTTCAAAGAGAGGAAAAGAGAATTTAAAAAGGTGTGTGGGATTGTAAGTGTGTCTGGGGTCCTCAGCCTGAGTGGGTGTTGAATAGCAGCCCAATCTCAGAATTGGGAAAAATCCTCCTTCCTTCTCCGTCTCACCGCCTCACCAGTAAAATCCCTCCATGCCCAGTGACCCCCCCTCATCGGGAACGCCCATGCTCTGCCCAGCCAGCCATGCTGGGACCAGCTTTGTCAAGATTTCCAGCATCTCAATAGCAAAGCATCTTCTGCTTTTCTGTTCTGGAAACCAAGCCCCTCTGACACGACATAGAACTTTTTAATCTTCTCACTCCTTCCTCCTACACAGCTACTTTGAAAACAAACAAATGTTCACAAACTGTTCTCACAGCCTAAATTAAGCCCCCGTGGGATTTAAAACAAAGTTGTCAGAGCCTTTGGAATCCCTGATACTAAACTCACACACAGGCCAAACCAGCAACTCATGGACATGTGACCTCTCAACGTGGCCTTGGTACCATCCAAGCACCTCCAAATATGCATGACTCTTTTTTATTTGTTTTTTGCATCCTGGTTCAATTCTGGTTTTCAGTTGACCAGTGGTTTCAGTTCACTCATCTCCATATCTGTGCTGCAAAGGAGGAACAAGAGCGTTGTTTCAAAGGGAGATTTCAAATCCAAACTATGAAAACTCTGAATTTTTTCAAGGCTACTTTTAATATCTATTTTTATTTATTAATTGGCTGTGCCAGGTCTTAGTTAACAGGCATATAGGATCTAGTTCCCTGACCAGGGACCAAACTCAGGCCCCCTGCATTGGGAGCATGGAGTCTTAGACACTGGTCCATCAGGAAAGTAAGTCCCCAGGCTACTTCTAAACAGATTTTCTTTATGAACATCTTTGCATGCACAGGGAAGCCTTGCTGTCCAGTTGCATTTCACCAAAATTATGGCAGAGATGATGCCCATTTGCATTCCTCTGCATCTTGTAGCTCCGCCCCCACCCCAGCCCAGTTAGGTTGGTGTCATGTGACCAGTGCTGGCCAATGAAATGTGAGCAGAAGGCATTCGTTTCATTCCAGGCTGAAATGGTTAAGAACTGGTGTGACCCTCCACTTCCTCTTTTCCAGCCCCTGCGGCCTTCATCTCCCTCATCTTCTGCAGACAGTGTAACTGCAAGATGGAGAAAAGCCACCTGACCCACATCAGACTGAGATTCAAGCCTGAGACAGAGGGATGTGGCTACTGTGGCCACGTCAGTAACCTGAACAAATGTAGGATCAGTTTTCAGATGGGTTTCACCTTGGTTCAAAGCGGATCCTATGGACAGAGGAGCCTGGTAGGCTGCAGTCCATGGGGTCGCTAAGGGTCGGACACGACTGAACGACTTCACTTTCACTTTTTACTTTCATGCGTTGGAGAAGGAAATGGCAACCCACTCCAGTGTTCTTGCCTGGAGAATCCCAGGGACGGGGGAGCCTGGTGGGCTGCCGTCTATGGGGTCGCAGAGTCGGACACGACTGAAGTGACTTAGAAGCATGTTCTTGGAAGTGGGCCATTGGAGCAATTCATTATCCCAAGCTCTTTTCTCAAGCTTGTATGGCGCCTCTACCATGGGCCAGGCACTTCTGGACCTGGGGCTAGGGAGCTGAATAAATCAGTCCCCATATCTTCCCTAAAGGAGACTGTTCAGACAAGACAGACACACAGCTGTTGAGCACTCCTGAACACATTGGTCTAGATGGCGTGAGCAAAATAATTCTCTCTAGGGAAATGTCTCAGCTCTGTCATAGGTGCTGACAGTAGATACAGGAATCAAAGTACATACTTCCTTTGATCGGACTTAACTGGACAGATGTTCCACATAATGATATTCAACTATGCTATTGATTCTTTAATTCCTCATCTATTAAGTACATAGTGACCCAGAACCATCTCATGTGTGAGAAAAACTCCTACCCCAGGAAACAGCTGGAAATATGACAAACGAACTCACAGCAAACTCACAATTCATTATCTCAAGTTATAAAAAAATTAAAGCATACTTGAAGACTCATTTTGTATCCTGTGTGTATGTGTGTGTGTGTCTGTGTGTGTTAGTCGCTCAGTAGTGTCTGACTCTTTGTGACCCCATGGACTGTAGCCTGCCAGGCTCCTTTGTCCATGAAATGCTCCAGGCAAGAATACTGGAGTGGGTTGCCATTTCCTTCTCCAGGGGATCTTCCCAACCCAGGGACTGAACCTGAGTCTCCCGCATTGCAGGCAGATTCTTTACCATCTGAGCCACCAGGGAAGCCCCTTGTACCCACTAGGTTGTAAAAAGGAAAAAGAAAAGCTTTTACATAAAACATCTATATTAGTTTGCTTGAAGTGCTATAACAAAGTGCCACAAACTGAGTGACTTAATAGAAATTGATGGTCCCACAGTTTTGGAGGCCAGAAGGCGAAGGTCAAGGTGTCAGCAGGGTTGGAACCCTCCAAGGATTGAGAGGGAGAAATCTGTTTAGGCCACTCTCCCAACTTCTGGTGACTTGCTGAGGCCTTCACTGGTCCTTGGATTCTCCACCTCAATCTCTGCCTCCAGTTTCACGTGACATTCCCCCTGTGTGTGGACCTGTCTACACATCACTCCTTTTTATAAGGACACCAGTCAGACTGGATTAGGGGCCACCATAATGACCTCATGTTAACTTGATCATCTATAACAACCCTATTTTCGAATAAGTTCTTATTCACAGGTCCTGGGGTGTTAGGACTTCAGCATCATTCAGGAGGCACAATTCAACCCAGAACAATATCCAGCAAGGTTGGGCTAAACTGGTCTGCTTATACAGTGATGTTTCTAGCAGTAACAGTGGCTATAAAATGTGAGGGAAGTAACAGCGTGTGCTAAGTCCCTTCAGTCGTCTCTGACTCTTTGCAACCCTATGGACTGTATAGCCCACCAGGCTCCACTATTCATGGGATTCTACAGGCAAGAATACTTGAGTGGATTGCCATGCCCTCCTCCAGGGGACCTCTCCCTCCAGAAGATCCAAGGGATCTTCCTGACCCAGGGATAGAACCCATGTCTCTTGCATCTCCTGCGTTGGCAGGCAGGTTCTTTACCACTAGCACCACCTAGGAAGACCTACTGTGTGAGTCAAACCTGAGTGATACCTCTTCCAGGGCCAAACAGAGGTGAACAGAAAGTATACTAAGTAACAGTTTGCAAAATTTTTCTATATCCAAGTAATTTTAATTAGATTTAAATATATGTATATATTATACTCACAAAGGTTCATTTTCTACTGCTGCTAGAACTTTGATGGGAAAGCCTGAAAAGATCTGTCTTCAGGAAATAATCTAACAGAAGCTGAAGCCGCTTGATACAAAGATGATTGCAGAGGCATAATTGCTATTCCCAAACTGGAAACAAAGAGACATTATTTATTCAGCTAATATTTACTGAGCACCTTCTATCTGTAGGGCATTCCGCTAGAGGCTGGAGATGCAGTGGTAAAAAATTATTCTAGTTCTTATTTGCAAAGAGCCTACAGTCCCAATTGGTGAATATCTTCAGGAATTGTATTCTTAACATGTTGTTACAACATGCAGGCATTAAATGATAATTAAGAAAGCTGCAAATACCATTTGAAATCTATAAAGATTAATTTAGAATGGCATCTACACAGTACTAGAACTATTTAAAGTAGGCATGCTTGTTGACTTTTGTCTGTTTTGTTCACTTCTGTATACCTGGCACATAATATATGCTCCATAAGAACTCAAAATGAATGATGAGTGTATTGAGGACTGGAACCATTATATGCACAGTCAAAAAATAAAAAAACAAAACAAAAAAAACCCAAGAAAGACAACTGTTGTACATGGGCAATGGGATCATGAATATGATTTCTTCCTGTTTTCCAAAAATCTCTTTGATACAGTGTTACTAGAGTTTGTTGAAAATAAGTTGATAATTAAAAAAGAGAGTCCTAGCTGCCTCTAGAACTCATGTGTCAAGGGAATGAAAATCTTAAAGAAATTAAAAATAAAAGAACTTTGTGATGTCCCCAGGGCTTGTGGCACAAGTATGAAGCAAAGGTCAAAGGGGGGACATGATGAGGAAACTAGGAAAGTGACAGGGCAGTGAGGAGGACCCGATTGGAGAGGATTTCTCGTCTTTTCCCCTCCGGTGCTTTAATGCTGCCCTGGCTCTGTCCCCCTTTCTCTCTGTGCTTTTCTAGAAAGAGTGAGACTGGTTATCCACATTTGTGTGACTTCAAGCTACATTTAGAAAAGCTTAATTGGGCAAAATTCTGTTGTGGTCAACCAGTTGAGACATGAATACAAAATTTCTGCCTATTTTGACAAAAACGCTTTTGCTGTGCTTTGCTGCCCAGTAGTGTCCAACTCTTTATGACCCCCGTGGACTATAGCCCACCAGGCTCCTCTGTCCATGTGGATTCTCTAGGCAAGAATACTGGAGTGGGTTGCCATGCTCTCCTCCAGGGGATCTTCCCAATCCAGGGATCAAACCCAGGTCTCCTGCACTGCAAGCAGATTCTTTACCATCTGAGTCACCAGGGAAGCCCAAGAATATGTGCATACAAATCAAACCCCTAACAACCTCTCAGTATCCAATGGGCGCTTGCAAGTCCCTTGACTGATGTGACTTGACAGCCTCCTCCTTTTCACGCTTCCCAACATATGCAGAAGCAGTCCATCCCCAAACCTTATATATTCTCCCTAAAAACATCTCAACGCCTTCCAACTCTCTCCACCCTATGGCCACCATACCATCTAAATCTAAGAGCCCAGCAACTTTTCACTGGATTCCTGCAATGCCCCCTGCTGGTCTCACAGCTTCTACCCTTGGCTTCCCTGGTCCATTCTCTGCACAGGAGTCAGAGAGATGTTTTTATAATAAAAAAACACAACTCATAGGACTTCCCTGGACTTCCTTCCCTCACGGAGTCCAGTGGTTAAGACTCCGTGCTTCCAAAGCAGGGGGAGCAGGTTCAAACTCTGGCCCAAGAACTAAGATCTCACAGGCCACATGCTGCGGTAAAAAAAAATACATGAATGAAAATAAAATTAAAATTAAAAAAGAAAACCACAACTCAGAGCATGTCACTTCCGCTTCAAGTCACCTCAGTAGCACGCATTTCACTCAGGCTCTGATCCTTAACACAGACTGTGAGGCTCGCCATGTGCCCCTCTGGCCACTCTCCTTCCCTTTTCCTTACTGAACCCTCACTCACTTCACTGACCACACTGGCCTCTCTCAAGCTCCCAAACGAGTTGAGCTCTTTCCTGCCCTGGGGCCTCTGCACGTGCTTTCTTCCCACCCAGAATGTCCTCTCCACTCTGTGCCTAGTGAACAGATACTCGGTTTTCAGCTCTCAGCTTCAAGCCCTCTCCTTCAAAGGGTCTTTGCTAACCTCTCCATATAGGTTAGGAACTCCTACTATCACTTAGTACTTAACTTTCATGTTGTCGTCATTGTTGTTTCGTCACAGCATAGTCGTGTCTGGCTCTTTGTGAACCCTGGGACTGTAGCCTGCCAGGCTCTTCTGTCCATGGAATTTCCCACAACAGTCCTGGGGTGGGTTGCCATTTCCTTCTCCAGGGGATCTTCCTGACCCAGGGATCAAACCTGCGTCTCTTTTGTCTCATTCATTGGCAGGTAGATTCTTTATCACTGAGCCACAAAGGAAGCCCACTTAACTTTCATACAATTATCTAAATACATACATGTATTTAAATGCCCTGTTTATCTATGTGATTATGGTTTAATGTCTGCCTCTCCCAGAAGCCTATAACTTCTCTGAGGGCAAAGACCATGCCTACTTTGTTCCTCATTTTATACCCACCCAGGGCCTAGCGAGCTACCTGGTTCATGGTGAGCCCTCAGCATAGAGTTACTGAATGAATGACCCAATGAACCAACCCAGACATCAGTTCAATCACAAGAAAAATTTCCTGGTTGTGCCCTTCATCTGTTGAACCCAAATTTATTTAAGAGTTACACAATGAAGAGTAACTGAAACACCTGCTAACACGGAGGATGTATTCCAAGGACGTACTTCTTGGTTTGATGGTTTATTTCTAGAGAGAGAAGTGTAGCAGGCAATGAGATGTAGCTCAGGGTGCCAGATAAAGGATTACTTTGAAAACATCATTAGATACTTTATAAATTAGGCAATTTCAGGCTGTGAGGGATAAAGATAGACTCAGTTTGTCTCAGTAAATGAAAGTCTATCAGTTAGACTCCTAATATTGTATGTGACAGAGGACCCATCTCAAACTGCCTTAAATAACAGACAGGATTTATTGGCTTCACAGTGGAAAAGTCTAGAGACAAGGTTGTCTTTCTTTGGGAAAGGCTTGATGCTGGGGCCTAATGATGTCACTATTTATATATTAACACAGACTGTGAGGCTCGCCATGTGCCCCTCTGGCCACTCTCCTTCCCTTTTCCTTACTGAACCCTCACTCACTTCACTGACCACACTGGCCTCTCTCAAGCTCCCAAATGAGCTCCTTTCTGCCTCTGAGCTGCTCTCCACTCATGGTTTTGTCCCGAGGCAGCACATGATCATCTAGGTTCTCACTTCATGAAAACAAAAGGGCTGCCGTGGTCCAGACCTCACGTCCTCACACCCCCCTGAGCTAGAGATGGAGCACCTGCTCAGTGGTGCTGGTCTGAATGGCCAGGTGTGGGGGGAGGGCTGGTGATGGCATGAACAAAGACAGAGAGGTGAGAACACAGAAATGGCATTCACAGGACAGGGAGCACAGCCTATTTGGTGAAGCATTCTGTGAGGAAATACAGATGGAAAAGCAAGTAGAGGGTCTTGAATGCCAGGCTGGCCATTTCAACCTGTCCACAATATGGAGTCACCGATGACTTAGTTTAGGTGAAGACGTGGCTCGAATCAGTGTTTCAGGAAGACCTGCCTGATGATGTAAGTGGAACAGATTCCAAGTCAGGAAGAAACTCAGAAACATTCAGATTAAGAGGGGCTTAGTATCTGGGCTATGGTTGGGACTGTGAGGATGAAAAAGAAGGGGTGGATTTGAGAAACTTGGCCAAGGGAGAGCTGCAGGGACCCGGTGGCTCATCTGAACCAGAAGGGAGCAGGCAGGGAGAGGGGGTGGACAGGCTGGAGGACCCAGCTCCCTGCTCCCCCACCGCAGGTGGTCCTCTGTATCTTCCACTCCCTGGAATCTGCCATAGTTTTTTTCTCAACCCCACTCTCTCATACTTTGCCTTCTTAGCACATCTAGAATGTCAAAGGGAAAAGGGTCAGGAAGACCCTCCGGGCCTGGGCCTGTGTTTGGGAATCAGGGAGGGGACAGGACCCCCTGGGCAGAAGGTCCCATTCTGGGGGTGCCGTGTTTCCACAAGGGCACCCAGGGAGCAGGGGAGCCCACCAGGAAAGGCCTTGAATACCAGGCTGCATTAGGACCATTTTCTGCAGTAAATTCAGTTCAGTCACTCAGTCGTGTCCCAATCTTTGCGACCCCATGGACTGCAGCACGCCAGGCCTTCCTGTCCATCACCAACTCCCGGAGTCCACCCAAACCCATGTCCATTGAGTCGGTGATGCCATCCAACCATCTCATCCTCTGTCGTCCCCTTCTCCTCCCACCTTCAATCTTTCCCAGCATCAGTGTCTTTTCCAATGAGTCAGCTCTTCACCTCAGGTGGCCAAGTATTGGAGTTTCAGCTTCAACATCAGTCCTTCCAATGAATATTCAGGACTGATCTCCTTTAGGATGGACTGGTTGGATCTCCTTGCAGTCCAGGGGACTCTCAAGAGTCTTCTCCAACACCACAGTTCAAAAGCATCAATTCTTCAGCACTCAGCTTTCCTTATAGTCCAACTCTCACATCCATATATGACTACTGGAAAAACCATAGCCTTGACTAAACGGAACTTTGTTGGCAAAGTAATGTCTCTGCTTTTTAATCTGCAGTAAATTAGGGGAAGCCTGGAGTGTTCCAGGCAGAAGAAGGAAATTGGCCACCAGCGCTGGGCGTCATGGACTGATGCACGAAAGCCAGAGGCAGAGGCGCTGTTGCAACCAGGGCAGGAACTGATGAGAACTGACATGAGGGCAGAGGCGGCAGGAAGAGGAGGCCCAGTAAGGGAAGGGCGGACAGGACCGAGGCTGGACCACGGGGAGGAAGAGGAGGATGCTTGAAGCCGGCCAGGAGGCACCAGCCCTCCTCCGTCCCATCACCACCTGGCCCTCAGTGACCCCTGAGGGGCAGGGGTCCTCCCAGCCAGGCTCTGAAGGGAGTCGGGTAAACCGTGCTGTTGGCTGGTCCCTTTCCATCCCCTGTCCAATCACAGCTCAGGGACTGACATGAGAGTCTGGGGGTCTCTACCCCAGGAACCTGGTCTCATTAGAAGGTGCAAAAGCCAAGTCCCGAGTGTTAGGAAGACCCGAGCAGGAGGCTACCGAGGGCTTGAATCCCAGTGCCTGCTGCCAGGGGGAGACCTTCAGAAGGTTGGTGTCGCTTCATGGGCAGCGGGTTCCTGAAGACCAGGAGGACTCTACTGGGCTTCATCACTTTACTAACACAGAGTCACCCGAGCCAATGGTTCCTCCAGGAGCCTCATTAAAAAAAAACAAGTCCAAATTCTGACCGTCAGCTTTTCCCACACCTGAAAGATGACTCTTTGGAATTCCATATCCTCAAGAAAATGAGTTCCTTATTACAAAGAAAGATCAACAGCTCTCCCAAGTTTACACTCACGGAGAAGAAAAATGGGTTTCACAGCACCAGCCTGCAACCAGAGTCTCTGTCCTTGACTAAGATGTCCATCTGCACTCAGATTTGCTCCAAGCTATTTGATAGCTTAGCTGGGAAAGAATCCTCCTACAAAGACCTAGGTTTGACCCCTGGGCTGGGAAGATCCCCTGGAGAAGGGAAAGGCTACCCACTCCAGTATTCTGGCCTGGAGAATTCCAAGAACTGTATAGTCCATGGAGTCGCAAAGAGTCAGACATGACTGAGTGCATTTCACTTCACATTTCCTTCTCTGGGCTGCCCAGGGGCACTAGTGGTAAAGAATCTGCCTGCCAATGCAGGAGACAAAAGAGACTCGGGTTCGATCCCTGGGTCGCGAAGATCCCCTGGATGAGGGCGTGGCACCCCAGTATTCTTTCCTGGAGAATCCCATGGACAGAGGAGCCTGGCGGGTTACAGTCCAGGGATCGTAAAGAGTCAGACACAGATGAAGTGACTTAGCAGGCATGCATTTCCTTCTTTAATAAAAAATGGAGTAATATTTGGTACCTCTCCCAAAATTAAGATATTTATATACTTATAAACCCAAAAATACCATATGAATATGAAGCCTGTTAACAAAACACATCGCTGAGGAAGACTCTAGTCTTCCTGAGCTTAGAGAATGCCTTTAAATTCCACCCACAACACCTGATGGCAGTGTTCCCGCTGCAGAACTAAGGATACAATGAATGCGTAAGAGTAGGCGGTACTTGAAACCAGTGAGGAAAATTACTGTACACTGTTTTAATCATGGCGACTCACACAATTTTGGTGTAGTTTTCTTCTTACTCATATTTTAATGTTGAAACAAATATGCAAATGTATGCTAATGGTATAGCTAAGCAAATTACCCATTGCATTTGAAGAAGCACTCCAGCAAATGATAAAATGGGATCATCATTCTGACAAAGAGATCCAGAGACAGACTTGGGAACAGCGGACGACACACAAGGGGAGCTTGGCCCTGGAGACACAGCTCTTTGGGGAGCTTTCGTGAACACGTGTTGAGAGGTTCAGAGAGAAGAGGTCGTCCTCCACCCCTCAGTTCCTCCTGAGACCTTCTGGATGCAGAGCCTGGATCTGCCCAGGATCCAAGAGGCGCTGCTAAAGCTTGTAAGGGTATGGGTTTATCACGTGCTTCCTTACACGGTTATTTCCATGATCCCATCGAAGCCATAAGCCACGTGGTCAGCCTCAGACCAGCGTTAAAATCAAGAAACACCATCCATGAACCCCAGAGTCACTTCAAAATAGTCGATGTTCTTTCCATGCACTTTTTAAACAGAGTCACAGACAAACATCTCTCTCTTTTCCATCTGGTTCCTTCACATCTCTTTCCTCAAATCAACCTGAAAAATCCCTCCCCAGCCATCCGCTGAGCAGGCAAAGCTGTCCTCTGACAACAGGAGACCCTTTCCAGTGGACAGGGCGGGGGAGATGAGGGTCCTCAGATGCAAAGCCCTCCCAATGGGCAAGGAACCGGTGGTGCTCATGCCTGACTCATTTCAACCCATCCTCCCAGTTCCTATTGAATGTGTCAGAGAGCGAGCCTCTGCAGCAGGGGGACCATCGACTGCAGAGGAAAATCCAACCACAGATGAATAGCCTGGAGAAACTTGTTTCCTTGGATGCGCTACACAGGATGCTGGCGGGGGTTCCCTGGGTGCAGCTCTACTGAGGAAGCCTTGCTGTCACCAGAGGCATAAAGAATCATCAGATCTAAGCAAACAACAAGGTTGTAAACATGAGCATTGCCAGCAGACCGCATTCTAACAGATCTGGATTCCCCTTCTCCCCTTGCCTAGCTCGTGGTCCTAACTCAGCTTCCTTTAGCCAGTGGCTCCTTCCACCAGCCACCATCCCTCCACTGCCATCTCCTACCTGGTACCGCCCTCATGCCTGGTGAAGAGGGTTTTCTATTGAGCCACCAAGGGAGGGCCCAGATTAAACCTTCAAATCCATCCTTTAAATGCATGGGTTGCTATAAAAGCCAGGCCTTGTCTCCTACTATCACTGCATCCCCTCTTCCCCCAACTGAGCAGTTCCTACCCTCTGCCAGTATTTCCTGGGCCCATTTTAAGAGCTGGGTGCCCAGGAGGAAAGCTGCAAGGAAGTAGGAAGATAAAAGGGGGCTGTGAAGAGAGCCTCCCTCCTTCACACCAGGGATCTGATCTTCCTGGCTAGTTTCTCCCTCCAAGACAAACTGCTCTGGCCCGGCTTCCCATATTGATCTAATCAAAAGTCCAAACACAATTTCAGGACTGTCAAAACAGAACCCGAAGACCTGACGCCGACAATTAACTGAAGTCAAGGCCACCCACCCACCCCGTGGTGTCTCGTTGAGACGCCCTGCTCCAGGCGTGCGATCGCCGCCAGCGGGCAGTTGTGCTGGGGAGTCCTGATGTTGGGCTGGAAGCTATAATTACCCGGTATATAATTTGGCTGCTAAATGGATTGTTTACAAAGGTGCGTGTGATGAAGTCACGGGCATGGCAGCGCATAGCAACAAGGCTGGTTGGGAGGGGCCACTCCACCTGCCGCTGCGGCTGCTGCAGACTCTGACTGCCCGAGTCACCTAGGCTTGGGGCCGCGTGATGTGTGGAAATACCTGGACTTCCATCCTCAGGTGTCATCAGTAATGAACCCTGGGTGGAAGGAGACTCCCCTTGGCACAGGACAGGAGATGGAGCTCTGCTGAGCCCCAGGCCTCCAGGGTCAGCTTGGAAGGAAAACAAGTCTGGCAGAAGCCCCAGGGGTCCGATGGAAAGGTCAAGGTCACAGGGTTTTATTCTGGGCAGGTCCTGGAGTTGGAGACTGTCCCATTAAAGCTGCAGGTGACTGAAGGCATCAACCTCTTGGCACCATGGCTGAGATGTCAGAAAGCCTTTCTGAGACCAGAGGAATGACTTGTCAAAAGCAAGATGATATCCCCTAGGGACAAGGACAAAGCCAAGGCCCCATTTGGGAACCTGGAAAAAAAAAAAGCTAGAGAGCCAAAATATGAATAATGGGTTGTACACAAAGGGCCTGCGGTATAGGTATCATCTCACAGGTCAAACATGCTTTTGTAATGAAATGCTCTTTTAAAACAAGAGAAAAGAAATAGACGTAGAAAATAAACTTATGGCTACCAAAGGGGAAAGGGGGTAGGGGAAAGATAAATTAGGAATTTGGGATTAGCAGATACAAACTACTATATATAAAATACATAAACAACAAGGTCCTTCTGTATGGCACGGGGAACTCTATTCAATATCCTGTAATAAACCATAATGGAAAAGAATATGAAAATTATATATATATATATATACATAACTGAATCACTTTGTTGTACACCAGAAACTAAGACAATATTGTAAACTAACTATATTCCAGCAAAAGTAAATAATGAATAAAGAAAACCCCAACATAATCAGTGGGCATTTACTTCAAGAGAATTTAAGAATTTAAAAGAAATGATCTTTCTAATTTTAAGAACTGAAATTTTGGAAAAGCAAGGGAAAATTAGAGGGGTTTGGTGAAAAGGAAATAAATAACAAGAGGGATGGAAAACTGGACCCAAGAGGAAAGGGTAAAGAATTCAACAGTATTCACTCCACACAGAAGCAGGTGAGTGGGGGCTAGACCCCCACAGCACTCAGTATTCTCAGAAATTCTAGGCACAATGGTACTGAATTCCACCTAACTTGGGTCTTCCTGGACCATGTCCCAGGAGCCTGAGTTAATAAGGCAGGTTAAGTCGCTTCAGTCGGGTCTGACTCTGTGACCCTATGCACTGTAGTCCTCTGTCCATGGGATACTCCAGGCAAGAATACTGGAGTGGGTAGCCATTCCCTTCTCCAGGGGATCTTCCCGATCCAGGACCCAATCCCAGTCTCCTGCATTGCAGGCAGATTCTTTACCATTCTAGCCACCAGGGAAGCCCCATGGATGATCAAATCCATGGAAAATTCTAATCAACGTTAGGGACCTAAAGAATGAAGAGGACAATGTTACGTCTTGGCAGGGGGACAAAATCTGACCCCAGGACCCTTCCATCTCAAGCAGCCAGTGGAGGAGCCTGGAATTGTCCAGAAGCTCTCTTGCTCAGCCGCCTGCCCCTCCTTTTCTCAGGCTGAACAGTGTTTCCAGGTAGCAGACAGGAGTGATGGCTGTCTAGTCCTGAGATCTGTCTGTCCTGTCTGACTTGGGTCCTGGCTCTGAACCTGGGGTCCAGAACATTTCACCAGCCTGTTTTCTGATGAAGTGGACAGTTGGGTCTTGTCTAGCCCCTGAAAGAAGCCAGGGTCCCCGAGGGACCAAAGCAACAGACACGCCCTGACTCGTGACTCTTCTCTGCTCCAGCCAACAGCTAAGCCCAGCTGGAAGCGAGAGGGCAAGAGAGCCAGGGGACACAGGTCACAAGGAACAGCCTCTGGGATACTGAGCAAAGTGGAGATGGGCGGAGAATGAATGAGGACTTGGGAGACTAGCACAGATGGTAAAGCGTGGAGCCGGGATTGGGAATGACCACCCAGTGGAGAAGGCAGAGCAACTGATGTGGAACATTTAGCCCCAGCAGGACTTCAGCCCCAGCACCCTCTGGGCAGTCCAGGAGAACACTTTCAACGCATAAACCATCTATCGTCCTGCCCTTGCCACTGTCCACCAGGACCCAAGGAGACAGGGCTGCAGTCTTGAGTCCTAATAGCGGAAGAGGGCCAGTGGGTGAGTATGTGGGGAATCACTTCTGCACAGCACGTCCAGCCCAGCAGCACAGGGCCTGGAGGGAGAAAGGGACAAAATCACAACTGCATGTCACAAACACCTTCTCGTCTTCTCTAAGGATGCTCCCTCTTCTACAGGCATTATGCTGTGACACTCAGTGGCTTCAGTCCTCTGCATTCAGGCGAGCCAGCATCTTCAACAGACACAAGAGTTGGTGCTCAGCTATGGGGGAAGGAAAGAGGGTGGCCCCGGGGAGGGGTGAGGAGGGGTGGGGAGGAGCCACATGGGAACGATGGGAGGAAGGAGAGCTGGGAGACTTTGTATAATCCCAATGAGAACAGCCACCGAAGATGCCTGTGTATGTATGTATGTGTTAGTCACTCAGTCGTATCCGACTCTTTGCAACCCCCTGGATTGTAGCCCACTAGGCTCCTCTGTTCACGGGATTCTCCAGGCAAGAATACTGGAGTGGGTAGGCACTCCCTTCTCCAGGGGATCTTCCTGACCCAAGAATCAAACCCAGGTCTCCCACTTTGCAGGCAGATACATTATCTGAGCCACCAGGGAAGCCCAAATATGCCTAACATTTTAAAAATAATTTTAAAAAAATTTTAATATTACTATTGGGCCATGCAGCATGTGGGATCTTAGTTCCCTGACCAGGGATCGAACTTGCACCCCTTGTATTGGAAGGGTAGAGTCTTAACCACTGGGCCACCAGGGAAGTCCACCTAAACTTCTGATAGAGATAAAACAGCTACAGATAATAATAACCATTTCAGTTTTGCTCGACTATGATCCCTAGATTACAACGTCTCATTACCACTCCCCTCCTCACCCCCCCTTAAAAAAAAAAAATCTGACTTTTCCAACAGAGTCAGAGCCCTTGGTTTCTTTTTGATTGAAGAAAGTCAACTTCAAGAATGACTGACTGCATTCTCATTCAAAACCAGTCCTAAGTCTGGGCAGGGCCTGCAGACATTTTATCTCCTCTCTGCCTCTGCCCCGGGCTCCATCTAGTGTCCGCCAGCCAGCACTACACTCTTCATCCCACTTCTTGAAGATGTCTTTTTTTTTTTTTTCCCATAATAAGCTGGTTTCATAGAAAGTCATGAGACTTGATAGGGGGGAAAAATTGGCTTCTGTGACAGGCATTTTTAAAAAGTGGTTGATCAATAAAGACTTCCCATTTATTGGATTTCACACATGATTTTGCCTGAGCCAAACCAAAGACTCATGACTCTCAAAAACAATGAATAGGCAGAATACAGAGGGTTTGGGCAGTTTTCTCAGGACTGCCTTGTTTTTAGGAAAGATGTCTGTGTGGACATAGGAAAAGATGACTGATTTGCACGTGGAATATGCACGGTTTTCAGGGTCAGGTCTCATATAGCTAAGACTTACTGGAGCCCTTGTTTGGCGCTGAACTGTGCCCCCACCCCAAATTCAAATAAACCCTAACCCCAAGTTCCCCGGGACAGACCCACACTGGAGATGAGGCAGTTAAATTAAAAGGATGACTGGTGTCCTTATAAGGAGAGAAATTTAAACACAGACTATGTAGACACAGGAGGTAACCAGGTGAAGTCAGAGCGAGAAGATGGCTACCCACCAGCCAAGGGGAGAGAGCTCAGGAGATCCCAACCCCACTGCCTCCTGGATCTTGGACTTCCAGCCTCTGGAGCTATGAGACAATAAATTTTTCTTGTTTAAGCCCTTCAGGCTGCAGGGTTTTTTTTACGGTGGCCCTAGCAAAACTAATACAGCCCCTAAACTTTTTGTTTTAATGTTTATTTATATTTATTTGGCTGTGCCAGGTCTTAGTTGCAGCACTCAGGGTCTTTAGTTGTGGCATGCGGGATCTGGTGCCCTGACCAGGGATGGACCCCCAGGGCCCCCTGCATTGGGAGTGTGGAGTCTTAGTCACTGGACCACCAGGGAAGTCCCTCCCCCTAAACTTTTCCCCCCACAAGCTGGGCAAATGTTGGGACACCAGAGGAAACACTGGTCATATTAAGTTACGAGTGACCAGTGCAAGCTTTGTGTCCCTACATCTCATACACAATGAGTCCCGAACTCTGCAACGTTGGGCAACAGCTTTGGGAACCGCCTTTGCCCACTCCTCCCTCCCGTCAATAGGGGCGCTAATAAGAGTTTCGCCTATCTTGGGACTGGGTTCACGGGCGGAGGTTTAGGAGAATCAAGACCCTCCCCCAGGGGGGGCAGTTGAGTGATAGATCTGCCTTGGACCACAACCAGGTGTGTAAGCTTGGGTACGTTACCGCGCCTCTCTCAGCCCTGGTTTTGTCCTCCGTAAAACGAGGGTGGCCGGGTTGCTAGTAAAATTTAAGGTGCTCATTTCACAGGGCCTCTGGCTCCTACCTGCTGAGGACCCTTCCACCAGCCACACCTAAGCCAGGGGGTGAACACCAGGATCTTAAGGTGGGGAGGGGGGTGCCGAACCCCAACCGCCCTCCTCTCCAAAGAGAGGGAGAAGCTGGTTGTGCGCCTGTAAACCTTTAAACACCCTTGTTCTCCGCCCCTTGCAGGGCCCAGGGGACGCCCAGATAAAAGCCAACTTAGGAAAATTGCTTCCAGTGACCTTGGATTTCATGACCTCTCCAAACAGGATGCAGGGGCCTTTGGCGAGAAATTCAGACTCGGATTTTCAAAGCACAGAAGCCCGATGGCTGCAGTACCTGCACCAGGAAAGGGCATCAGGCGCGAGGAGCCAGACCCCCGGGGAACCGCAGCGCCGACTCAGCCGGCTCCAAGCGAGATCGATCTCCATCCGGCAGGGCCGTTTCCTCCGCCCGGCCCCGCGGCTCCGGGGCTGCGGCCGCCCGCGGCCCATTAAGGACCCGGGGACCCGACGGCGCAGCGCTCCGCCCGGCGCCCCGCCCGGCTCCCCGCCCGGCCGCCCGCTCGACCGCTCCGCTGGGGGCGAGGACAGCCCGCCGGGCCCCCGCAGCCCGCGTCCCCTCGCCACGCCGGTGGTGCGCACGGTGCGTCCCCACGCGCGCGGCCGCGCCCTGAAGGCGCCGAGGCCCCGCGGCCCCCCGCGTGGTCCCCGCGATGGGGATGGGGGGCGGCGCCCCCTGGCGGACATCGGCTCCCTCGAGCCGCTTCAGATGTTCAAGTTCGGTCATCCGGGGGTGGTTTTCCAGCTAAAACATACACACACACTCACACACACGCAGGCACACACACACACTCGCGCACGCACAAATAAAAGCCAGATGAGAGATTTCAGTTGGGTGCATCCGAGATCTCAGTGGCAAGATTCACACAATCTGAGTCAAAGAACAGAAAAGCAATAAAAACAAAAAATGGGTTCGGCCAGAAAAGTGCCGAGAAGGCTCTGGGACTGAACGCTATGTACCCAGCAGCCACAGAACACTCGGTGTTCCGTCTGGACTTATCTGCCCCGGGAAATAGAGGCGTGTGGCATTTCTCTCCTGGAACCACTGTATATTTGGCAAGGAAGGAATGCTTTGCAAATACCACTTGCTTTTTTTTTTGCTGAGTGTATAATACTGACTCAGGAAGGCTGCTGTCAGAAAAGGGAATGTCTCCTGTAGGCTCAGTGAAGAAGCGAGTTAAAGCACCATAAACTTGAGAAGTTTCATTTGTTGGTTTGATAGAAGTGGAAATGATAAGTAAACTGTGTTGATAATGAACATCTGAAAAAGCTTGTACCCCTCAGTGGCAACTCTAATCCAGCCTTGTGTTTTATTCCCTTCATAAAACATTTAAATGTGGGAAATGTCTAGGAGTTTCAGCCATCTGCGGCAGGCAGTCAGCCCTGTGATGGGGGCCCCTCTTCTGTCACTCGTTCTGTGCATAGATGGCAGTATGGTCAGTCATGCAATGGGATCTCATATAAACCCCAGCAGAGGTAACAGGCTGACCCTTCTGCACAGAGCTGCAGGCGTTGGAGACAGAAAAAAGAGGAGGAGACGAGGCAAAGAGAGAGAGAGAGATGCTCTTGTTGACTTTGCAAACTAAATTAAGAGACATGTCCTTTTTGGACCAAATCAAAAAGGTGGCACTGTGTCCCTCAGGGCCTGGGGTTCTCAACCCTGGGGAAACCAGAGGGGCAGAGGAGCTAAGAGGGGTGAAGGGTCTCCTGGATGGCCCAAGGCCCAGCCTGACTCAGAGGACATCTTGGCTCATGCTTGAACACGTGGAGGCCATCTTCGGTCATTCTTGAGAAAAGTCAAAGTGATGGTCCAGGCTTTGTACCGACCACTCGGCCTGTGCAAGTCAGGGCTGCACTTCCTGCCTAGAGTGGCAGGAAGAGAAACTGGATATATTAACACCGTGTGGATATTTAAACACCCCTGTTTGTTGAATTCTACTCAGTGTTATGTGGCAGCCTGGATGGGAGAGGAGTTTGGGGGAGAATGCATACACATACATGTACAGCTGAGTCCCTTTGCTGTCCACCTGAAACTATCACAACATTGTTAATCCGCTATACTCCAATATAATAAAAAAAGTTAAACAATAAATAAATAAAAATAAATAAACAATAAACACCCCTGTTCTCCCCCACTCAGCCCTGCCATTACCATTCCGGAGAAATGGAAGAGCCTGGGGCACTGGAGGTTGAAATGAATCTAGGGAGTAGAGACTTTCAGAAGTGGGGGAAGGGAGGGATCTTAAATTTACATAATTTGGAAAAAATGTTATAGGTTTTGCTTTAGCCTCCGTGTTAAGTGATCAACCCAAGTCATCATGTGTTTACAAATACTTTTTAATTGGAGAGGACAGGAAAAGTTGGAAAACAAAGCAGTAAGGAATGATGCTTGATGCAACTTGATGTCTGTATATTGGTGAAAGAATAACTTTCCTTATCTAATCAAGACTAGTTAAGACCGAAGAGAGCCAGCATCACTCCGTTATTACAGTAGCAAACATGTGACACCTATTGTGGCCAAACATGCTTGTGATGAAAGTCCTGACATCTTTGTTTATCTGCAGATGTAATGGAACTCTGCATACTTTACATTGTTGGTTCTCAAAAAGTGTCACCTTGGAACATATTCAAAATGCAGATTTTCAGGTCTCTTCCTAGACCTCCTGAATAAGAAACTCTGAAGGTAAACTCAGCAGTCTGCTTTAACAAGCCCTCCAGCCTGTAATGCAGGAGATCCAGGTTTGATCCCTGGGTAGGGGAGATCCTCTGGAGAAAGGAATGGTTACCCACTCTAGTATTCTTGCCTGGAGAATGTCATGGACAGAGGAGCCTGGCAGGTTACAGTCCTTGGGGTTGCAAAGACTCAGGCACAACTGAGCGACTAACACACACCAGGCGATTCTGACACTCTAAATTTGAAGAAACTCTCCTCTGCATCATATCTTCCTTGTGGTGTCAAGTATTTAACTTTGACCTGAAAATGAGAGTAAATCCATGAGTGATGGGCTTAAAGTCAGGTTTGGAATATGGAAAATAAAAGGTTGATAAATATGAAATCATCATTCGCAACTCCTACTAAGTGCAAAACACTGCATAAATCAGCAGACAGCCTATGAGAAGAGACAGATAAGATGAAAGGAGAGGGGAACACACTTCATGGAAGCTGGAGGGAGGTATATGGTGATGAGCCATGGGTATTGCTGCCAGCCAGGCCCATTGAACTTCTCCATCACTGATAATAAGCCAGTGCTTACCAACTTTAACGTTTGTAGATCTAAGTTCGTGGAAATCCCAAATTGATAGATTTGAGAATACAGCAACAGAACTGGGATGATGGTTTAAAGCTAATAGTTTGTCATTTATTGGGGATAAAGTATTGTAGTCAGTGGGCTTCCCAGGTGGCTTAGCAGTAAAGAATCCACCTGCCAATGCAGGAGACACAAGTTCAATCCCTGGGCTGTGAAGAACTCCTGGAGGAGGGCATGGCACCCCACTCCAGTATTCTTGCCTGCAAAATTCCACAGATAGAGGAGCCTGTTGGGCTACAGTCCATAGAATAGGGTCACAAAGAGTCAGACATGACTGAAGCAACTTAGCCACACACAGAGAAAATATACTCAGTGTAAAAGTCGATGGTATGATATGACCACCAGAAGACGTTAATGAGATGTTAGGCTCTCTTAAAGAAAGCCTTGTCTTTTAAGGGGAGTATGGTAGACTGGAAAAATTCCCTCCAAAGCTACCCACGTCCTTATCTCTGGAGCCTGTGGATGCTACCTTTTAAGGGCTTTGCTTTGCAGGTGTGATGAAATTAGGGGTCTTGAAATGGGGAGATGGTCTGAAATTATCCAGGTGAGCCCTAAATGCAATCAGATGCATTCCTCTTAAGAGGGAAGCAAAGGGAGATTTGACTAAATACAAAAGAGACAGTGCTGTGAAGACAGATGGAGGGACTTGGAAGTGCTGACCTTGAAGAGTGGAGCAAAGCTGCCACAAAACCAAGGAAAGCCGGCTGCCACCAGGAGCCAGAAGAGACAATCGAGTCTCAAGGTGGTGTAGGGGGTGGGGGACAGTCCTGCCGACACCTTGATTTTGGCCCAGGAATACTGATTTGGAATTCTAGCTTCCAGAAGCGTGAGACAATCAATTCCTGTTGTTTCCAGCCATCATGTTTGTGGTCACCTGTTACAGCGGCCACAGGAAATTAACCCAGGGAGAGAGAAGATAGTTCCTTTCTATCTTTCTATCTTTCCCTTGGCAGGACTGAGTTTGGTCTGGGCACCACACCTGGGAGATCCATCTACTGAAAGAGGCTTTAAGAATTGTTCCGAACTGTCCCAACAGGAAAAATGAAGACCAACAGTAGTAAGCTACCAGGTGACAAATTTCAGCTTAAAATAAGAAAGCGCCCTCTGGTCAAAGAGGGAATGTGAAAAGTGTTAGTTGATCAGTCCTGTCTGACTCTAACCCCATGGACTGTAGCCTTTCAGGTTCCTCTGTCCATGGGATTCTCCAAGCAAGAACACCAGAGTGCCTAGCCATTTCCTTCTCCAGGGGATCTTCCCGACCCAAGGATTGAACCTGGGTCTCCTGCACTGCAGACAGATTCTTTACCATCTGAACCACCAGGGAAGCCCAAATTGGAAATCAGCAACTTGAAATGGTAGTGAAGCCACCGTGACTGAAGGTATTCAAGCAGAGACTGAGCAGCATTTGTTAGGAATGTGAATACTGTAAAGGCGGTTCTAGCCCCCAAGGCAGGGTGGGTTGGAGACTGGATAAAATCCCTTTGAACCCAGGGATTCTAAGCCAGAGTGATTTTACAGCACTTCTCTGCTCTCACTGGAGCCCAGGCAGACAGGAAGAGGGTACAAACAGTTGTAAAAGTCTGAGCATGCAATGATTAAACCCAGGCACGGATGTGGCTTTGGAGATGGAAAGGAAGGAATGCATTTTTAAAAAGGTTTTGGAGGCTTAAGTAATCAGCCTTTGGCAGCAGCTTGAATCTGGAGAGAGGGGAGTATTTATTAGGTGCCTACTAAGAGCATTGACCTGGTAGCCATGGGCAAAATAAATAAAGGATGGACGCCTATCTCCGGGAGAGAGGGGAGCTCACGGGAAATAATTAGGGAACCGGGTGCGGTAATGAAGTCACTGTGATGTGAGTGACAGTGGAGCTCAGAAGGGGATTGAGAAGGCGAGATTCACCGGAGTTTGGGGTTTGGTTTTTGAGGAAGTGGGCATTGAAAGGGGGAGGAGGGGAGTGAGGGTGGGCTTGGAGCTGCAGTGCCAGCAATGACAAAGGCTGTAAAGATGCAAGATACCGAAGACGAAGCTGTTGTCACGCTCAATTTGAATGTGGTTGCTGTGCCTCCAAGGAGAGGATCTTGGTGACCCCAAGATGGGAAAGCACTTCTTAAACAAAACCTCAGAAGGGCGGAGCCTGCGGCAAGTGCTTAATGGACCTGAATGCATCACAGCAAAAGGATCTTAGAGGAAGGACAAGGTTATCAGACAGACTGGGAGAAGATACTAGCAATGTCAAAACTGACGAGGGACCAGGTCAAGATATGCACGAACCCTGCAACTCACCAGTGGGCGTCAAGGTCCCCTCTCCTCAATGAACAAAAGATCCGAAGAAGGCAAATGCACAGAAGAGGCAACCGTTCTAGATAACAGGCATGTGAAGAGATGCTCAGACTCATTCGTAATTAGAGAAATGCAAATGAGAGTAACAGTGGGGTATCATTTACAGCCGTTTGATTGGCCAGAATTGGGAAGCTGGATCTCGACAGGTGGTGGCCCAGGTGTGGGAACACTGGGATTCCTCGGTCCTGTGGGAGGTCTGTAGAACAGTGCAGCCTTTTTAGAGAGCAGCACCTAAGTCAAGGTCAACGTCCGGATCTGTAACCAACACCACCCACACACAGGCATCCTGGGGAAATCCGCCTCCATGTCCTAAGGGCCAGGGAGATGCTCACTGAAGTTCTGTTTGTGGCCGTGGGAGGTCCATCTATGGGGGGCGAGTGGGAACAGTGGAAGAGGGGCTCTCTGAAATACCCTGCCAGAGCCGGAAGGAACGGAGTAAGCGAACAGAGCTTTGTAAACATACTGTGTGTCAGGAAGTGAGAAACCAAATGAGGGCTGCCGGGCGTCTGTGTGGATTTCATAGCACGTGCATGTGAAACAGCACAGGTGTGACGATCACATTAGGATGGATGCCTAGTTGTTGTTGTCCACTCACTAAATCGTGTCCAACTCTTAGTGACCCCATGGACTGTAGCCTACCAGGCTCCTGTGTTCTCCGAGTTTGCTTAAACTCATGTCCATTGAGTCAGTGATGCCATTCAACCACCGCATCCTCTGCCGCCCCCTTCTCCTCCTACCCCAATCTTTCCCAGCATCAAGGTCTTTTCCAGTGAGTGGGCTCTTTGCATCAGGTGCCTAGAGGGGAAAGAAAAGGCAGTAGGGACTGGAAGCCAAAAATAAATGTACATGCACATGCCTGGATACGTGAAGGAAGGAGGCGGGGCTGTGTAGGAACAGGGATAAAGTACAGCATCCCCAGAGGACTGTCCTCACCCCTGCCCTCAGCTTCTAAGAGCACAGTGACAGATGCTCTGAGGCATTCTACCATTTAGTGCAATTCCAGACCTGAACAGTACACAGATGGCCTCTGAGATTGAGTAAAGAAAACAGTACCACGAGGGACCCATGATGGGCTATAAAGTTGAAGTCATGACAAACAATTTTTTTTTTAATGTATAGAACTACCGTGGCTCAGATGGTAAAGAATCTGTCTGCAATGTGGGAGACCTGGGTTCAATCCCTGGGTTGGGAAGATCCCCTGTAGGAGGGCATGACAACACATTCCAGTATTCTTGGTCGGAGAATCCCCATGGACAGAGGAGCCTGGCAGGCTATAGTCCATGGGGTCTCAAAGAGTCGGACACAACTGAGCGACTAAGCACACCAAACTAGTAGATGAAAGAATGCCATTAGATATGACGCTGCATTTTCTGCAAAACGGTGGGATGTTCTCTGTCAAAGTAGCAAAGAAAGGTGGCCAGGATGAGAAGTACCAAGTATGTTGTTTGTAGTTAGGCAACTAAATCCTGTCAAGCTTGGTTCAATTTAATTGAATAATCAATTTAATTCCATCTAGAGCTATGATTCTTTAGAGTTTTCAATGAGTTTGTACTCCTTGAGACTCTTACAAAGTGTTGGCTCCTCTTCCCAGAAAAATATACACAGGCATATACAAAAGTGGGCTTCCCAGATGGCGCTAGCGGTAAAGAACTCACCTGCCAATGCAGGAGACACAAGAGACCCGGGTTTGATCCTTGAGTCCGGAAGATTCCCTGGAGGAGGGCAATGCAACCCACTCCAGTATTCTTGCCTGAAGAATCCCAGGACAGAGGAGTCTGGAGGCTACAGTCCATGGGGTCGCAAAGAGTCAGACACAACTGAGCGACTAAACAGCGACAAGGCATTTGTCATCAAAGGAGCTGCTGGGTGTGATGGGGAGACCACTGGCAGATGCATAGCCTCAGAGCCACGAAGGCTGACTTTGACCTACATCTGCTTCCTGAGCATCTTCACCTCGTTTACAAAGGCTCCTGCAGAGCAGCCTCTGCTCTCAGTTGACATGACTGAAGCGACTTAGCACACACGCACACAAAAGTATGTGTTCAGTATTGGGGATGGGGCAGTTTGTACCCTTGGAGCCACGGGTCTCAGGATCTTCAGAAGCAGCGTGATGCTCCGTTTTTTTCACTGTATCCTATCAGGTGGCACAAAACTGTGATTTGTTCCATTACTGACTACGTGCACTTTGGTCACCCGACTAGGGGAATGCCAGCCAGTCTCCCCCTCTGTAAAAGCACTCATCTCTGCTTTGTTATTAATAACTATTTCATGGGGAGGTGTGTCTAAACTATTTGAATACCATGTTCCTTACCAATTTAGCCTGTCATTTATGTACATATATTCTTTCATCTATATTTTTTCTATTTATTGTTTCATTTATTTATATCTCATATACTTGTGGTCTCCTGTTTTATTCATCAGGCTATCTCTTACTATAATTTTATATTTTGATGCTCGCATTGTCCCCGGTTTGGCCATCAAAAACCCCATCAAGATGTTTTCTGTTATTTAGAAACCCAGATCTGGGTGTTAAGAATGCTCACTGCGAACTGAGTGTCACTGCTCCTGGGGAAGGGATGTAAAATACAGACACAGATGGAGATGGAGATGACAATACAGCTGGATACACACACACAGACACAGCTATATTCATCTCTGTATCTTTCTGTTGAAAAAGGAGCTTGAACACCTCCAATTCCAATCTAACTAGGAATTCTCATTTTCTCCCTTTCCATATTTGTACCTTCTTTCTCCGACAGTGATGAACTTGCTCCCCATCATCCTTAAGACATTCGTTTCTCTGACCGATCTCCCTGCAAGTGGCCCATCCGCTGTCCCCCCTCCTCTCCTCCCTGGGGCTCTGACCTCCTACTTTGTATGCTGCCTTGTATGTTACCTAATTGTCTGCTCCTAAGCTAACAAAGAGACCTTCAAACTGTACATAGTGCGAAAAATGTTCCATGGATTTTTACTTGACCTCCTATTTTCCTGATTTTAAAACCATCACTCCTTCGATGTCTGTGCATGAGATGCTGAGAAATCCCGCACCTCTGTTCCCATGCCTATATGGGCACAAAACCTACACCTGGCAGGTAAGTCCGCATCACCAATGCCGACCCACTCGGAACCCCAGCCTCAGGTCCTACTGCCTCACAGATGTGCCTAAGTCCCCAACCCTCAGTCCCTGACCTGTCCTTTCACAGCCTCCTCAGCTCAGTGCTGGAACCCCCTCCACTCAGTTACTCTGAAAACCCAGAAGTTATTCTGGATTCTCCTCTTTCCCGAACACCACCTCCACACCCAACATGGAGACCTTCCCCCCACGCGTACATAGCCCACCTCTGGCTCTTTCTGCAGCCAGCACCCTGGGCGGGGTCACCTCTGTTGCCCTTGAACCATCACAGCAACTCCTCATGGGTCTACTGGTGCCACCTGCTCCCTGGGCAGGTGGTACTGCTGTCCTGTCCAGTGCCCACACTTCCTGCCTCATCAACTTTGGCCTGTGTGCCTGTCCACGCGATGGGATGTGAGCAGGGCTGGGCTCCACCTTCAGGCTGCAGGTCTCAGCTGTAGGGGATGGTCCCTGTGTCCCCAAAGGGTCACAGCCTGGTGAGAAGGGGCAGGGGCACTGTCACAGCCTACAGAAACCTGGGAATGTCACAGTCAGCCTGGGCAATCTGGGGTCATAGCTTATAAAGGCAAAGCTAACGAATAAATCCTCTGCAGTCTATTCTGTGAGCAGCCATAAGTCATCTTTCAAAAGAAAATAAATCAATATACACGTACCCCAATGTTCACTGCAGCACTGTTTACAATAGGCAGGACATGGAACCAACCTAAATGTCCAGAGAGGAATGGATAAAGAAGATGTGATACATACACACAATGGAGTATTATTCAGCCATAAAAAGGAACAAAAGTGAGCCATTTGCAGAGACATGGATGGACCTAGAGGCTGTCATACAGAGTGTAAGTCAGAAAGAGAAAAACAGATACCATATAATATCACTTATATGTTGAATCGAGAAAATTGGTACAGATGAGCCTGCTTGCAAAGCAGAAACAGAGACACAGACGAGGAGAACAAACGTATGGATGCCAAGAGGGGAAGGGTTGCATGGGATGACAGGAGATTAGGATTGACATATACATGCTATCAATATGACATATAAAATAGATAAATAATGAGAGTCTGGGGCTTCCCTGGTGGCTCAGACGGTAGAGCGTACGCCTGCAATGCGGGAGACCTGGGTTTGATCCCTGGTTTGGGAAGATACCCTGGAAAAGGAAATGGCAACCCACTCCAGTACTCTTGCCTGGAAAATTCCATGGATAGAGGAGCCTGGTAGGCTATAGTGCATGGGTTCGCAAAGAGTTAGACACGACTGAGCAACTTCACTGGTAATGAGAGTCCACTGTATGGCACAGGGATCTACTAAATGCTCTGTGGTGACCTAAATGGGAAGGAAATCCAAAAAAGAGGGGACATTTGTATACGTATAACTGGTTCACTTTGCTGTACAGCAGAAACTAACAGACCATGGTAAAGTCAGGTCTGATCTGGTGGTAGCCCGCCAGACTCCTCTATCAGTGAGATGTTCCAGGCAAGAATACTGGAGTGGGTTGCCATTCCTTTCTCCAGAGGATCTTCCCAACCCAGGGATCGAACCCACATTCCCTGCATTGCAGGCAGATTCTTTATCGTCTGAGCCACCAGGGAAGCCTGAAAGCAACTGTATGCCAACACAAATTTTAAAATTAAAGAATATTAATAAATGAATCACTCCTAGTGACTTCACCCAGTCCCAGCACCACCTAGGGTCCTGTTGGGTGGGGATGGGGGGAGCCCCAGCCCCCTGAGGCTGCTCTGTATAACGGCACTGAGCTCCAGGCCTCGTTCCCCCGACCCTGTGTGGGTAAGTGACATGCCCAGGACCCCACAGTCCATCAGCCAGAATGGCAGAACCCCTGTCACTCAGCTTTCTGAGCCGGAAACTTGCCTGCTTCTCTAAGCACTGACGTGACGGTACCAGCCATGCCCGGTGGCGGGGAACACACACTCCATAAATATTCATTCTTTACTGCCTGTGCACTTTTCTGCAGTGCAGTGACTCAGTCCTGCAGAGAAGCACTTTGCTGCCTTCTGTAAATTCATGCTGGCAGCCAAGGGCTTTATTTTGCTCCAAGGCTTGGGTTGGGTATGTTGACCTCCTAACAGCGCCCTGTCACCAGCGGCTTCTCCCACCTCTGGTTCCAGCATCAAGCTGTAGTGTGCCCCCTACACACAGCTTGGAGAAGGGCTATGAGGGAAGGCAAGGTGTCAGGTGGACCTGAGTCATGGTCACGGGTGTGGTGAGAAGCCCGAGTCAAGGGAGGCTAGAGACAGAATGATCAAAACAATTTTTGAAAACAAGCAGAAATGCATCTAGCTCTTGAGTCTGTGGACTGTGTTGTACAGAGTGTTCCTTGAATTGTAAGGATCTGATACATTTTTTTTGGATCACACAGCATGGCTTCTGGGATCTTAGTTCCTGGACCAGGGATGGGAACCCGCCCACTCAGCAGTGAGAGCAGGAAGTCCTAACCATTGGACCACCTCAGAGTTTCCAAGATCTGATACATTTTTTTTTAAATCATGAGACTTGTGAACTGGGAGGAATTGTTGAAATCATTCACTTCGATCCTTTCCTGTTAAGAGTGAGCAAACAACTGGGGCCTGGAGATGTTATGATTTGGCCAAAGGCACAGAGAGAGTTAAGAGGAACCTAACTTCTAGATGTCTTTAATCACAGCCTCTCCTGTTTGGATTTAAAAGACCAAATAAATCAAGCTCTCTCCCTTCCCACCCCTACACCCCGCGCAAAAAGCGTGCCTCTTTAACAGCCTGACCACCCTCTGTGCTTGAGTCTGTCTTATCCGAGAGCCCTCAAGGAGGCCTGCCCATCATTAAGGCATTCTGAGAGTTAAAAAATGCTTGTTATTGATCAGCATCTGATTGCATGTAGCTCCTACCTGTATTAACCTGCTGCTGGAACTCAAGAATTCAGAATCTAGTATTTCTGAGACCATTCCTGTCTCTCCCAGCTACACAAGAGGCAATGAAAACATTCCCACTGAACTCCAAGCCTTACAAATGCCTGTACACTTCCCTGTGGATATGACGTGCCGGGAGCCAGCTCATGAGATCCCACCCATGACAGAGTCATGAGGAAGAGGGCTGATCGAGCACGGCTTCTCAGACCTCAGGGATTCTCGGGAGGCTGCCTCAGCGCTCGCCTTAAAAGATAATATCTGTTTCTCTGACATTTGTTATAATAAACCTCCTCTTATTTTCTGTGACTTAGACAAAAGGCCTATTCTGATTCCCTCCTAAAACAGATCTTTCTGAAGCCTCAATTGACAAGGCCCCTGAACGGTAGCACCCTAATAAAATTATCTGGGATATAAAGTATGCTAATCTAAATTCCTCTTGCCAACATATTGGTTTGTTTAATAAATGTACCTGTGCCTTTGGAGCTAATGCGCATGACTACTCCTTAACAACAAAACAGCATTGAGAGCCTCTACACAAAAAGCCTCAATGGGCACAGAGCCCTTCGTGGAAAAAGGGGCTTATTAGAAAACATAAAAAATATTACTTTACTTAGTCTATATTTACTATGTTTTTATTTTTCACGTATCTAGCCTATATAATAAAAACATAATAGTTAGAAACTTATATAAGTAGAAGTTTAGCTTTAACACAAATAATAAGACAATTGTTAATTCAGCTGGTGGTTTTGCTAAGCACTGACCTTTGTTCTACATTGTCTCAGCTTGCTGTGCCATGACTTTATGGGACCACATTCGTTTCTGTTAGGGTCAAGGCATAAGATAGATTACAGAGAAACAGTTGAAACTCTGAATTTGTAAATTCTTTCTTTGTCATAATCTGCTGTGCCTGTATTCTTTAAAAAGTGTAACTCTGGTACTTTCTGTGCCTGATACAAAAGTGTTCTGGCTGATCAACCCTTATCAATAAAGGAGTCACAGGATGTTAGCAGGCCTCCAGGCCCAAAGATGATGTAAATAACTTTAAACCTTTTGTAACTAAACAACACAAGCAGTGTCCTGGTTCCAATAAGGGTCAAAAACTGCTGATCATTTGATTTGATTTTGCATGACTCTACACTTTACATTTGTTTCTATGTACAACTAAAAGTATAAAAGCCGTCTTAAAAACAATAAAGTCAGAAGACACTTGGAAACACCACGACTCGCTGTGTCTTCTCATTCTTATCGCCGACGCCGTCCATCCTGAGCGAACCCTGTCCAGCTGGAGCAGGTCTCCGGCAATGACGTCTGAAAACAATATCACGACCTGAACTTATTCCTGGTTTCTGCTCTGGATGAAATTTTTCTAAACCCTGGCAGAGGGTCCAGCCCAGGAGGAGCCCCCTCGGCCCTGAGTTCTGATGCCACTTTCATGGGTATCATGATCAGGGTCTTGGTGTTCCTGAAAGAGAGCTCCCTGGGGATTCCTTAGCCACCAGCTAACAATCCACCCAACCCACAAAGCCAGCAAAGGGCTGCAAATCCTCCCAAGAGCATCTGTGCCTCACTCAAGGCAAGAACGCCTTGTCATGGTCTTGACCGTCTATGTCAGATTGGAACGTACCCACAAGGTGCTGAAGGCTTGCTGGCCTTCTCCAGGCAGCAGAGCGGAGGAGCCAGGGTTTACACAGGGGTGCAAGCCAGCTGTCAGGTGGTGGAGAAGCAAAGCCAGGTGCAAGGGCACGGAATTATGGAATTATGGGGAGGAGGAAGGTCATCAAGTAGATCGCATCTTAAAGAAGTCCGTGAGAGGTACCATTTGCTAATTACTGGGTGTCAGCCTCTTTGCGAAACATGGAGGTATGTTATCTCATTAAACTGCAATTAACGTCACTAAACATAATAAGGAAACGCTTGTCAGTCTATATTGTAGAGGAGGAAGCAGAGCCATAGGGAGGTGGGATCCATAGTAAAGGTCCTGCTTTAATAAATAGGATTCAAACCTAGATTCTCCAGATTGAGACTCTGAACCCTTCCTCCTCTGGCTCCTTTCTGGGCAGACCCTCCCTGAAGCAGGAGGAAGGTGCCTCTCCCTCCCTGCCCCCCAACATAGCCAGGAAGCGCCCAAGTCTTCAAGTCCAGCTGTCTCCCACCCCCGGCCTGAGTGTCAGATGCCGCATGTGTGCTAAGTTGCTTCAGTCGTGTCCAACTCTTTGCGACCCCATGGACTGTAACCCATCAGGCTCCTCTGTCCATGGGATTCTCCAGGCGAGAATACTGGAGTGGGTTGCCATTTCCTTCTCCAGGGGATCTTCCCAACCCAAGGATAGAACTCATGTCTTCTACGTCTGCTGCATTGGCAGGCGGGTTCTTTACCACCAGCCCCACCTGGGAAGAGGCTGCAGGACTCCGTTTATGGAACAAAATGCCAAGTCAAATGGCAGACGTGACTCACTCCCTTTGTCAACCCTCCCCAGAGACCAAGTGGCCAGTCATTGGTCAGAAGGCCACTTCCTCCAGTGGAGCAAGAGATCTGACTGGAGAGAGAGGCTCCAGTCACATCCGGAGCCTCCAGGCCCTTCAAGTGCCTCCAGTACAAAAGCTCCTGGAGGCTTCCTCCAGGCAAACCCCTGGATGGAGCACTAGCAATTATGGCGGGGCTGCCCCGGCTGAAATCCAACCAAACTTCCTGGACAGGGACAACCAGCGATTGGGGCCCAAAGCCACACCCGTCCATGCAGGGCCACAGTGGTGGCCCCACCCACCACCTGGGGGCAAGACTCTGCAGTCAGGAGCTGGCGGTGCAGGGGGGAGCCTATTGTGACCCTGCTCACCATCTCCAGCGTCACTCCTCCCAGCCAGCAGGCCAGGGTCTGAACACCCTGGCATAGCACACTCAGCACGCGCGCGTTCTACAATCTCCTTTAGTAGCAACACTTCCATCTGACTCACATTCCCCCTTCTCACCTTTCACAGTGAGCTCTTCACTCCCTGAGCCTGCCAAGGTCTTCTTGATCCGAGCCTGAGCACATGCTGCACCATCTACCCGCAATGAACGCCTGCTGTTCTTTAAGACATAGCTCAAAGGTCTAGTCTTCTCAAGAACCTTCCCTGATCCCCAAGTGAGATTTCCTCTTAGGTATCACACGGTAAGTTATTCGAACATCTGTTATTCTAACGAATGTAGTAGACTCTTATTACATGTTTGTGTACATCTTCTCTTTCAGACCCCAAACTTCTCACGGTAGCCATTGTTATAGTGACAACCGTTGTTGTTCAGTCGCTCAGTTGTGCCCAGGTCTTTCTACGTCATGGACTACAGCACACCAGGCTTCCCTGTCCTTCACTATCTCCCAGACTTTGCTGAAACTCCATGTCCATTGAGTCGGTGATGCCATCCAACCATCTCATCCTCTGCCCTCAATCTTAAATCTTTCCTAGCCTCAGGGTCTTTTCCAATGAGTCAGTTCTTCGCATCAAGTGGCAAAAGTATTGGAGCTTCAGCTTTAGCATCAGTCCTTCCAATGAATATTCAGGGTTGATTTCCTTTAGAATTGACTTGTTTGATTTCCTTGCAGTCCAAGGGACTCTCAAGAGTCTTCTCCAGTACCACAATTCAAAAGCATCAGTTCTTCAGTGCTCAGCCTACTTTATGACCCACATAAAGCTCTTGCATCTGTACATGACTCCTGGAAATACCATAGCTTTGACTATACGGATCTTTGTTGGCATTAGGAAACTATTCTAGATTTTTCAGCCAACAACAGCCCAGTCCTCTTGTGTGCTGGCATCTCCAACACAGCATGGATCATAATCAGCTGTTATTCAGGATATTGCACACCACTGACCAAGGTGAGCACTGCCTTTTGCAAAAGTTACACTGGTTCTCATCACCTCAATTTTACAGAAATGAGTTCAGATGGGCTGAAGAGGCAGCGCAGTTCCAGCTAGTGAGTAGCCAAGCCAAGATCCCCACCCAGGCCTGTCCGACTCCAGCCCCTGGGCTCTCTCTGTCCACCCTAAGGCCCTGATGATGCCTGTGCTGGCTACGTGGGAGGCTCTCTCTCCCTGCAGGGCTAGGTTGCTCTGTTCACAGAAATGACTGTACAGTTCCTCACCTCAGCTCAGCACAGGTCTTGGCATCCTCTGTGGTGCAAGTCACTTAATATGATCAGGATAAAAGCCAAACTTTAGACATCTGAATCTGAGCACCAGAACTGGGCACGAGGAAAGACTCCAGGAAGCCCTCAGGTTACGCCAGTCGCCTGCACCCCAGCCCAGAGCAGACCCTTCCCGGACAACTAAAGTTTAAGCTTAACCAAACACACCCACATCTAGGAAGGCTACTGCCTTCCTGTCACATACCAATGATTAATAAACACCTTCACTCGTGTGTTAGTGAAGAAATATGCCCACCCCTCCCAGGGGTAATCATTTCTCTGTTGCACTGAAGTAAATGCTTGGTTCTACGAATTCACAACCCTGGTTGCTGACTTTGAGAGTTTCAGTTCAGTCAGTTCAGTTGCTCAGTTGTGTCCAACTCTTTGCGACCCCATGGACTGCAGCACGCCAGGCTTCCCTGTCCATCACCAGCTCCCGGAGTCTGCTCAAACTCATGTCCATCAAGTCGGTGATGCCATCCAATCATCTCATCCTCTGTCGTCCTCTTCTCCTCCCGCCTTCAATCTTTCCCAGCATCAGGGTCTTTTCCAAGGAGTCAGTTCTTTGCATTCAGTGGCCAAAGTATTGGAGTTTCAGCTTCAGCATCAGTCCTTCCAGTGCATATTCAGGACTGATTTCCTTTAGGATGGACTGGCTTGTTTAATGATTTGTTTAATGATTATTTTCTATTTACTCTCCTGTAGCAGTCAACCTTTTTCTTGTCTTTCGGAATGAAATTATATCCAACACACACTGTCCACTTTCAACAGGCCTTCACTGTCAACAGCTGAAATTGGCAGGAGCGGAGGAGGAACGACACAAGGAAAGAAAATGAGTCAAACAGAAAAAAGGAGAGGGAAAACCGCAGCTTGTTAAACCTTAAGAATTGTCTGCAGCTTCCCAGGCCTGCCTCTTCCTCTGGTGGGTGGAGTTGGGGGCGGGGGGACGCGGAGGGGGCGGTCCTGGTTCGCGCAGCCCGTGTGTGGCATCACCGACTGTGACCGGCAGAGGGCGGCTTCCCCTTGTTTAAGGCAAATAACTGGGCACCTGGAGCTGCTATTCTCCCTGGGAATGCAGGTTTAAAGGCGCTTGCCTAAGCAGAAATCTTCTCAGTACGAACCGTAAATACATCTCGTCTTAGCCTTTACCTCTGTCGAAAGGGCAAGAAGGGGCTGGTGGAGAAACAAGCCGCTCGGCACGGTCGTCGGGACACACGCACACATGTTCGTGCATAATCCAAGTCTGGATGAATAAAGGTTTGGAGGAGGGGCTGGGTGTGAAGACGGGCCAGGAGGGACGAGACGCACCCTGCTCCGGGAGCGCAGACTCTGGGAGGGGATCAGAGGTCCATGGACCAGCCAGGGGAGCCCAGAGCCCCGGGAGGCGTTGGCACCGCGTACCCACCCGCTCCTTGGGCGAGTCATGCTCAAGACCCGGGTGATCCCGCCTCCCAGGCCCCGGGAGAGCATCCCCTCCCCGTCCCATCCCCTATATTTCTGCTTTTCCCTGAACCCCCCACCCCCAAGCCTTAAAGCAGGTCCTGAAGGAAGATAGCAGACCTTAAGAATTGTGTAGTTCCCTGAAAGAAGCCGGGCTTGGACCCACATTCTCTCTGGGCACCTGCTATGTGCCTCGCAAGACCAAGCTCTGACTCGGATGAACTTAGGTTTCAAAGGGCGGGCAGCAGGTTATCAGTTGGTGAATGAATGAGCAAGGTAAATCCAGGAAGTGAGAAAGGCTGTAACAACAGGGTAATGTGACAGAGAACCCAGGGCAGGTGGGGCGATGGGGGGGGGGGGGGGGGGGTTTTGGGGGTCGAGGAGGGGCGGGGGTTGGGGGGGTAGCCCAGCCTTTCCAGGGAAGTGATTTGGAGCTGAATCTGAATTCCTTGTTCAGAGCATCCCTCAGAGGTTTTCCCTGGTGATCCAGTGGCTGAGACTCCGAGCTCCCAACACAGGGGGCCCAGGTTCCATCCCTGGTCAAGGAACTAGATCCCACATTGCAGATCCCAAATTCCACAACTAAGACTCCGGGCAGCCAAATAAATACATAAATAGATTTTTGAAAAAAAGAGGAAGAAGAACATCACTCAGGTAGGATCAATTTACCTTCTGGGGTAGGCTCTTTCCAGCCAAGGGGCCAGCAAAGACCCCTTGCCCTCACACAGGCTTGAAACTAGGTGGCAAAGTGATCCGATTTTGTTTTTTTAGGACGCCACTCTGGCTTCTGTCCAGAGCAGACGCAGGAAAGGACAGGAAACATCAATGGGCATCCGTGGGCCAGGCTGGAGAGGACCACTTCTGGCCCCAGGGCCCACGTGGAGATCCACAAGCCCACCAGAAGGAAGGGATGGTGGCCCTCACGCAGCTCCACCCTCCCCACTTCCTGGAGGGGAGCCCTTTGCCCTTGGAGACATTGTTCAGCTCCCTGGGAGAAGCTGGGCTTGAACTGCATTTTTTAGATGGCGTTACTGTTACTGGAGACTTGGAGATTTGGCTGAGTAACTAACCCAACATCTCACAGACGATAATAATAATAAAGGACAGGGGTGATGTTCAAACCCAAGTCTGTTGACCCCAGCACGTTGTGCTCTAAATCCTGTAACCACAGCCTGCTCGTCTCAGATGTGGGCCCCAGGGCCTCTGGAGCAGCTGGAGAAGACAACCTAGGAGGAACCAGGCCTTTGCTGCAACATCTGTTCCCAGTCTGTCCTTCTCAGCAGAGTCAAACCCACCACTACCACGAGCACACAGAGAAATCAGTTTTCCACATGCAGGTTTTAATCCAGACAGTGGGCCACACTGGCCGCCCCACTCCCAGCCCGGGCAGTCCTGCCTCCTTCCTTCATTCAGCCCCATCCATGGCTCTAGGAGGTGGAGATGCTGGGAAGGCAGTGAGTGGAAGCTCTGGAGAGTGTGAACGAGGCCCAGCCACAGCTTGCCTGACGTGTTCCTCCCAGAGCCCAAGCAGGAGAAGACCACAGATGGGGAGGGGAAGCAGGGCCTCCAGTTCACTTAACAGAGCTGTATCGAAAGTACACAGGAGCCAGCTTGAAGGAGCTCCCACTGATCAAATTTGGGACAATGAGTCCACCAAAACCAATAATGATGGCAACAACTCTAACACACTGAATTACAAATCAATAATCCAAAGTGATACCAAAATCTGGCTCTGTCTCATACTAGCTGACGACCTGGTTCAGGCCACATACCACCTCTGAGCCTCAGGTTTCCCCCTCTGTACAATGGTACACCTGTCTTGGTAGCGTTACTGTCAGATGAGTGATAATAAAGGTTACAGCAGTGCTAAGTCAGCCTCAGGCCCTCAGAGTGAATTCTGCAACCAGGCATTTGGATCTTCTGCTTCCAGTAATTAAGTTATTTAATACGTTTAAACCTGGTTTACTCAAATGTAGAGAGTTAAAAGCAGTAGTTTCTACCTCACAGGGTTGCTGTAAGGATGAAATAAAGTGATGCATACAAACACCTTAGCCCCACAACAAGCTTTTAGTTTATCACTGTAGTCATTTTTTTAAATTGCTGAAAGGTCTAGAAGCTCTGACATCTAAATAGTAATAAACACACTAGCACCCACATTTTGTTTTCCAAATACCATTCCTACTAACAGGTGCCAGAGCTCCTTAGAGAAATAGCCAGGTCCAGCTATTTCTTGCTATTGGGAGCAAGAAAAGCAAGGTGAGCCTGGAACAGGAATCAGGGCTCACTTAACAGAGATGTGTCGAAAGTACACAGGAGCGAGCTTGATGGAACTCCCACTGATCCAATTTGGGACAATGAGTCCACCAAAACCAATAATGATGGCAGTTAACCCATATAACACATTGAATTAAAAATCTATAATCCAAAGCGATACCAAAAGCAAAACAAAGGGCTTAAATTTTGCAACCCACCGATGTATTAAGTGACTCGGACAAGGATTGTCTGTGAGTCAGTGGATGCTAAGATGAAGGTTGCTGGGGAACAGAATAGTGCCAGGATCTTAAAACAGCACCCCATAAGCTTCTCATTAACTACTGAATGTAAGCAGTGCCTTTTCGTGGAAAGACCTGGTTATTATTATTTGTGATCAAAGTTAGCATTACCAGTAATGGGCTTAGGGTCATTATGTACCTCTTGGTGGGGTTTCTCTGGGAAAATGTAGCAAAATGTCAGCTGGAGAATCCAAGTGTAAGATATATTCGTTGTACTATTATTTCAACTTTTCTGTAGGTTTCTGAGTGAGTGAAAGAGTTAGTCACTCAGTCGTGTCCCACTCTTTGCAACCCCATGGACTGCAGCACGCCAGGCCTCCTGGTCCTTCACTGTCCCCGGAGCTTGTTCAAACTCATGTCCATTGAGTCTGTGATGCCATCCAACCGTCTCCTCCTCTGCTGCCCTCTTCTTTTGCCCTCAATCTTTCCCAGCATCAGAGTCTTTTCCAATGAGTCGGCTCTTGGCCTCCTGTGTTGTGTCTGCCCCTAAATCTGTGACTTTCTTCCCAGTTGGTGTCCCAACATCCAGGCATGAGTTCTCTACTCTCTGCTGGGTGCCTCCACACCCTCCAGACCTCAAATCAGGGAGGCGTGCTGCCCACACTCATACCTCTAACCTGCTCTGCTCCTCTCTGTCTTTTCTGGGTTAATGGTGACTCTCTATTCTTCTGCAATCTAGGCATCCTCCTGACTCCTCCAGTTCATCCGTCCCCTGAATCCCATCAGTCACCCAAATCCTGCAGATTCCACCCTCTCAGTATTGATACATCTCGCATCCAGCCCTCCCTAATGTGCTCACTGCCTTCAAGCAGGTCTCACCAGTTTCCCTCTGGATTAACAGAATGAATCCATGGTTCCCCAGCTTTCCCATCTTGCTTCCTCCAAAACGGCTCCTATGCTGCCCACACAACAATATTAGGTACAAATCTGACCCTGCCACTTTGCTGCGAAGAGCAAAGCCCTGCGATGCTTACCCCGGGGGTCTGGTATTTCCCTCATTGTGGTCTTAGTGGGCTATTCTCAGAACCTCAAGGTGATGTTGTCATTTGTAGCAAGAAATATATATTTGGTCCCTGTCTGTCCTGTCTGGTTACCCTGTCCCCACCTTCCTGACAGAGTTCTCAAATGCTTGGAATTTCCTAAGTGTTGAGAAAAGTAAAGGTGGTTTTTGTGATGTTACTGAGGTGACTTCTGGAAGGCCCCCAAGTCTCCAAGGGGCATAGGGGCTGCTCACCAGAAGAATCAACCGCAAGATGAGAGGGTTGGGCTTTACAGTCCCATCCCCAGACCTTCCTGGAGGGGAGACAGGCTGGAGGTGGAATCCACGACCCACAGCCAAGGGAAGTGGGGCTGGATCCCACATGTTGCAACTGAGCGCTCACTGCTCCAAGTGGAATTTACAAACTGAAACTAAAGATCATCTGGCCGGCAATGAGGTTTCTGCGTGCCTCGACGGAGACCAGGGCAGCCAAATAAACAAATAAATAAAATAAACATCTTTTAAAAAGATGAGAGCTTCCACACTGGGGAATGGATCCATGAGCTGCCGTGCTGAACCCCAGACTCCGTGGGGCCAAAGCGCCTTGGTTGGAAACCTCACCTAGGTATCGCTTCTTCTGGCTATTGATGCCTATCCTTTGTACTAGACCAGTAACCTCGTGAGTCACCTGGTCTCCTGAGTTCCATGAGCCCCTTTGGAAAATTACCTGAAGCCCAGGTAGGGGTCAGGAGAACCATTGATTTATAGTCAGTTGGTCAGAAGCACAGGGCTAGTGATTGGTGTCTAAAGTTGGGAGTCTTGTGGGGCTGAGCCCTGGACTCATAGAATCTGATGCCCCCCCAGGGAAAGAGTTTCAGAATTGGGTTGAATGGGCAAAGGTGGGGGGACACCGGGCTGGTGTTGGAGAACTGCCTGGTGCAGGGAAAATCCCCCACGCTGAACCTGGTGTCAGGAGCTCACCCTGACATGCCTGCCTGGTTCCCATCTCCAGGCTCTACCCAGGTTTCCCTGACTACGGTGCTCACCACTTCAAGGATGCCTGACATCCTGCCAGACTCAGCACGGACCTCAGCTTCCCTTTCAGGGCTCCCCCAGCAACTCAGATGTGAGTCCTTCTGTTGTTCAGTCACTCAGTCATGTCCAACTCTTTGCGACCCCAAGCACTCCAGGCTTCCGAGTCCTTCACCATCTCCCGGAGTTTGCTCAAACTCTTGTCCATTGAGTTGGTGATGCCATCCAACCATCTCAGCCTCTTTCATCATTCCCTTCTCCGCCTGTACTGCCCTGTATTTTGAGAATTCATGTCTACATCTGTTTCCCCGTTGGGCTCGCAGGAGGCAAGGACACAATCGTAACTTGCTGTCTCTCTCCAGTGCCCATAACTGTACTTGACTTTGTCAATATCTGATTGCTTCAAAAAATCAATCTGAGAAAACCCTGGAGTCATGAAACGTTTACAACTGGAAGGTGAGCCACAAAACCCCTAGTCAAACACCCTCATTTTCACCTGAAGACATTGAGAGTCAGAGGTAGGTGGCTGGCTTGTCATTGCTAGAACTGAGATTCTTTCTCACTTCCCTTCCATCCATGTGAAGCCAGGTGTGTAGATGAATAAGAGAGCGTGTGTAGGGGAGTGAGGAAGCTCACGCATGCTGTATACCCAGGAACACCTGCCAGTTTTGAGGATCCTTGGAATTATAAAAGATACGGAAGTTCATCACTACTCTCACCAGTGTCCTGACTGCACTCAGGGCACTGAAACTCCCAACCTGGCCTGGTCTCGATCACACCCTCCCACCCAGCATGAGGCTGAACAGCATGAGGGTTGAATGTCCTGCCCAGCTCAGAGGGCATCTCCAGGGTCCATGTTCCTTTTATCACCATGTTATACTCATCAGGGTTGTTAAGCCATTTGGTATCCCAGGCAACCTGAAAGCAGCTCCTGGATGTTTTAACTCAAAGAAAAGACATTTCCAAAGGGGCAGAAAGCACTCCTCACCAGGGTTTACCTCCACGGGCTCAGAAAGGCTAGAGTATAACCTTCCAAGGGACTACTCCCCGAGAAACTGGCTGCTCTCTTGGGCTCTAGGGGGTGGAAACGAAGGACTGGGAGAGGAATACCAGCTCTGTAAGAACAGGTTTTGCTTTTTTTTTTTTTTCCTAGCTATGGAAATAGATTTCTGTGGTCTGAAACCCCAGCTGAGTGTTTCTGGAGGGGAATCCACAGGTTTCTGCATCAGCCCAGTTCAGTTCAGTTCAGTAGCTCAGTCGTGTCCGACTCTTTGCGACCCCATTAATTGCAGCACGCCAGGCCTCCCTATCCATCACCAACTCCCGGAGTTTACCCAAACTCATGTCCATCGAGTCGGTGATGCCATCCAGCCATCTCATCCTCTGTCGTCCCCTTCTCCTCCTGCCCCCAATCCTTCCCAGCATTAGGGTCTTTTCCAATGAGTCAGCTCTTTGCACGAGGTGGCCAAAGTATTGGAGTTTCAGCTTCAACATCAGTCCTTCCAGTGAACACCCAGGACTGGTCTCCTTTAGGATGGACTGGTTGGATCTCCTTGCAGTCCAAGGGACTCTCAAGAGTCTTCTCCAACACCACAGTTCAAAAGCATCAATTCTTCGGTGCTCAGCTTTCTTCACAGTCCAACTCCCACATCCACACATGACTACTGGAAAAACCATAGCCTTGACTAGATGGACCTTTGTGGTAAAGTAATGTCTCTGCTTTTTAATATGCTGTCTAGGTTGGTCATAACTTTCCTTCCAAGGAATAAGCATCTCTTAATTTCATGGCTGCAATCACCATCTGCAGTGATTTTGGAGCCCCAAAAAATAAAGTCTGACACTGTTTCCGCTGTTTCCCCATCTATTTCCCATGAAATGATGGGACCAGATGCCATGATCTTAGTTTTCTGAATGTTGAGCGTTAAGCCAACTTCTTCACTCTCCTCTTTCACTTTCATCAAGAGGCCTTTTAGTTCTTCACTTTCTGCCATAAGGGTGGTGTCATCTGCATATCTGAGTTTATTGAGATTTCTCCCAGCAATCTTGATTCCAGCTTGTGCTTCTTCCAGCCCAGCATTTCTCATGATGTACTCTACATATAAGTTTAATAAGCAGGGTGACAATATACAGCCTTGACGTACTCCTTTTCCTATTTGGAACCAGTCTGTTGTTCCATGTCCAGTTCTAACTGTTGCTTCCTGACCTGCATACAGGTTTCTCAAGAGGCAGTTTAGGTGGTCTGGTATTCCCATCTCTTTCAGAATTTTCCACAGTTTATTGTGATCCACACAGTCAAAGGCTTTGGCATAATCAATAACGCAGAAATAGATGTTTTTCTGGAACTCTCTTGCTTTTTTGGTGACCCAGCGGATGTTGGCAATTTGATCTCTGGTTCCTCTGCTTTTTCTAAAACCAGCTTGAACATCTGGAAGTTCACAGTTCACGTATTGCTGAAGCCTGGCTTGGAGAATTTTGAGCATTAATTGTGCAGTAGTTTGAGCATTCTTTGGCATTGCCTTTCTTTGGGATTGGAATGAAAACTGACCTTTTCTAGTCCTGTGGCAACTGCTGAGTTTTCCAAATTTGCTGGCATATTGAGTGCAGCACTTTCACAGCCTCATCTTTCAAGATTTGAAATAGCTCAGCTGGAATTCCATCACCTCCACTAACTTTGTTTGTAGTGATGCTTTCTAAGGCCCACTTGACTTCACATTCCAGGATGTCTGGCTCTAGGTGAGTGATCACACCATCATGATGATCTGGGTCGTGAAGATCTTTTTTGTAGAGTTCTTCTGTGTATTCTTGCCACCTCGTCATAATATCTTCTGCTTCTGTTAGGTCCATACCATTCCTGTCCTTTATCGAGCCCATCTTTGCATGAAATGTTCCCTTGGTAACTCTAATTTTCTTGAAGAGATCTCTAGTCTTTCCCATTCTGTTGTTCCTCTATTTCTTTGCATTGATCACTGAGGAAGGCTTTCTTATCTCTCCTTGCTATTCTTTGGAACTCTGCATTCAGATGGGAATATCTTTCCTTTTCTCCTTTGCTTTTCACTTCTCTTCTTTTCACAGCTATTTGTAAGGCCTCCTCAGACAGCCATTTTGCCTTTTTGCATTTCTTTTCCATGGGGATGATCTTAATCCCTGTCTCCTGTACAATGTCACAAACCTCCATCCATAGTTCATCAGGCACTCTATCAGATCTAGTCCCTTAAATCTATTTCTCACTTCCACTGTATAATCATAAGGGATTTGATCTAGTCATACCTGAATGGTCTAGTGGTTTTCCCCACTTTCTTCAATTTAAGTCTGAATTTGGCAATAAGGAGTTCATGATCTGAGCCACACTCAGCTCCCAGTCTTGTTTTTGCTGACTGTATAGAGCTTCTCCATCTTTGGCTGCAAAGAATATAATCAATCTGATTTTGGTGTTGACCATCTGGTGATGTCCATGTGTAGAGTCTTCTCTTATGTTGATGGAAGAGGGTGTTTTCTATGACCAGTGTGTTCTCTTGGCAAAACTCTATTAGCCTTTGCCCTGCTTCATTCTGTACTCCAAGGCCAAATTTGCCTGTTACACCAGGTGTTTCCTGACTTCTTACTTTTGCATCCCAGTCCCCTATAATGAAAAGGACATCTTTTTTGGGTGTTAGTTCTAAAAGGTCGTGTAGGTCTTCTTAAAACCGTTCAGCTTCTTCAGTGTTACTGGTTGGGGCATAGACTTGGATTACCGTGATATTATATGGTTTGCCTTGGAAACAAACAGAGATCATTCTGTCGTTTTTGAGATTGCATCCAAGAACTGCATTTTGGACTCTTTTGTTGACCATGATGGCTACTCAGTGTCTTCTAAGGGATTCCTCCCCACAGTAGTAGATATAATGGTCATCCGAGTTAAATTCACCCATTCCAGTCCACCTTAGTTCACTGATTCCTAGAATGTCAGTGTTCACTCTTGCCATCTCCTGTTTGATCACTTCCAATTTGCCTTGATTCATGGACCTAACATTCCAGGTTCCTATGCACAATATTGCTCTTTACAGCTTCGTACCTTGCTTCTATCACCAGCGTACTGCATCAGCCCAGATGCAGGTTAATCTTGAAATCACCCAGCCAGAGTCCTGAGGCGGAGCCAGTGGTTTCCTGAAAAGTCCCCCAACCTGCTCCAAGACAGCCCCGTGCAGCCCCGCTGCCCTTGACACAGAACCACCAAGGTGCTACCCAAGCCAGCCTGCTTGCAAAGCTCACTCCCCTCCACCCCTGCCCTTTTCCTTCTTTTGAAACCTCGCCCTTGAATTCAGTTTCAGGGTTCCTGTAAGTCCCCCAGGATGATAACATCAGATGTTCTGATAATTTTCTAGAGCCTCCATTCATAAAACACCGGGCCGTTTCCACGTGAGGTGTCTTGTTCTTCACAGGGAGAGAAACAAAGGAAGTTGCCAAGCCTGTGTCTCCATGAGTCATTAACCCTCCTGCCCCCACCCCCAGGACGGCGGGCTCCCACTGCCCCTGAGGTCTGTGCACCCGGGAAAGGAAAATGATGCTTGAGGCAAGCAGAGCCTTTGATAAACAGACGTAATCTTCCGGCCAAGAGCAGCCTGGGGATGCTGTGCTGTTTTTAGGTGTGTGGTCTGCAGGGAGACCGAGCCTGGCCGTGCACCCTCCTAGGTGTCGCCTTGCAGAAGTCCCCCCACCCCAACCCTGCGCCAGCATTCTCGTGTATCCTGCCCTCCGCAGGCCATGTCGGTGGGCTGTGGGTGTTTCCCTTGCCTAGTGTTTTGCAGGACCTGGCTCTGATCCACTGATTCACTGATACTTCCAGGGTCTCCGAAGCCCTGTGACTGTGCTCACCATGATCCTGCGAGTCCACCCTGCCCCTTCTCTACCCCGCTCTGCCCCTGTGATTGCTGAAGCTCTGGTGGTACAAGGGCAGTTGTCCTGAAGCTACCACCGACAGTCAAGGGCACAGGCCCTCACCCGGTCTGCAAAGGGCACTGACCCCCATTAGCACAGGAAGCTCCTATTGCCCTATTAGGACTTCTCTGGCAGTCCAGTGGTTAAGAATCCACCTGCCAAAACAGGGGACATGGTTGGATTCCTGGTCAGGGAACTAATCCCATATGTCGTAGGGCAACTAACCCTGAGCGCCACAACTACTGAAGCCTAGAGCCCATGCTTCGCAACAAGAGAACCCACTGCAATGAGAAGCCCATGCACCATGACTAAGCCCTTGCACAGCAACAAAGAGCCTATGTGTCGCCAAGAAGGCCCAGCACAGCCAAAATTAAATAACAGAAAAGAACTTATTGCCGGGAAGGAAACTCAGGCCCTCCTATGGGTTTATTCTCCTGATAGGATTAGATCCTAGGTTGAATGCTGCTTAAACTGAGACCCTGTATTAGTAAACGTTAGTCTCAACCCCTGGAAAAGACCCTGATGCTGAGAAAGATTGAAGGCAGGAGGAGAAGGGGATGACAGAGGATGAGATGGTTGGATGACATCACTGACTCGATGGACACGAGTTTGAGCAAGCTCCAGGGGTTGGTGATGGACAGGGAAGTCTGGTGTGCTGCAGTCCATGGGGTCACAAAGAGTTGGACATGACTGAGTGACAGAACTGAAATGAACTGGTCTCAACCCCTGGTGGCTCAGATGGTAAAGAATCTGCCTGCAATGCAGGTAGACCCAAGTTCGATTCCTGGGTCGGGAAGATCTCCTGGAGAAGGGAATGATAATCCACTCCTGTATTCTTGGCTGGAGTCCCATGGACAGAGGAACCTGGCGGGCTACAGTCCATAGGGTCACAAAGAGTCAGACACGAGTGAGCACACACAGCCTCAACCGTGAATAAGTGAAAGACCCCAAATCTCAGTGGCCTAAACAAGACAGTGTTTGTGTCTCTCTCATGTCCCCACGGAGGATGGAGCTGGTGAGTCCTGGGCAGTTACAGGGACCTTGAGGGGCCAAGCAACTTCCATCTTGAAACTCTGCTCTATGTGCTTCAGCTGCCGAAGTCTCCTCGGGTATCACGTCTCTAGTCCAGCAACAGGGACAGAAAGGCCAGAAGGGGACAGTCCCTCTTTTTAAGGGCACTTCCTGGAAGCTGTAGCCATCCCTTCTGCTTACTTTTCATGGACCAGAATGTAGCTATCATTTGCAGGGGGGTGGGCGGGCATTTTTGTGGTTACTAGGATGGGGGTGGGGAGGATGTGACCGGCATTTACAGACCAATGATGCTAGACATCCTGAAATGTGACCAATAGTCCCACACCACAAAGAGTTTCCGCAAGTTCCCATGGGGTATTGAGGTTTATAATTATCTAAGCTGAAAAAGACCCTGATGCTGGGAAAGATTGAAGGCAGGAGGAGAAGGGGACAACAGAGGATGAGATGGTTGGATGGCATCACCAACTCGAAGAATACGAGTTTGAGCAAGCTCATAGTTAGTGATGGACCGGGAGGCTGGCATGCTGCAGTCCATGGGGTCGCAAAGAGTTGGACACGACTGAATGACTGAACTGAACTGAACGGAAGCTTAGAAATTAACTTCTTTTGACATAATTTACCAGAAACTACATGTGGTATTTTTTGAACTACTTAAATATACATTGAAATTTTCAAGTGTGCAATGATCAAGTCTTTTTTTTTCAGAACTGTACCAAGGCTTGTTCCCAATTTCAGAAACATGTCAACCATGACAGCTCCCTTCACTGTTGCCGTTGGAAAAATTCAACCTTTGCCTGGTGCCACATTCAGAGGGATTTATGTCTGTGTGCCAGCTTCCGGGGCCCTTCTTTCATCTTCTGGGAGAGACGTGACTGAGCATTTACAATATGTTCAGTGTAATATTTCGTTATAAGTTACTTTCCCTCTAGTTTCTCTTTAAAGTAATTTATGGATTTTTTTAAGTCTATAAATTTAATTTTAGGAGAATAAAGGAGAGTTACAAAGCATTTGTAGAGAAAGAAATGGCAACCTACTCCAGTATTCTTGTCTGGCTTCCTGAGTTCTGTGAGCCCATGGACAAAGGTGTCTGGACCGCTACAGTCCATAGGGTCGCAACGAGTCAGACACGACTGAGCGACAAACAGCAACAAGGCATTTGTCATTGAAGGAGCTGCTGGGTGTGATGGGGAGACCACTGGCAGATGCATTGCCTCAGAGCCACAAAGGCTGACCTTGACCTACATCTGCTTCCTGAGCATCTTCGCCTTGTTTACAAAGACTCCTGCCAACCAGCCTGTGCTCTCAGTTGACTGTGGGTCCCAAGCCCAGACCCAACTCTCAAAACTCGCCCCCATCAGCACAGACTATGTGGTTTCCCGTGTTGTGGACACAGACTCCCCCAGGAAGGTTTGTGACAATTCAACACAGTCATTTTGTCACCGGGGACATTCCAACATGCTTGCTTTACTCTTGGTTTGACGCATATCATTTTGATATGGGCGGAAATTAAGCTTTCAGCTATTTCTATCACCAAGTAACAAAGGAAACAGATACTCTGTCCCCTTGCTTCAGCCTCACCTATATCTCCTGCCATGCCAATCCTACTACCTGCTGGGAAATGGGGTGCTTGTGTCTCAGAGACGGGTTGAAGATCAGGAAGTTCTGCTGGACCAACTTCTTGGTAATAAATCTGTTTTTAGATTTTGTTATGAGTCTTCCTGTTATAGAACAGCCCTCCAAAATGGCCTCATCAAAATGACTTTCTCAAAAATTCCATTTCACCCCGAAGACCAGAGGAAATAGGGCTAGAAATGGAGCACACCAGAAAGGACCATCTTGGCCAGCCCCGGATAAACAGAAAGTACCCAGAAGGCTCAGCACAGGTGATGACATGACCGGCTCTTCCCACCCCACCTGTCACTGCCTCTTCCCTGCCTTTAGACGAGAGTGACAGCCCTGGGGCCCGGATGGGACACCACAGCCCTGGGGAGGGAAATCAGCCAGACTGCTTTAGATGAGTATGGATGCCTGGGTCTCAGCCCAGAGGCTCGCCTTTCACTGGTCTGGGGTGGGCCTGGGCACTGATGTATATTTCTCAGCACCCCCTTGGGGATCTGAAACCCGTACCACCAGGAATCTGCACCATAGCTCCTCTCAACGGCTCTCTCCAACATGCCTTTATTTTGGCATTTCCCATTTCTTCTAGCGCCAGGGAGATGTGTATGTGTGCTAAGTCCCTTCAGTTGTGTCTGACTCTGCGACCCTATGGACCATAGCCCACCAAGATCCTCTGTCATGGGATTCTCCAGGCAAGAATACTGGAGTGGGCTGCCATTCCCTCCTCCAGGGGATCTTCCCAACCCAGGGATCAAACTCACATCTCTTTTGTCTCCTGCATTAAGTTCGTTATCACAAGCACCAACTGGGAAACCCAGGGAGAAGGCTTTGGGGATGTACTGCAAAGCAAAAATGTTCATTACTCCTTAATAAGATGAATTTAAGTCACCCACAATCTGTCCTCCTATCTCTGCCCTGATTCCTCTCCTGATGGGTCTCAGTGCGCCATCCCTTTCTTCTCTTCAAACTGATATCTGGTAAGTCACCAGATAAACAGAGTTGTTGTTGTTTATTTTTGGTAGGAGGAGGATGCTGTTCCACTCCCCCCCGCCAGCTATAAGTCACAGTTATTTCCCCTTTGTTTTATATTCAAAGTCAAATAAAACACCTGTTATGGAGAGAATTATGTCCCCCCAAAATAGATACGTTCAAGTCCTAATCCCCAGCACTTCTGAATGTGACCTTATTTGGAAATAGGATTGTTAGAAAAGTAATTAGTTAAATCACAACATGGTCATAGGAGTAATCTGATATGACTTGTGTCCTTCTGAGAAGATGACCTTGTGCAGACAGACACGCACATGGAAAATGTCACATGAAGATGGAGGGTTGGCCAAGGGACACCCAGGACTGTTGGCAGCCTCAGAAGGTGAGCAAAAGGCCCAGGACAGATTGTCCTCCAGAGCCCCTGGATGAGCACAGCCCTGCCAACACCTTGGTCTTGGACCTGTGGTCTCCAGAAGAGCATACGTTTCTGCTATAAGTCACCCACCTCATGGTGCTTTGTTATGAGAGCTGAGGGAAAGGAATGCAGACAAGGTTATTATGCCCATTTTTGTTTGTTTGAAAGAGATAGTAGGTTGTGATGGCTGAGGGCACAGACTTCCGTGTCAAGCCACCTGGCTTCTCGTGACTTCATACATAGCTTTTCTCATGTGGAAAATGAGGACCCTAAGACCCTAATGCAGAAAGTTGTTAACGCTGTTGTTTAGGTGCTCAGTCGTATCTGACTCTTTGTGAGCTCATGGACTGTAGCCTGCCAGGCTCCTCTGTCCATTGGATTCTCCAGGCAAGAATACTAGAGTAGGTTGCCATTTCCTTCCCCAGGGAAGGAATCAAATCAACCGAGGAATCGAACCAGGGTCTCCTGCATTGGCAGGTGGATTCTTTACCACTGAGCCACCAGGGAAGGCAGGCCCTGCAGAGAGCTCTTAGGAAGCGTGAAACGGGTGATGTCTAAGAAGAACCCAGGCCCGGCACCCAGAGGTCCTCCCAAAGCACAAGGGCGACTGAAGGACAGGGCCTGGAGCAGGGAGCCAGGCTGTCTGTCCAGACAGAGGAGGGCAGAGGCCAAGCCAAGTGCCCACCCCTCCGGGATGCTTCAGGGTGAGGGCGGTGATATGCGGGGGCCTTGGAGTGAGCATCACATCACCGTCGTCAGGCTGCCATTGATTCATCACTGTTTCGTGGTTTCAACCCGATGATGTTCAGAGCAATGTGGAGAGCGGTGTGCTGGGCCACAGTTCACACCCCAGGCATCTGGCTGATACGCAGACAACAGCAAACCCATTCACTTGGGTCTCACTGCTTAATTATCGCAACTTGGCATGGCTTCCAGTGCCTTGAGAGCCCTTGGACACGCACCATACGTTTTGGGCAGGAAGGCATGGCTGGCACGGGGACGGGCCCGTCAATCCTGCAGCTATGCTCTGCTAAGTGGTGGATGCTCTCCAAATGCTCGGCCCCAAATGCACAGGAAGCAAAAGCCTGGCGCTCAGAGGCGCCAAGGCTATGCTCACCCGGGACCCACCTGCTAGCCGTGCCATCCTGCGTTCGTCACCAGAAGCAGTTTCCAGCCTGGCGGTGGAAAGAGGCGAGGAGGCAGGGACCCATCAGCTGGCGAGGTGTTTCGTGTGTGAGTAGGACTGCCCCAGCATACATAGGAGCCAAGAGCCCCTCATTCCCCAAGCCCGAGTGAAGAGCTGTGTGCCTGCCCGTCTTGAGTGGCCCTTGACTGTGGGTGCAGAGCAGAGCTCGACTGAGGCCACGTCACCCACTCATTCATTCCTTTGATCAACCAACCAACGTTTACCTAGCATCTGCTCTGTACTCAGCCCTGGTGACACAGAACTGATGGAGAAAGGGGGTCTCCTGAAAGGGGACATGGGTCTAGGCTCCCCCTATTCCAGAAGGATCCTTCACTGGATCTTCGGGAGGCTGGAGGGAGCTGGCCCGCTTGCCAAGTTTGCTGATGACGCTATATCGACAAGAGTGTAGCAACCTCTATGATGGGCTGGGCAGACGTGGGAGCCTGAGCTTCACTGGTGAATATTGAAAAGGTCTCAGCCCTCACAGAACTTATATTAAGTCCCCAGGAAATGTGACATCTGCAACCTGAATATTTTCTAATCCTTCTTGTGTGTGTGTGTGCTCAGTTGTGTCCGACTCTTTGCAACCCCATGGACTGTAGCTCGCCAAGCTCCTCTGTCCGTGGGATTCTCCAGGCAAGAATACAGGAGTGGGTTGCCATTTCCTTCTCTAGGGGATCTTCCCGACCCAGGAATCCAACCCGCATCTCTTGCATCTCCTGCATTGGCAGGTGGGTTCTTCACCACTAGCACCACCTGAGAAGCCGCAGGGAGACTGGGCCCCAGTGATTTTCTAGATAGTTAGGAAGATATCCTCACTTCTCAAATCCCCAGGGTAGCAAAAGGGAAAACAATATACTCTCTCTCAAAGAGCTGGACACCGAAGCCAGAGCCCGCCGGCTGTCTCATCGCTTCCTGCTGGACAAGGCAGGCCTGTCGCAAAGGCAGATTTGGCTCCTGCCTGAGGCTGCAGCAAAGCCACCTGTTCCTGGAAGATGACTCGGAGGTGACCTCTTAGGGAGGACAGGAAGATGGCCTAACGGTGGCGGGGCAGAGGCCCGGGGACAGGGCCAAGCGTCCAGCTGAGAAGGCCTTGCTGGCCTTCAGGGCTGGTATGTCCCATCCCTGTGCTGAAGCAGTGATGGGAGGTGGGGGGAGTACTTCTGGAAAAAGAAGAGGGATGAGGTCTTTATCTTGAGGTGTGGTTAGAGGAGTATTCCTCCCCTGGGAATAGGAACGGAAGCAGAAGGCAAATGAAGTTTCAGGAGGGACTCAGGACCAAGAATCCAGCCCTAGGTGTCTCAGCTGTGGCTCTCTGGACATTTGGGGCCAGGTACCTAATTCTTTGGTGTGTGTGTGTGTGTTGGGGTGGGGGGGTCGGTATTGTCCTGTGTCTTGTGGGAAGTTTAACCGTGTCCCTGGCCTCTGCTCATTAGATGTGTTAGCCTCCTGCACCCCCAGCTTTGGTGACCAAAAAATCTCTGCAGATATTGCCAGGTGTCCCCCAGGGACAGAATCGCTCCCAGTTGAGAGTCTCGGTCCAGCTGTCTCCTGGAGCGAGTGTCCCCGGCATCTGCCTGGCCAGCTCCCAGACCCCACTTCCTCTTCCCCCTGTGACGGGACTCTCCTGGTTTTACTCTGAAACCCCCACATCCCTTCAGTCACAGGAGACCTGAGACAGGTGGTCATTCTCCAGACTCCTTGCCCTCATCAGCAGGAGGCCGACCCACCATCCTGGGTCCATGAGTGCTGTCACCCCGCCCCTGCATTCCCGTCCCTGTTATCCTGCTGCCCACTTCCTCTGTAACACAGCACTTATCGCCTCCTGACATACTATTTGGGCTTCCCAGGTGGCACTAGTGGTAGAGAAACCACCCCTGACAGTGCAGAAGCCTCAAGAGAGGCGGATTGGATTCCTGGGTCGGGAAGATCCCCTGGAGAAGGAAATGGCATCCACTCCAGTATTCTTGCCTGGAGAATCCCATGGATAGAGGCTCCTGGCGGGCTACAGTCCATGGGGCCACAAGGACTGAAGTGACTTGGCATGCATGTATGCCAATAGTACCAATAGTATGACATACTATTTACTTTCGTGTGTTGTTTACTGCCTGCCCCTCCTCTGCCAACCCCACCACCACCACCATACACCCCCTTAAAAGCTACTTTAAGACTGGGATTTCTGCTTATTTCACAGCTGTGTCCCAAGCACCCACAGTAGTGAGGGCCCACAAGGGATGCTGAGCCAGTGTTGTTGTTTGAAGGATCAGGACTCTAAAACCATCGCGAGTATCTGTGACTTCTGTCATCACTCCACTGTTGGTTATTTCCACTTGCCCGGCGTGGCTCTGCTGGCCACAGGAAGGGTCGTTAAGACACAACTGTGCCCAGACCGGCTCTCAGGCCACCTCCAGAACCACCACCCACCACCACCCTGATCACATCCATTGCCAACCTGGGTGGACAAGGACAAAGCAATTATAAATCTGATCCTTCCTTCTTCAGTGTCGGGATTAAATCCAGGCGTTAGGATTGTGGATGATTTTTGAAGTTTCTGCCTTTTTTTCTCCCGATTTACCACAATGAACTTGCATTTATTTAATGATGAGAAAAAAAAACAGGGAAAAATATAAACCTTACTCAGTTTGTGATTTTCACCATGACAGCTCCAAATAGGGTCTGGGGTCAGGCTCTTCTGTAGGACACGCTGAGGTCTGCCCGGGGGGTCCATTCCCGTCAGTGAGTGGTCTGTGAAATGGGCTGTTGACTTCTTGTTTTGAAGATTGTTTGTAAGGATCATGGGCATCCTGGATACACTAGACGGCCAGTGGCAGAGGTGTAGGAATGGGCTTATTGTCAGGGCAGCTCTGACCAGTCCCCAGAAATGTGTCGTGGCCTAGGAGGCCTGAACAGTTACCCCATCTCTCCAAGGGATCGTGCCAGAGGAAACCTGGCTTTAAGGCTCGCATTCAGTTACCATCACCGTCAGGCCTGTGATTAGCCATGTCTGGTGGACCTCTGAGGCCCTGCTTGGCTACAGCCTAACAGCCGAGCTCCCAAGACCCCATTAGGAGAGGCACAGATGCCCTGGTTTCTCATGAGAGACCATCGTGACATGTATTAACAGCTCTGAAATCCTGAGACTCACCAGGCCTGATGTTAATAAGCAATGTTCCCCCTCTTTCTTTCCTGCTCCCCCTCCAGAAATGGCTCCGCGTGAAGATGATTGTCATGACAACCTGAGCGTGGGCACCACAGCAAGCGGGCCACAACAGAGGGGCCCCACGTCCAGATGAAAGAGCCTGATGAGGTTGAGGCCGCCGAGCTCGAAGGTGTGAAATCCAAGTGAGTGTCGAAGGTCACGGCTGGTTTCATGAACAGAAAGCTGGGCTAGGGGCTTCTCCACACACAGGTTCCTGGCCCCAGAGAGATCTGGAGAATGTCCAGAGCCTGCGTGGACCTGGTCCTGCCCTGCCAAGTGCCCCCAGCCCTGCCCCAGGGTGTCTGGTCTCCTTGTGCCTTCAACTCAGGTAACCTTGGTGCCAACAGGGGAGCAGCGCCCCTTTGATGCCTCTGACCCAGAGCTGTTGGAGGAAGCAGGTTGCTGATTCCAGTAGAGCTGTGAGAGCCCTGTACAAAGCCTGGTGTGCTGTTTGGGGGCAGCTAGTTCTCTGCAGTCCGGAAAAGAAAGAGCAGGCCCAGGGTCCTCTCCCCGGCCTTCCGGGCAACCTCTTAGCCTCCAGGCCCCTGGCCGGTCTCCAAGGTGGAGCTTCTCCTGCCTGGAGGCAGACACCCCTCCCCCCACCCCAAGGCACTCTCCCTGGTCCTTCTGACCAGAAGATCCGACATTCCAGGAAACCGGCTTCTGCTGTGGAAAGGACAGGGCTCGCTTGTCAGGACACCCTGGATGGAATCCCTGCCCTGTCCCCTGCCCTGTGTGACCTTGGGCAAGTCACAGAAACTTCTCCAAAACGCATGCTCTCTCTCATGCTCCGGGTTTCCCAGCCCAAGCAGCACTAGGCTGACCTCTCAGCGGACACTGTTCTAAGCTCTACGCACACGCCACTCACCTAGTCCCCACTATGGACCAGCTCTACTATCATTCAGTCACATTTTATAGATGAGGAAACTGAAGTCCAGAGATGTTAGGGCTCTTGCCCCAAATCGCAGACCCGTGAGAGGTAGAGCCCAGAATTGGACCCAGGTGGTCTGACTCCACGTCTGTAAACAGTTGGCTCCACGCTGGATTGTTCTAGAGCCTACACCAGCTCCTGCAGGACCTTCACCAATCTTGGCTTTCACCACGCATCCCTGTTCCTACATCCCACTCACCCAGGCCTTCCTGAAGCAGCCAAGCCCACACTGACCTCTGGGCCTTGTTGTCCGCAGACTCACTGCCCAGGTCTCCCTCCTACTCAGCGCCTGGCTGCATCCTCCCCCTTTGCCCCTCTGCTGACACACCTCCTCCTCACAGGCTATGGGACCAAGAAAGGAATCACCTAGACTTCCGTCTGGGCCTCCTGTTAACTTGGAGATGTAACTAGCCGGTCCATACCCACCAAGGGGTCTCACTGTCACCCACTCCTGTCTGCTCTGGAGGATGATCCACTCCATCCTCTGGCCCAGTTCGTGCCCCCTTGTGTTTCACAGTCAGCTCGATTTAGGTCAAATCCCTTAGCTTGTTTTCTCATCTGTAAAATGGAAAAAACAATACTGACATCCTAGGGTTGCTGTTCAGAGCCAATGAGAGAGTGTACGCACGGCCCACATGGCCCTCAGCTTCCGTCATTATTAGCATCATGGGGTGGCGGTGGTGATGGGGGGACTCGTTTTCAAACAGCTGCCCTGCTAAGGGAACTTCACACACAGAGAAACACAGAACTACAGAAATCCTGGAATGGCATCCCCGCCATTTCTTCACCTGGATCGCAGACCTATTTGTCTGCCTGTTTTGAAAACTGGAAAGGCTGCACATAAAATTATAGAGATAATCTGAGCTTTTAAATGATGTTATCTGCCTGACTCTAGAGATTTACTTTTACTTTGAGTAGGCACTTCAGCCAGGGGTAGATTATCTTAATCCGTCCTCGATGAGCTGATTCAAAGCCGGTTTCAGTCTGTGAAGGCTGGTCCATTCCTGGTTCACCCTTATGGCCAGCAGTAACCCCTCTGTTGCCCCACCCAAAGGCCTGGAGTGTTTCCTAAGCCCCCTTTCCTTCTTGGCAGAACCCAAACTCAAATGTTTGTTTCTCCAGTCTCTTTTCAGTAGACTGAAAGTTCTAACCAATTCCTCAGCCCCTCGTCTGGCACATAGAAATTGGCAAATGCCTCGTGGGGTAGGGGATAGGAAGGCTACCCTCTCTGTAATACCCTCTTCTTCTTGATTTTGGCCCCTCAAGTCCCAGCACCCTTGGGAGCTCCCTGATACCTTCAAAAGAGTTTGTAAAAAATATTTTATCTGGTTTTTCTAGCCTTGAGAGAGGCGGGTTGGATCCTTAGTTATCTCAAGGTGGGGGCTGATATGATATAAGCTAGTCCACCATATTGGAAGTGAACATCTCTATTTGAGTTAATCCTCATTTAGGTTTTTTTCCCCTAATTGTTCTGTTTTCCAATGCTTTTTTATTTTAATTTATATATTTTTAATTGGAGGGTAATTACTTAACAATGTTGTGTTGTTTTCTGCCATACATCAATGTGAATCAGCCACAGGTATTTTATGTTTTGTTAATTTAAAGGTCTCACCAGAGTGTCTGGGGGAAGTGAGAATCCACATTTTTCATGCTGGTCTAGGATCGAATTCCTCAGGAGGCAGGCAAGGAGAGTGAGGAGGGTGTCTGGCCATGGATTCAGTTGGCACCTTGTCCTAAACCAAGGTCAAAGAAGGTATGTTGACTGAAGGTTTCTACAGCAGCTGAATTCTCCAGGCATTTTTCTTCAGCAAGTCCACAAACTAGTTCGATTAATGCTAATTTTTCCTCCAGATAATGCAGCTTAGAAGCAAGGCAAAAGGGCCATCTCCTGGTAAGAAATACAGCGATGTTGAGACCTACAGAGATTCTCAAACTGTGCGGACCCTGAGGGTCCAGGGAAGAGCAGGTTTGGGAAGGTGTTCAGAGGGAGTGGAGCCCTGTCTCTGTCTTCAACCAGTTCAGCTCCCTCTCGGTCTATTTTATGCACTGGGTTTCTGACCGAGGTTTCCACCATGTGGACTCTGAGAAATTGTTCTGTCAAAAAACTTTGAAACAGTTTCATCTTATTGATAATCTGAGTCCTCTGGACAGAACTGACTTTCCTAGGGCTGTACAAACGGTTCCTGTAAGGTCAGGACAGAAACCAGCTGTTTTGATCATGGTTCAGGCACTTTCCACCACCTCACACTGAGTCACCTGGAGATTCAGTTTCCCAAAAGGTCTTTTGCTTTCAAAAAATGTTTCCCTTGAAGACCACTGTTCCTTGCTTTTTGTAGAGCTGTGCGGGCCCCTCTCACAAGCTCCCCCTAGAGGACATGGAGTGAACAAGGCTGCCGTCTTTCTACTGATGGGACCAGAGGCAGCAAACCTCCCTGGAAGCACAGTGATGTCCTGCATCAGAGACCCCAGGAGACCCTGCATCCTAGCTCCTGAGAGTCACTGTGTGACCTTGACAAGTCAGGCCACCTTGCTTGTCCCTTCTCCTTCCATAATATTAGAAATCCAGAAGGTTGAAGATCTTTGCACCTTCTTGTGGAAGGCCCCTCAGAGAGTCACCCCAAGAGGGCTTGAGTCACCCCCATATGGACACATGATCCTTCCTTCTCTTGGGAAGCCAAGGATGTCAACAAGCCCAAATGAGGATGTCAACAGCTCCAAGAGATGAGCTATGTCTGAGACCAGGGAGGAGGATATACGGCATCAGTGTTCTGGGCTAAGGTGGCCAGTACTTAGTTGCTCAATCATATCCAACTCTTTGCAACCCCATGGACTGTAGCCCACCAGGGTCCTCTGTCCATGGGATTCTCCAGGCCAGTATACTGGAGTGGGTGGCCATGCCCTCCTCCAGGGGGTCTTCCCAACCCAGGGATCGAAACCAGGCTAAACCGTATCCCCCCCACCCAAACTCCTGTGCTTCCCCTGATAGCTCAGTTGGTAAAGAATCCGCCTGCAATGCAGGAGACTCCAGTTCGATTCCTGGGTCGGGAAGATCCACTGGAGAAGGGATAGGCTACCCACTCCAGTATTCTTGGGCTTCCTTGTGGCTCAGCTGGTAAAGAATCCACCTGTAATTCGGGAAACCTAGGTTCGATCCCTGGGTTGGGAAGATCCCCTGGAGAAGGGTACAGCTACCCACTCCAGTATTCTGGCCAGAAGAATTCCATGGACTGCATAGTCCATAGGGTCGCAAAGAGTCGGATGCAACTGAGCGACTTTCACTTTCACCCAAATTCCTATGTTGAATCCTAACTCCCAGTACCTCAGAATGTGACTGTATTGGATGCAGGACCTTTAAAGAGGTTAATTAAGATAGTAAGATCACCATTTTGGGTCCTAATCCAGTATGACTGGTGCCCTTATGAGAAGCCAAGGGAGAAGCCACGGGAGAAATCAGATCTGCCGACACCTGGATCTTGGATTTCAGCCTCCAGAACCATGAGAAAATGAATGTCTGTTGTTTGTCACCCAGTCTGTTGTCCCTTGTTATGGCAGCCCTAGCAATCTAACACAGTTGGCAAATCCCCTGCTCAGCAATGTCCCCCACCTCTTTGGGAATTATTCCTGTTTGCTCTTTTGACAATCTCTCTTGTGAATGAATTGGAGAGAAATTCAATCCTTAGAATGAGTGAGATAAATAAAGTTATAATGAAATGTTTCTATGGACCTACCATTTCTGCCCTGGGGGAGAAGTCACGACAATGAAGATCCAGCGTAGCCAAAATTAAATAAATAAGATAAAATAAAGATATTCAAGTTCTTTGTCCTCAACTGCAAAAGTAGGATTAAAACAGCTTCGTTGCCCTGGTGCTATAAGCATTGTGTTCGGTAGGTACATAGTTAAGCTCAGGCATAGTCAAGAAATAATTTTTGAAAACAATGTGCAGTTGCACGACATACAGCATAAACAAATCTATTTCATGAATATCCTGTGACAAAGCTGAATGTAGAGATCTGGGCTTCCCAGGTAGTGCTAGTGGTAAAGAACCCGCCTACCAATGCAGGAGACTTAAGAGCCACGGGTTTGATCCCCAGGTCGGGAAGATCCCCTGGAGGAGGGCATGGCACCCCGCTCCAGTATTCTTGCCAGCAGAATCCCATGGACAGAGGAGCCTGGAGGGTTCCAGTCCATAGGGTCACAAGAGTCGGACACGACGGAAGTGACTTAGCACGCACACAATGAAAGGACACGATAGCAGTTGATTTTTCATTGAGAGGGGAAAAGTGGTTGTCTTTCTTCAGCCCAGAACCAAGAGTTGGTCAGAGGAAAGGACGGGGGACGATTTCAACAGATAAATAACCAAATGTCTGAAGAGAATTTGCAAACGCAATGGATTTCCTTCCCAAGGACTGGAAGTGGCGTGGGCAGCTGGGCAACGAAGGAGCTGCAGTCATTTTCCGCTCCATTTTTACAGACAGCAACAGCAACATGATGGCGGAGAACAACGCCAAGTGACGATCTTCATTTCATTCCTCGGGGATAGAAAACACACCCGTTTATTAAGTCTTTAAAAGCTGTAACCACAGATTGCGGCAACAAGACGCAACAGAGAGAAGAGAGCTTGGGTTGAGCCAGCCGTATGTGGCAACCGAATGAAAAGACGATTCCCGTCTGGTGGAGCAGCAGCCAGCCCCCGGGAAGAGCACGAACAAAGAGCTTCTCATTTACAGAGGAGATGCTGACATGCAGTGTGTTTTCCTTGGCAGACGGGCAAGTTCCCCAGAAAAGGAAGATTAATGCAAGCAGGAAATACGAACACACTCTAGCAAACCATGTCCATTTTCTGCCTGGGGAGATCTCTGAGAAATGGATGGCCTTGGCCGTGGATGAGGAGGACGTGAACGAGTTCTGCCCTAGGACCTTCTCCCGCGTCTCGACTCTGCCCAACCTGACTTTCACAGTGAAGTCTCTCCTGTCTCAACATCCCTGGGCAAGAGGCAGCCCACTTGAATTCATTTTTACCACAAATGGAGACTTTCCCATATAAATTTCTAACAGTTGGTCATCAATAAATACTTGCTGAGTAAAGATTTTTTTTTTTTTACTGTAGTCATTGAACCTGCTTCTAGGCACAGAAGATACTGATTGCGAGCAAGGATTTTAAAGTCAGACTAATGAAGATTCAAAAACTTGCTCTAACCCCATTTTAGCTGTGTGACCTTGGGTAAGGTGTTGAACTCCTCTTAATGTAGTTTTATCATCTTTTAAATAGGCATGATGGGGCCTTTCTGGTGGTCCAGTGGCTAAGACTCTGAGCTCCCAAAGCAGGGGGCCCAGGTTTGATCCCTGGTCAGGGAACTAGATCCCACATGGCGTAACTAAAGAGTTAACCTGCCACAACTCAAGATCCTGCCTGCCGCAACCAAGACCCAGCATAGCCATATAAATAAATAAACAAAATAGGCACGACAGTGTACAAAAAAGTATGTAAAGTACTGAGCACTGAACATAGCTAACTCCTCATTCAGTACACATATGTTGTGTTATCACTATGGCCACACTTCAGTGCAGGTGGCCATCATCTGTCCGCTGTTGGCTGCAAAACCCCCAACTCATCTCCCCGACTCCAGCATTTCCCCACACCCCAGAGTCTTCCACACACTAGGGCCAGAGTGATCTTCCAGAACACAAATCTAATTGGTATTAAGAAGATCCAAAAATCCTCTCTTCCAAACAAACTGATCATAAATTGTCAAAACCAACTTTGCCTGAGGTCATGAAATTATCCAAAGGCTTGCAGTCTTCTGGGAAGCTTATAAATGGCTAAATCTTGGTAAGAACAGTGAGATTTATGGGGTTTTAACTTGCTCTGTTCCAGTCTTTCCATTTCCAGCTCCATGGTTGCCCTGAAAAACCAGTCATAGTAACACCAGCAACCTGATAGCCACCAGACCTGTGGAGATGGTGCTGGAGTTCCTTTAAAGCTTCATTTCCAGGGAAGCATCAGTATCTGACCTCTCTGGTAGTTCCCTGCAAGTGTCCACCTGCATAATCATCTTTATGTCACCTCACTTGGCGTTCATTCCATGCAAAAAGCCTTTTCCCCGGGGCAGGGCGGCAGGGGTAGGTGTTGTGGACAATAAGGTGGCTGTCAAAAAAAGAAATTATAGGCACCAGTTTAACTTTGCAGCTAGGTGCTTTGTGGCCGCCTGAGGCAGTGAACAACAGTTGGGACAAACAATTAGCTGGCCAAAAAGCTTAAAGGGAAAGGCTGAGGAATGAATTTCCAAATGGGGTTTGAAAAACTTCAACATTTTCCCGGGCATCTCGTAGGCCACGTGGACCTGAAGGGCTATGAGTGTGCCCAGGGCTGTGTGTGCTGTTGCTGCTCAGTCACTCAGTCGTGTCCGACTCTTTGCGACCCCATGGACTGCAGCACGCCAGGGCTATGTAAATGCTCACAAAAGATCTCAAAAGGCCCTAAACTCTCACCTCTCACTGATCTTGATGCGCTGCACCACCAGGAAGTGATAGCTAAGGCATACCTGTCAACTTCCTGGCTGAGTGTTGAAGATGAGCCCCACCAGGCACAAAGAGCCCTTAGCAACACATGAGAGATTTATTGGTTATAGAAATTTAAGGAAATCTCTGTCCATTCATTGACTGGTGAGCTAAAGAGTTTAGTGGCTAAACATGAAAAAGATGATAGACTTTACAAAATTCATTCAGAAAAGGTATTAAAACAACAACAACAGCAACAACAACCACAAACCCCGGAGACAGGGCAGAATCTGATTTTCAGAGTTTTGTCACATTGTTATTGTTGCTGTTCAGTCACTGAGTCGTGTCGAACTCTGCAACCCCATGCACAGCAGCACACCAGGCTTTCCTGTCCTTCACCATCTCCCGGAGTTGGTTCAAACGCATGTCCATTGAGTCAGTGATGCTACCTAACCATCTCATCCTCTGTCGCCCCCTTCTCCTCCTGCCCTTAATCTTTCCCAGTATCAGGGTCTTTTCCAAGATCACATTACATCATTTTAAATGTAATCAAGAAAGGAGGAGGGTCTTCCCTGGTGGTCCAGTGTTTAAGCCCCCGAGCTTTCAATGCAGGGGACACTGGTTCAATCCCTGGTCAGGGAACTAAGATCGCAGATGCCTCACAGTGCTGGCCAAGTAAATAAAGAGCAATAAAGAAAAAAAGAAGAAGAAGGAGAAAATAAGACATGGGTGAAAGGGGAAGTTACCCTGTGCCGGACACTGAGCAAATGCTCTGCACTTGCCAACTCAGGTAACTCTCACAACCACCTGCAAAGGCATTGTTCTTATCTTACAGACTATTAAAACCCAGTCCCAGGGGGTTAGCCTGATGTGGTCATACAGCCCGGAAGTGGCAGAGGAGGCAGGGCGTGGCCCCCAAGAGTCTGGCTGGAGCACCCTTACTCTTTACCTTTGGGCTATCTGCCTGGGGACCACCTGTTGTGTCTTTAGAACACCCGTGAGCTGTTTGAGGTAGTCATTAGCTGAATAAATGCTTTTCAGCAAGAGGTAACCATTGTATTAATTATCATAATCATCAGGTTCATCAGGCATTGGGCGCGACACTTACTAACAGAATAGAAGTGTTCTCTGTGCTTTTCACAGGCACCAGGCAGCTTAACACAGCACTCCAGCTTCACTGGATATTTGTAAATGCTTTCTGACCAAAAGTCCTGGGGCCACTTGGAAAGTCACTGGAGCGAAGTTCAAGTCCACGAGTTTCCAAGCCTCACTTCAATAGGCTTCCATCTAGAGGCAGTGTGATGTTGGCGTCACCCTCGGTCCCCTGTCACTCACAGACCTGTGTTAATGCCAAACTGGTAGGTGGAGCCCAAGGGGCCTTTTTTTTTTAAACGGCTCAACTGTGAACTGGTTAATTTTTGCTAGTGTTCCGTAACTCTCAAAAACTTGAATATGTTCAGGGTTAAAAGACTTTCTCAATATCTCTGCCTCCTAGCTAAGAAGGAGTGCAGTATTAGAGCTCACCGTGTGCCATAACCTGAAGGTGACATTTTGACCCGACTTCCGAATAAATAGACTTAAAACAGCATTTCACAAGAAGCAACAATTCCATTATATCTTAAATTTTAAGAGCTTTTAACTTTGTCTTTTTTCTCCCCTCATAACCATTAGTGTTGATAGAGCATGGAAATCATCTGGGGAAAGAAGAGTGTCCTTTGTTGGCTAATGTTTTTTCCTTTTCCTCACTATTGTGAAATGCAATTTTCTAATAGATGATGTTTAGTGCTCTCTGTTCACCTCTCTTAAGGCTCTGTTGAGCATGACAAATGTGCGGATGATTGCTTCTAGGGTTTCACTGAGAAGCTAAAACATTAATATATTAAATTTGTATTTAATAAAGTTCTTCTACATGAAGGCTTTCATTGTTTGGCCTTGTTGACACATACGAGTCGCCCAGTTTCTGGCTGATGCTACTCTTGCCCTTCAAGGTGCTGGGCGCAGTCCAGCTTCTCAGTAGCCTGCTCCATCCGAATTCCCAGGAGGTAGAGCTGGTGTCCCAGGGTGTGCCCACTTCTAACTGTGGGAACAACAGAGCTGTGGGGTGCCTCTCACCGTCTGGGGCAGGAAGGCGTGTCATTTTCGAATCCCCTCTAGCCTGAACTCCATCCCACACGTGAAGGATTGCAAATTAACTTCCTGTCCCAGCAACTTGTCATGGAAAGTTTTGGGCTGCAAAACAGCCTGTCCTTTTATCTTCAAAGCTTTCAAAGCTTGAAAGCTCTTGGATCTAAGAAGGAAATAGCTTATTTGGGTTGAGAAAAGACAATTTGATTTTAGGATGGTTAAACAGAGGGTTAGTGAAAAATTAAAACCAAACAACTGTAAGCCTAATAAAAGATTCGATTGGTTGTAAATCTGCTGGTGACTCGTTAACACCACCTAAAAGCAGGCAGCCTTCTGTGGAGGATGCAGTACTGAGGGGCTTGCTGAGTGAGGGGATAGGAAGCACCTTAGAGGTTCTGATGAGATAGGTTGGGACAGCATGTGTCGGAACAGGACTGTGAACACGAGGCAATGACATTGTGGTCCAACGTATACATGGACATGCGCGCGCACACACACACACACCCACGAACTATCCATGTTTGCAAAAGTTACTTGCCCACTAAGCCAGCAGGACTTCACTAACCATGTGGTCTGCCAGGACTCTGACAGTTTAGGTTTTCCCACGGTGATTTAAAATCTGATTGTTACCAAGCTATTAAATCACTTACTTTGTGACCTTAGACAAAGTGCCCAACCTTTCTGAGCCTCAATTTCTTAATCTATGAAATTGATTAAAGAATTCCCTGTAGGCAGGTTGTTGGTGAGGAATAGCAATAATGGCTGAAACATCCAGTGCAGCAAGTGGACCACAGTGAGTGCTCAGTACACAGGACGAATTGCTACGACTTTTATTCTTATTTTTAATCAGGGGATGAAGATCAGGGATTTGAGGGAAATTAATGTCAGTTGTCTTTTAAAAAGAAATGTCCTAGCGCTGAAGTAGTTTTTCTTTAAAATGTTGCCTACAGTGTCCTTATTAGAGCTTTAAGACTGTGTGTGTGTGTGTATGATAAATCCTGCTTATGTGTGTGTGCATGCTTACTCACTTAGTTGTGTCTAACTCTTTGTGACCCCAGTGACTGTAGCCGGCCAGGCCCCTCTGTCCATGAGATTTCCCAGGCAAGAATACTGGAGTGGGTTGCCATTCCCTTCTCCAGGGGATCTTCCTGGACCAGGGATTGAACCCGTGTCTCTTGAGTTTCCTGCGTTGGCAGGCAGATTCTTTATCACTGAGCCACCTGGGAAGCCCCAAACCCTGCATAAATAGCTATTTTTAAATTTTTTTTTTTAAAGTAATTTTATTTATTTTTTGGCCATACCTCAAGGCATGTGGGATCTTAGTTCCCTGACCAGGGATCACACCTGTGCCCCCTGCAGTGGAAGTGCAGAGTCCTAACCACTGGACCACCAGGGAAGTGCCTAAATCTTTTAAAATGTGTTGTGATTATATGTTTACAGGAAAGAATTGGACATCAGATATCTGGTTCCTCAGGTAAAGAGTTTGGAATTTGCCCCTCTGTTCTAGTGGGTCAAAGCTTAATAGACTGAAAATTCAACAACTCTCTAGGATGCAGTAAGAGAGGGAGGGGGAACACGGGGCAACCACTGCCCACAAGACTGGAGACCCAGCCAAGCAAGTACAGGAAGCGGCAGCCGCCCGGAGCGGACTCAGTGGGAGCCAGTGCTAGGACAAAAACCTCAGCTGTGATGTTCAAATCCCCTAGAAGCTCCATGTAGACAAGTCTGAGAGCTAAAATCTCCAGGGCAAAGCCATCATAGCAGGCCCCCACAGTCTTGCAGGATTTATCTTTAGGGTCTCAGCCAGATTCCCACAGTAAATATCAGAGAAAAGCTCCCTCATGCTCCCAGCAGTGTGAGGGAAAAAGGAACTATGTTAAAATGCACCAGACATATTTCTCTTGGGACTGACACATGCACACTACAATATATAAAATAGATGACTAATAAGGACATATGTATAGCACATTGTGGACCCTGTGCTCAGTCGTATTTCTTTGTGACCCCATGGACTGTAGCCCACCAGGCTCCTCTGTCCATGGGATTTCCTAGGTAAGAATACTGGAGTGGGTTGCCATTTCCTACTCCAGAGGATCTTCCTGACCTGGGGATCGAACTCACATCTTTTGAGTCTCCTGCACTGGCAGGCAGATTCTTTACCAGTAGTGCCAGACAATATTGGCTAGCACGGGGAATTGTACTCAATACTCTGTAATGATCTGTATGGGAAAAGAATCTAAAAAAGAGTGGGTATGTGTTTTCTATATACCTGAAAATAACAACATGGTAAATCAACTACAGCCCAATAAAAACTTTTAAAATAAAAAGAAATACACCATAGCCCTCTGTTCTTAACAATGCCTGCCCTCAGGGGAAACTAGGTAACCAGACCCTGGATCAGAGCCAGACTGCCTGGGGAAGGGAGATCCCCACCTCCACCCGCCCTCCTGTGCCTCCTAAAAGAGGAGGAAAAATAAACTGAGAAACACTTGTGAAGCTCACAGTCCAGAGACACAGGCTCACAGAAACCCCGGGACCCTATCACAGGACTAGAACGCCTCCCCACCCTTCACACCTCACCAACACGTCACTGAGGGCCTGTTTACGGCTGTTCCTTTTTACCCAGCACATCGTGCCTGGCTATTAAGAAAAATCACAAGGTCTGCCAAAAGACAGAAATCACAACCAACGAGACGGAGCAAGCATCAGAACCAGACGTGGAAGGCATGTCGGAATTATCAGACCAGGAATTTAAAACAACTCGGATGACTATGCTGAGAGCTCTAAAGGATAGAGTAGACAGACACGAGGACAGATGGACCATGTAAGCAGAGAGACGGAAGTCCTAAGAAGGAACCAGAGGGAAGCTCTAGAGATCAAAGGCACTGCAGCAGAAATGAAGAATCCTTTGATGGGCTTACAGGCAGACCTCGTTTTACTGCACTTGGTTTTATTGAGTGTCGCAGACACTGGGTTGTTGTTTTGCTGTTTTTTTTTTTAACATATCGAAGCAACCCTCCTGCATAAGAACTAGTCTATCTGCACCATTCTTCCAACAGCATTTGCTCACGTTGTGTTTCAGTGTCATAATTTGGTAATTCTCACAATATTTCAAACATTTTTCATTATTATTTGTTAGAGTGCTGTATAGTCAGAGATCTTTGATGTTCCTACTGTAATTGTTTTGAGATGCCACACACCCACGGTGGATGGAGAACTTAATCAATGGCTCCACCAGGACTGTTACCCTGTCTCCTTCCCTACTCCTTGAGGCACAACAATATTGAAATTAGGCCACTTAATAACCCTACAATGGCCTCTAAGTGTTCAAGTGAAAGAAAGCATTGCACATTTCTCACTTTAAATCAAAGGCTAGAAATGGGGCTTCCCTGGTGGCTCAGAGATAAAGACTCTTCCTGCCAACGCAGATGTTTGATCTAATGCCATGTTTGATCCCTGGTCTGGGAAGATCCCACATACCATGGAGCAACAAAGTCCGTTCACCACAACTACTGAGCCTGTGCTCTAGAGCCCAGGAGCTACAATAAGGAATAACCCTCACTCTCCCCAACTAGAGAAAGACCACTTGTAGCCACAAAGACCAACCACCATCAAATAATAAATAAATAAGTCAATCTTTAAAAAAATATATCAATCAATATATTGGGAATTCCCTGGCAGTCCAGTAGTTAGGACTCCAAGCTCTCACTGCCAAGGGTCCAGGTCCAATCCCTGGTTGGGGAATTGAGATCCCACAAGGGGTGCAGCAAAAAAAAAAAAAAAAAATCAGTATAATCTATCACATCAACAGAGTGAAAAAGGAACACAGGAAGGCTCTGGAAGAGTTATAGCCCAGGTCTCACTGTTCCCCACCACACTGCTTTGGGACTGTCCAAGCCCATCTGGTCCCACAGAAAGAGGAAGCAACAGCCCAGCTCTATGTAACATGAGCCCCCTGAACCCGGCTGAGCTGAGGGGTGGTGGAAGCAGGGGGGCTGGTCCCAGGACTGGAGCCCGGCAACCTGAGGGTCCTGAGGGTTTACAGGCACAGCTCTGGGCAGGAAAAGAAGTGATGGGGTGGCTGCAGCGGTTCCAAGTTTCTGTGGTCTACTGTGGAGCTTCCCTCCTCTCCCCTCACATTCACCAGGGCAGACACACAAAGGCCTCCATCTCAGTAACACATGTCAGCAGAGAGGGGAGTGGACGGGTCAGGGAGACAGAGCTCATGATCCAAACTGCACCTCTGCAGAGAACAACCACTAGAAGAAAGACATCAAGCCAACAGCATGAATCTCAGGACCAGAACTTTGGGGACAAATGGACCAAGAGGGAAGTTGACACAATGTGTGTCTCAGTCGTGTCCCACTCTTTGTGATCCCATGGACTGTAGCCCGCCAGGCTCCTCTGTCCATGAGATTCTCCAGGCAAGAACACTGGAGTGGGTTGCCATGCCCACCTCCAGGGGATGTTCCCAACCCAGGGATCGAACCCAGAGCTCCTGCATTGCAGGCGGATTCTTTACCAGCTGAGCCACCAGGGAAGCCCAAATTGACACAATAAATAAGCTCAAAGAGGTAAGGGAGTATAAAAGTAATGTGAACCAGGCGGAGAAGTTATCAAATAGGAAGCAATACCTGCTCTACTAAAGGTGGGGCAGGTAGTCATTCCAAGGTCCAGCAAACTTCTCAGCATAGCAGATGGAACTCCAGCCCCCTTTGTACCTCCCCAGTGAGAGTGGGAGAGGTTATGGGGGATGCTGTCAACCCTACCTTTCCTTGGATGCTAAGGACCTCCTCTGCAGACCTTAAGCAGTCCCCCACCACACGTCAGTGAGCTGCAGTGCTGACGTGGAAAATGGCACACTATTCTGCGAAGAGAGTTTATTTCTTAACCATGGATCTGACAGGGTGATTCTCCAGCCCAAACACGTTCGGTGGCTTTCTGCCATCAGCCAAAGGATCTCGGAATGACTCACGAGGTTCTTACATTCTGGCCCCAAACCACCATCCCAATTTCTCCTCCTGCCACCCTCCTCCAAACACCTGATGGTCCTGCAACATGAAAGCCTGCATGAAAGATGTCAAAGCACAGAGGCTCCTTCCAGGCACTGATTCTGCAGGTCTGTGATCACTGTCTGGAGCTGCTGGAGAAAAGTGGGAGAAACAGCCATGGTCCATGAGCATGTCTGCCTGGGGGCTGGCAAGATGAGGAAAGCTTGCCATGCTGTGAGTTAATGAGCTTCAGCTAGAAGCTCCCACACATAATGTGGTTTTTCATAGCTTTACACCTTAGAAAATGCTGCTGTAACTGCCTAGAAAGTTCTTCCCCACTCCATTCACTGATTAAACTCCTACTCATCCTTCAAGACCCCAGCCCCTCACCAGGAGTCTTAGTGCTTTATTTTCCATGAGGCTGCAGCTGTGATTTCAGGCACACAACACATAGTGCTATGGGGTAGTCTATGGACCCATCTCTCCAACAGTGAGCGCTTGGAGGGCAGGGATCAACTTTATGCTGCTCTGGATCCACTGTGCCTGTCACGTAGAGACCATTTAATAGATGCTTGAGTCATTAATTAAATACAGATGTCTAGCTAGCTAATTAATCATAACGGAAAATTATGCTCTACTAGGAGATCTGTCCAGGGTGATTCTTTGGAATTCCTGCCTTGAGGGAGAATAGAATTAGTCTAGTCTGGATTATCCTAGAGGCGGGTCAGCATCATTTAATTACAGGCCCTGTTAGGCCTCCTCTGAGCGCCTGCCTGTCTGAGACTGAGGCTCCCTCAGAAGGGTTCCCCGGTTTCCACCGCAGAGGCTGCTGCTCCAGCAATGCCGGCCAGTATCCAGCAGGTGTGCGTCCAAGATTGCAGGTTTGATTTTCAAATCTCTTAGACCCCAAAGACAACCTTGTTCTGTGGGAGAGAGACTTCATGCTCTTTTATAGGCATAGGACTCCTGCCTATCTGACCGGCCATAATGAACAGTTTTCAGCATACATTTCAGTGTAAATAAATGATTTCAGCTTCCTTGAGGGTTGGGGCTGTGGATGGTGTGAGCCCAGGGGTCCCGGGTACCCTTTGCATCTCGCCTGTCAGTGCCTCCTCCCCCCGCCCCGCCCAGCTCCGCACACATCCCCTGGCTGCCTCGCCTCTGGTCCAGGGGTTTCCTTGACCTGGAAGTCTCAACCCACTCCTGCCCAGCCCACCCTCTGATGGCAAACACCTACTCACTGGTCTTTCAAAACTCAGGTCAATAGATTCATCTCTACTGTTATTTTAGATTTCACATATAAGCAATATCCTGTGCTATTTGTCTTTCTCTGTCTGACTTATTTCACCCAGTATGTCAAAGGAATATATTTATAAAACAGGAATGGAGTCACAGATGTAGAAAACAAACTTACGCTTCCTAAGAGGGAGGAGGGGTAAATTGGGAGTCTGGGATTGACATATATGACTACCATATATTAAATACATAACTAGTAAGGACCTGCTGAGGGGCTTCCCCAATGGCTCAGGGGGTAAAGAATCCACCTACAATGCAGGAGACATGGGAGATGTGAGTTCGATCCCTGGGTCGAGAAGATCCCCTGGAGAAGGCAATGGCAACCCACTCCAGTACTCTTGCCTGGAAAATCCCATGGACGGAGGAGCCTGGTGGGCTGCAGTCCATGGGGTCGCTACGAGTCGGACACAACTGAGCGACTTCACTTTCACTTTTCACTTTCATGCATTGAAGAAGGAAATGGCAACCCACTCCAGTATTCTTGCCTGGAGAATCCCAGGGACGGGGGAGCCTGGTGGGCTGCCGTCTATGGGGTCGCACAGAGTCGGACACGACTGAAGCGACTTAGCAGCAGCAGCAGCAGCCAGTATTCTTGCCTAGAGAATTCCATGGACAGAGGAGCCTGGCTTCCTGCAGTCCACGGGGTTGCAAAGAGTCGGACACGACTGAGCAACTAAGCTCACACACATGCACACATATATAAACTAGATAACTAATAAGGACCTACTGTATAGCACAAGGAATTCTGCTCAGTACTCTGTATGTAGTGGTCTCTATGGGAAAAGAATCTAAATAAAATAGGGTCTTCGTTGCAAGGAATATAAACCTCCTTGGTAGGCTGTAGAGCCCACCTGTGGTTAAGAAAACGATGGAGCTCAGTCCTGAGGGGAGGGGGAAAGTGATGAGCCAGCAGCAGCACAAAAACCCCCATCACAAGAGCTTTGGGACTTCCCTGGTGGTCCAGTGGTTAAGAATCCACTTGCCAATGCAGGGAACACAAGTTCAACCTCTTGTCCAGGAAGATTCCACATGCCACAGGGCAACTAAGCTGGTGAGCCCGCAACAACTGAGCCCTCACACCACAGCTACTGAAATCTGCCCTCCTAGAGCCTACACTTCACAATAAGAGAAACCAACGCAGTGAGAAGCCCTCACACTGAAACTACAGAGGAGCCACTCACCACAGCTACAGAAAGCCTGCTCACAGCAACGAAGACCCAGCACAGCCAAAAATAAATAAATAAAATGCCATCCATTTACAAAAATAAAAAAAAGCTTTGGAGCCAAGTTCCTAAGTCAGTTGACAGAGGAGAATAAGAATTAAAATGGCACTAACTTTTTGTGGCATTTCTTCCATGGTTGTTCTTCAAGAAACGTCTGCTTCAGGAGTTGATATTAAGCTCAGCATTTTTAGGGGAGAGAACTGTTTTTGAAAATTACAGACAGAAAAGCATCCGGAATGCCCTCCTCCTCCCCTAAACCTGGCTTTGATCTTAGCGTCCCCGTCCAGGCTGGGTGGCCAGGCGCACAAGGAATGACACAACAGAGGGACTCATAGAATTACAGAAACAGTGTTTCACAACTGGCTTAGCTTGTAAAGATTAACTTAGAAAAATAGTAAATGCGTAGCACTTATGTACTGGCCTCTGTTCTAAAGGCGTCACATGAATTATTTATTGAATCTTGCCAACAACCCTCTAGGGTAGCTACTATTATATTGTTGTTATTCAGTCACTAAGTTGTGTCCAACTCTTCGCAACCCCATGGACTGCAGCATGCCAGGCCTCCCTGTCCATCACCAACCTCCAGAGCTTGCTCAAACTCATGTCCATTGAGTCAGTGATGCATCCAACCATCTCATCCTCTGTCACCCCCTTCTCCTCCTGCCTTTAGTCTTTCCCAGCATCAGGGTCTTTTCCAATGAGTCAGCTCTTTGCATCAGGTGGTCAAAGTATTGGAGCTTCAACGTCAGTCCTTTCAATGAATATTTAGGGTTGATTTCCTTTAAGATTGTCTGGTTTCATCTCCTCACAGTCCAAGGGACTCTCAAGAGTCTTCTCCAGCACCACAATTGAAAAGCATCAATTCTTTGGTGCTCAGCCTTCTTTACGGTACAACTCTCACATCCATACATGATTACTATTATGATCTCCATTTAATAGATAAGGAACCTGGGGCTGAAAACTGTGTCAACTTGTCCCGGGTCTCCCAGCTAGAGAGAGAGACAGCTGGGGTGAGCAGCCAGGTAGTGTCCAGCCTCTGGAGCCCCTACTTTTAACCCCACGCCATCCCACCCTCAGCATGGAGGCCAGAGTGAGGGATGCAAGACAGAGGATGGTCACCTCATCCTTTTGGGGTGATGGAAAGACTAAACTGGATTTGGGGGTGATTCTTCCTGGGTGAGGATAGATGAAGGAAACGAATGAGGAACTGGGCCATCTTTGGGGGCTCTGGTCAAAAAGGCAATTGCCTGGGTGGGTGATGACTGAGAGCAGCCAGGAGACCAGTGTGGATGCATCCAGTGAACGTCAAACGTCAGAACTAGGGAGACCTGGAAGATAAGGAAAAGCCAAGATGCACCCTAAATTTGAGGACAGCTGTGGCTGCAAACAGCAACCTTCTTGGTAGTGTATTCAGCCTGTTGTCTGTACACGTTGCCCTAAGGGGCCTTGGAGACCACTCTTTCCAGTGGATGTTCATGACTGGCCTGGTGTCCCCAGTCTAAGCTCCAGCCAGGCATGCATGGTACCTTTGGAAGCCCCAGGGCACAGTGGCCAGGGTTCACATTGGCCAAGTCATCATGTCCATTGGCACCAAAGCTGCAGAACAAGGAGCATGTAACTGAGGCCCTCTTCAGGGCCAGGTTCAAGTTCCCTGGCCACCAGAAGACCCGTATCTACAAGAAGTGGGGATTTACTAAGTTTAATGGGGGTGAATTTGAAAACATGGTGGCAGAAAATCAGCTCACCTGGGATGGCTGTGGGGTCAAACACATGGATAATTGTGACCTCCCTGGACAAATGGCAGTCCTGAACTCAGGAGAGCCTGGGCGCTGTCCACTCCTTACTCAGGCCCATCAATAAATCCCACTTCTCTGTCAAATCAATAAATCAATAAAGTTGAGGACAAGAGCAGAAGCCTCAAGGGCTGAAACCCACACGGATGAGGGACAGGAAGCAGGACCCCAGGTGCATAGGTAGCAGTGGCCTAGTGGGAGCCTCCGTGTGTGAATAATCAGCCAGTTGCAGGCCAGGGGGTCAGGCCAGGCACAAGGAGGAGGCCTGGGTAAGGGGGTGTCATGGTAAGATGACCACAGGCATTTGAAGTCTGACCATCAGCAGTGAAAACAGCCCCCTAGGGCAACGGTCCCTAACCTGCTTGACACCAGGGACCAGTTTCGTGGAAGACAATTTTTCCACAGACCAGGGGTGGGGTAGTGGTTTCAGGATGATTCAAGCGCATTACATTTACTGTGCACTTTATTTCTAATCTGGGCTTCCCTGATGGCTCAAACAATAAAGAACCTGCCTGCAATGCAGGAGACGTGGGTTCGACCCCTGGGTCGGGAAGATGCCTTGGATAAGGGCATGGCAACCCACTCCAGTATTCCTACCTGGAGAATCCCATGGACAGAGGAGCCCAGTGGGCTACAGTCTACGGGGTTGTAAAGAGTCGGACATGACTGAGATTCAGAACACTTTGACTTCATTTCTTTCTTATTTCTAATCTAATGCTGCCGTTGATCTGATTGGAGATACTGGTCCATGGCTCAGAGGTTGGGGACTCTTGGCCCAGAGAGATGAGCCAGGATGGGCTGCTTGGAAGCACATGGTCAGGAACTGCTCGGACTGGCCTCTGAGTCCCCCCCTGGGCAGGGAGGCCATGATTTCAGGCTTCTGAAAGGCCCCCAGGGAAATCTCCCTCTCTGACCACAGGCTCATGTGCCCTGGCCTCACTTACCAAGGGTGCTGCCAAATTCTGTCCTGTAAATTTTGGGCACTGAGCAAATATTAAGCCATAAAGAACGGGAGCAGAGAAATCATTAGCAATGTACCAGTGATCGCTTAATGTCACTGCGGAGACTTCCCAAGTAAATAATTTCCTTTCCAGTGACCGAGTATCATAATGACACAGCCAAGACGGGTTTCTATTTATTCCTGGCCAATCTCTCTCAGATTTACGTTCAATCATGAGATGGGACCTCTCACTGCATTTCAGCGCATTACTTAATCAAATGGTATGCCGGTTGACCCCAGTGTGTCTTAAAGTTGGGGTTATTTATGGATATGGTTTCGCGTGGAGGGTCACTGTGGGGCCTAATCTGCATATGACTCTCAGGAGAGCTGGGACGTTATTTGCATAAGAAGCCCCAGGTTTCTGGGGAGGAGCCAGAAAGAGGACTGCAGCACAGATGAAGGGCAGAGTTCCCGATTTTAGGGACCAGCTACTCAAGGGAAGACTCTAGTCAAGCCACACAGGAGAGCGCTTGGGGGAAGTGGGGCTCCCCCCTCACCTCAAGTCTAAAGTGAGCCAGTGAGCCAGCGCTCTGCTTCAGAGGGTATCTTGGTACCCTGCGCCATGACTCCATGAACAGTCTCCCTAGTTCCTCCCAGGCTCTTCCTAGAGAATTTCTTGTTGTTTAGGCACCAAGTTGTGTCCAGCCCTTTGCATGGACTGTAGCACACCAGTCCTCCCTGTCCCTCACCATCTCCTGGATTTTGCCCAAGTTCATGTCCATTGAATCAGTGATGCCATCCGACCATCTCATCCTCTGTCACCTTCTTCTCCTTCGGCCCTTAATCTTTCCCAGCACCGGGGTCTTTTCTAATGAGTCGGCATAGAGAAGGGGGTGTCCTTATGAGCCACACTGCACTGTCATGGACTTATTATTTTTTTAACTATTTCACTTACATTTTATTCTTTTTAAAACATTTTTAATTGGAGGATAATTGCTTTAGAATATTATGTTGGTTTCTGCCATACATCAACATGAATCAGCCATAGGTATACATATGTCCCCTCTCTCTTGAACCTCCCTCCCATCCCATCCCTATCCATCTAGGCTGTCACAGAGCACCGGATTTGAGCTCCCTGCAGTGAATTCCCACTGGCTCTCTGTTTTACATATGGTAATGTAAATGCTTCAGTGTCACTCTCTCAATTCGACCCTCTCTCCCCTTCCCTCACTGTGTCCTTATGAGCCACACTGCACTGCCATGGACTTTCACTAAATTTTATGAAAATCATTTCTTAATGATGTTCTGGGTGAAAGAGCAAGACCAGTAGGTGTGGCTCCTGCCCTGGAAGGCTCTTACCATCCAGGGAGGAAGAGAGACTTGTACCGTGGAAGCCAGAACAGGGGTTTATCTTACTGCTGTGTGTCTTCCTGGGGGCCTGAGCCTCCTGTCATATGTAAAGTCCCTCTCTGTCTCTAGCAATTTTCTCTGTTCTAAAGTCTACTTTACCAGAAGTCAATATAGCCTCTCCCGCTTATTATTTACATGGTATATCTTTTTCTATCCTTTTACTTTCAACCTACCCATGTTGTTATATTTGAAGTGAGTAACCCACCAGGCTCCTCTGTCCAAGGGATTTCCCAGGCAAGAATACTGCAGTGGGTTGCCATTCCCATCTCCAGGGGATCTTCCCAACCCCGGGTCTCCTGCACTGCAGGTGGATTCTTTACCGTCTGAGCCATCAGGGAAGCAACTCAGGTATGATCCCTGGTCGAGGAACTAAGATGCACATGTTGTTGTTGTTCAGTCGCTCAGTCGTGTCCGACTCTTTGCAACCCCAAGGACTGTAGCCCACCAGGCTTTCCTGTCCTCCACCATCTCCCAAAGCTTGCTCGAATTCATGTCCATTGATTTGGTGATGCGTCCAATCATCTCATCCTCTGTCGCCCCCTTCTCCTCCTGCCCTCAATCTTTTCCAGCATCAAGGTCTTTTCCAGTGAATTGGCTCTTCAAATCAGGAGGCCAAAGTATTGGAGCTTCAGCATCAGTCCTTCCAGTGAATACTCAGGGATGATTTCCTTTAGGACTGACACAGGGAGAGTTTGAGAGGCTACTTTTTATAAATGGCTGTCATGAGATGAGTCATGATCAATGATGAGATTCTGCTTTAGGCAGGGTTATGAATGGAGCTGCTTTATTGGCAAGCTAGGGGCAAAGGGGGAGCCACCTGATTCTGAGTCAGTCCCATAGAAAAGAAAGGCAAACTGCAAATGGATCAATAGGTACCTTGCTTCTGGGCACCTCTTCGAAGCAAAAATAACTCTTCTGATTTCCTTTAGGACTGAACTGTAGGATCAATCTCCTTACAGTTGGATCTCTCTGCAGTCCAAGGGACTCTCAAGTGTCTTCTCCAGCACCACAATTCGAAAGCATCAGTTCTTCAATGTTCAACCTTCTTTATGATCCAACTCTCACATCAGTATATGTCTACTGGAAAAACCATAGCTTTGACTATATGGACCTTTGTCAGCAATATACTGGAATATATATACGTTGGCAATATCTGAAATCTACTGGAGGTGATAAAGAAACCCCAGAGACCCACCACTGTGATGTTCTTGAAGTCCTGAGGACCTGGGAAGCCTGCCTTCTTTCTGTCTTTCAGAGTCTTCTGGGGACTTCCCTGGTGGTCCAGTGGATAAGATTCCACACTTCCACGGCAGGGGGCACAGGTTCAATCCCTGGCTGGGGAACCGAGGTCCCACATGTGGTGTAGCTAAGAAAAACACACAAATCCCTGCCAAAGCAGAGTCTTCTTAGGCTTTTCTGTTGTGTTATGCCCGTGGTCTTTTAGTTGTGAGAGTGAGGGGCTGGGAGGAATGCAGCCACTTCATCTTGACTAGAACCGAAGTTTAACTGTATCTGGCATGTTTGGGAGAGATCAGATGTGTTCCGAGACCTAAGGCAATCTCAGAGTTCCCTCATGACCAAGTGGGTGGAGAAATAGCTGAGAGAAAGAGTCAGTGAGCTTGCCAAAAGGTTGCCGTGACATGGGAGGAAAAGTTATTATTGCTTTAAACATAATGCCTTTCCCACAAATTAAAACTCAGTCATGATCCAAGAACCCTGCACCCTGAGCCAGCTTCAAACCATAAACTACAGACTTTATAGAGCATAGTTCACTTTCCCATGTTGGTCGGATACATTTGGTTATTATTAATTACTCAGTAGGTGAGCTGAGGCACTTAAAACACCACCATGAACACCATGAGTGAGCTAACAGTTCTAGAACCTAAATTCTAACGTTTCTTGACTGTGGCTTTTTCAGACTTTGTCTTCAAACGCACTTTGTGAAGCACAACATTCACAAGGCACCAGAGCTGCACCCAAACAAGTAGGAGGAGCACGCATGGTTAATTGAAACGGGTTTTACTGGGACTGCAGTGTGAAGAAACTGAGTCAATCAGAGGCTCGTTGAAAAGGAGGACTTTGATACGCTGCAAGAAATAGTGACTTTTGTCCCCAATTTCTGACATCTCTTTCAATGCGACGTTTTTAAACATCTGTTTCTAGAGCAGAGCAGGAAATCTCTAAGCAGCCATAACTCTTTGCTTGTGTCACATGGAAACTACAGGCTGTAATTTTTTTTTTAATCCTACCATGAAATCTTTTTTCTTTTAAACCAGTTCAAAGTAGAGCATTTAATGGGCATTTATACACAGGGAGAGTTTGAGAGGCTACTTTTTATAAATGCCTGTCATGAGATGAGTCATGATCAATGATGAGATTCTGCTTTAGGCAGGGTTATGAATGGAGCTGCTTTATCGGCAAGTTAGGGGCAAAGGGGGAGCCACCTGATTCTGAGTCAGTCCCATAGAAAAGAAAGGCAAACTGCAAATGGATCGATAGGTACCTTGCTTCTGGGCACCTCTTTGAAGCAAGAATAACTCTTCTGGCCCTTTGTTTGACTCCATGCTTTCAAAACTGTGTTCCTGTCTCTGTGACAGAAGTTTCTATGGCTTTAGTGGCTGTGGATTACACGGAGAGGGGAGTGTGTGTGTGTGTGTGTGTGTGTGTGTGTGTGTGTGTGTGCCAGCTCAGTAGGCGGAGGTCAAGGTAGTTTCTTTTTCCTTGATGAAATATATGAGGTGCCATATGGTGGAGCAACCTGAGAATACCAGGTGTGCCTGCATCAGAATCTAAAATGCTGTTACCATGGAGACCAGCACTCCCTCAGCGATGTAGGGCCTCTACTTTCGCCTTCAGAGGCGCTTACTTGTCTAATAGGAACAGGTGCTCTGACATACAAAAGAAGTAAACCTTGAAGGCAAGCCTTTAGGAATTTCTCATTTTTTTCCCTTGATTCTTTCTAAAGAGTTTTCTCCTTCTCTACTTCATGAGTGAAGGCTTTGTTGAACTAACAATAATAGTAGCCTTTATTACAATGGTGTTCTTCCTAGGTGGTTCAGTGGTAAAGAACCCACCTGTCAAGCAGGAGACATGGGTTCTATCCCTGGGTTGGGAAGATCACCTGGAGAAGGAAATGGCAACCCGCTCTAGTATTCTTGCCTGAGAAATCCCATGGACAGAGGAGCCTGGCAGGCTACAGTCCGTGGGGTCACAAAGAGTCAGACACGACTGAGCAACTAAACAACAACAACAAATTCAGATGGTGTTTTGTGTTACATATTCTCTATCCATCCTTGGAGTAAGTGTTTTATCTGTATTTTACAGATGAGAAAACCAAACCAAGACTTCAAGAAAGTTTCCCGAGTCATAATCTCACAAACAGCTGTCCAGGTTGGAACTCAAACCCAGAACCATCTGACTTCTGCCTGTGCACTTAACTCCTTGCCAAAAGGTGATGAATTTGTTACATCTGGAGTATGTCTGTCTGTTCAAAGGATCATCAAGCTTTTCAGTCCTATGAACTAAGAACTGAGAAGCAAAAGAAAAAGGAAGTGAAGTTCCTGAAAGCTTTCCAGTGGCCAAGTGGTGACTTATTGACAGGACAAGCCACAACCGCATTGAGAACCAATAGCTAAGATTTATTGAGCATCTGTATGTGTCCTTCATTCTTTCATCAAATATGTACTGAGACCTACCCTAAGCCAAGCATTGTTCTAAGTCCCGTGGATGCAATGGTGATGAAAATGCTTAATAACAAATCAGACAAAAATCTCTACCTGGGGGGACTTCCTAAACTCCAGTTTGTGTCTGTGTCAGACACTGGACCGTGAGAACTCAGAAGCAGGAAAAGAGTTTATGATTAAGAACCCAAGACAGAGATACAGATAACCTAACTGCAATGCACTGAGATAAGAGCTAGATTCCAAAGGGGTGCAAAGCTCTGGGAACGGTGCTACTAGGTGGGCACCGGGGCATCCAAGGTTTCTTTCTCTAGCTTTAGATGCCTAGAGCCCTCAAAGATCCCAGATCCTCTGACTTCCTTGGAGATCCTTTGGGACCCTCTTAGTCAACTCCTGAGAAGCTGGAACCCCTTGGGTGGGACATTCTAGGGCAAACCATTGTCATGGGGTGACTGTCATACCAGGGCTCCCACACTTGTGCATCAGACGATTGATAAGCATAGGATTTGACATGTGTTCCTAACTCATTGCGTTTCTTTACATTTCATTTTGATCATTCTGCTCTTCCTTCCACCTGGGCTCTATTTAAACATTGTTTCAACAACCGTAAATATAATCTGTTCTTCCCAGCTCTGGGTTGTCCAGAAACTTGATGTCTTCACCTTGTATTAAGACACTTGGAGGGCGTTCTCTGGTGGCGGTCAAGACTCCACACTCCCACTGCCAGGAGCACTGGTTTCATCCCTGTGCAGGGAAGTAAGATCTGAGGCCATACAGCCAAAAAATAAACAAATAAATAAACAAACCAAAAAAAATGGGGGTAGGAAGGAGGCCCCAAAAGGAGAGCATGTATCTACATACTTAGTTGATTCACACTCTTGTGCAACAGAAACTAACACAATTGTAAAGCAATTATCCTCCAATTACAAGTAAATTGGACTTCCCTGGTGGCCCAGTGGTAAAGAATCTGACTGCCAATGCAGGAGATGTAGGTTTAATCCCTGGGTTGGGAAGATCCCCACTCCAGTATTCTTGCCTGGGAAATCTCAGGGACAGAGGAGCCTGGTGGCATACAGTCCACGGGGTCGCCAAAGAGTCAGACATGACTTAGCAACTAAACAACAAATAAAATTTAAAAAAAAACAAAAACAAAACAAGCCCTTGGAGAACAGTGTCAAGGACAGGCCTAGAGCAAGGCACTAAATTCTTCTTTCCAGCCCAGCAGAAACCCACTAAGTAATACACTTTGGTGCAGTCATTTGCCCCACCAAGATCCCATGGACCCATTGTTGAAGTTACACCTCTCTACCTTGCCCTGAGGACATGACGGAGGACGCTGCCAAAAGCCTTGGCAAAATTCCTTCTCCCAGCCCCAGAGACAAGAGCGCTTCTATATGGGGAGAAGGCTGAGGTGGGGAGATTGTGATTGCTTTGAAATCCAAAATGTAAGATGAGAAAACTGAACTGTTTGGCCGGAGCCATGAGAGTCAAGTCAGGCCTGTTGTTCACACTTGACTTCTGATGACCCAGTGCCAGTCTGTCAGTCAAACACAAATGAAATGTTACTAAACAATTGTCCCACTTTGTTTCATTAATGTTTGAGTAGACAAGCAGTATCAGAGCAACATATAAACAGAGTTCATTGCTCACATTCGATAAAACTGACAATCAGTCAGTTCAGTTCAGTCGCTCAGTCATGTCCGACTCTTTGCGACCCCATGAATCACAGCACACCAGGCCTCCCTGTCCATCACCAACTCCCAGAGTTTACCCAAATTCATGTCTATCGAGTCAGTGATGCCATCCAGCCATCTCATCCTCTGTTGTCCCCTTCTCCTCCTGCCCCCAATCCTTCCCATCATCAGGGGCTTTTCCAATGAGTTAACTCTTCGCATGAGGTGGCCAAAGTATTGGAGTTTCAGCTTCAACATCAGTCTTTCCAATGAACACCAGGGCTGATCTCCTTTAGGATGGACTGGTTGGATCTCCTTGCAGTCCAAGGGACTCTCAAGAGTCTTCTTCAACACCACAGTTCCAAAGCATCAATTCTTCGGTGCTCAGCTTTCTTCACAGTCCAACTCTCACATCCGTACATGACTACTGGAAAAATCATAGCTTTGACTAGACAGACATTTGTTGGCAAAGTAATGTCTCTGCTTTTTAATATGCTATCTACAATAAAGTAAATCTAATACATTTTAATGAACTGCATGACCACAATTGTGTTATATGGTTAATCAAATAGAATTATAAGAATTCACAGCAACTGAAATTATTTCTTCCACAGTACAAAATTCTGGGGGTGAGAACTGGGTAAAGAAAGGTCCTTGAAAAAAAGGAAATGAGATGGGTTAGTGGGGAGGGAGTTAGGGTCATCTAATAACATCAGGGTTATGGGTGGGTTTTGCCACTGTTTTAAGCCAAGAAATTCCAAAGACTGTAGAATTTCCAGTATTTGCCTTTGGCTAAATTTACAAGCTAGGAACTTGGGCAGAAGTATAGAGTTTAAGAAGACATATTTAGTTCTTCTAAGAGAAAAGAAATGAAAGAATTCTAGGAATCAACTAAAATCACCTAAAGCTGATTCTAGGAGTATTGTTAAGATACTGAGGTGAGAGACTTCCCTGGTGGTCCTGTGGTTAAGACTTTACCTTCCAGCGCAGGAGGTGAGAGTTCAGTCCCTGGTTGGAAAACTTAAGACCCCACATACCTCGTGGCCAAAACACCAAAACATAAACCAGGAGCAGTATTGTAACAGATTGAACAAAGACTTCAAAATCGGTCCACATCAGAAAAAAAAAAAAAAAAAGAAGAAGATACTAAGGCAAAAGGCAATGCCTCCCTCTATTATGGCAACAAGTGGAAATTGGGCCTTCGTGTGCAAGAACTTGGGGGTTGGATTCAGATTATCTAGGAACTCTTTAAAAAGTCAGACACCTAGATCACTCTGAAGCCCACTGATCAAGGTCTCAAGGAAGGATGTTTAGACCTGCATATTTTTCAGAGCTTCCTAAGTGGTCCTGACAGTTCACCCGAGTTGATTATCTAGAACCTTTAGGTACAGAAGGTTTATACCTGGGGAGGGATTAGAAAGCACAGCCAGAGAGAGGAAAGAGTGGGGAGAGACAACTGAAGAAGTAGAAAACCCCACGTGCTATACCAGTGTGTGTAAGAAAATCTAATCAGATTGTGTTCCTAACACCCACCACCACTCAGGGAAAAGGTACTCTGCCTGAGACGGTCAGGCGCGTGTGTGTGCTCAGTCGCTTCCATCCTCTCCGACTCCTTGTGACCCCATAGACTGTAGCCCGCCAGACTCCTCTGTCCATGGGATTCTCCAGGCAAGAATACTAGAGTGGGTTGCCATGTCCTCTTCCAGTGGATCTTGCCAAGCCAGGAAGCTGTCTCCTGCATTGGCGAGTTCTTTGCCTCTAGTGCCACTGAGACGTCAGGGTGGGTGGCAGGGGAGGTCATTGTAAGGCGATACAGAGCAGGCTGGGTGGGATGTTAAAACATAAGGTTTGAGAAAACCTACGTAAGGGAACTGGCACTTGATTCACAGGGAGAAGATGCTTTAGGAAGTGAGAGGAAGTGATAAAACAGAAAGAGGCCTTTTCAAAATTGAGTCAGGCTAATCTTGCTTCTAGTCTACAGATGCCAAAGCAATTTTCAAAGAACTCTTTTTAGGCATGTCCCTTTCTCCTCCTCTCCCCTTTCAGTGCCACGGGCTAAAGGTGGAGACTCCATCCTGGGAGGGGTGCTCTGTCTGCCACAGAGCACAGCCCAGATCAGCCACTCAAGCTCAGCTATGCTGGCAGTTCTGCCAGAAATTCCATACTTCTGCGACCCATTTTGTCTAAGACGCTCAAATGCAAAAAAATATTTAAATTACACTGCTCACCGACTTCCCTGGCGGTCCAGTGGTGATGACTTCATGCTCCCAACACAGGGGGCACAGGTTCGATCCCTGGTCAGGGAACTAAGATCCCACAAGTCACATGGCACGGCCAAAAAGGATATAAATTATGCTGGTCACACACCTAAGAGCTTTTAGAATGTGAAATACGGTTGTTGCTAAGTGTTGTGCATCAGTAGGTGCTTGCCTGTGAGCTGCCCTGCAAAGAAAGAGGCTACACTGTACCCTGAAACCTTCCTGGGTGTATGGGAGGTCACCCCATTCACTTTCCTCATGGATCTTATTTGTGAGCCTCTCATGCAACAGGCAGGGCTTCCCTTGTGGCTCAGCTGGTAAAGAATCCGCCTGCAATGCGGGAGACCTGGGTTTGATCCCTGGGTGGGGAAGATCCCCTAGAGAAGGGAAAGGCTACTCATTCCAGTATTCTGATGTGGAGAATTCCATGGACTGTATAGTCCATGGGGTCACAAAGAGTTGGACATGACTGAGCGACTTTCACTTTCATGCAACAGGCTGGAGGGGGACATGGCAACCCACTCCGGTATTCTTGCCTGGAGAATCCCATGGACTGAGGAGTCTGGCAGGCTACAGTCCTTGGGGTCGGAAAGAGTGGGACACGACTGAGCGACTGAGCATCTACACGAACAACAGGCACTGTGCGGCCCCTGTAACCGGCCCCTCCCTGGAGTAACGGCAGCTCCTGTTTTGCCTCTTTCTGTCATGTCACAATCCTAGTCCTCTACACGGGAGCTCTTCCAGGAACTTCTGTCTATTTTATCACTTTTTCATTGGCCATTGACCTCAGAACTTGAAATCTCTGGAGAGCAGGAGTGGGGTGCTGGGAAAGTCAGTGGCTACATAAAGGTTATTCGTGTTTCCCACAGGCAGTGCTGGGTCTTGTTATTTTTTCTCAGTTGAGCCACGGGGGAACATTAGAGGCCCATGGAAGCCCCGTCAAGCAGCTCTCACCCAGTTTAATGTCTCCAGCGTTGAGAGTCATCCCCCCACTGTTACCCCACAAAAGCTAAAGGAAGCACATTGCCTACTCCAAAGGGGGTTTAAATCAAATCGGCACAGGGTGACGTCTATTTGTAAAATAGAGATGCAATTTGCCTTGGCAGAACTGTGCCTTCCTATTGTACTGAACGGCTCCTGGCACTCTGTTGCTGCTACATAATAAATTTAAGTAAGTTACCTCTAATATGAATGTGGCTGGGTAAAAGAAATTGATAGAAAATTGAGCCAGTTTTCATCCCCAGACCGACCACCAGGTTTGAGGCTATTTCTGTCTCCAGAAGGGGTATGATTTCACAAACACTAGAAGCCTTTTCTCATCCAATTAGCAAAGCACTTCTTCCCTTAAGGTTTTCACAAGGTGATGATGTGAAGAGAGTGCTGTTGGGAGATCTTGCTGCCGATCACCTCTCTGGACCTCAGTCCTTCTACCAGAAAACATAAGAGCAGGAAATAAGAGCTCTAGATATTAATCTGGCCCTAAAGCTTTCTGGCTTTCCAATTCTAAAAATTCCAAATAAGAAAAAATGAAAGTTAAAGACAGAAATGACATATACACACTACTCACACTATGGATAAAGTAGGTAACTAGTGAGAATCTACTGTACAGCACAGGAAACTCTATTTGATGCTCTGAGGTGACCTGAATGGGAAGGAAGTCCAAAAAAAGAGGGGAGATATGTATACATAGAGCTGATTCACTTTGCTGTATAATAGAAACTAATGTAACATTATAAACAACTACCTTTCAATAAGAATTAATTTTTTAAAAAATTAAAAAAAAACCAAAAAGCAACCGGGAAAACCAAACTGAATAGCCGGGCCAGCCAAAGCGGACGAGTGGCTGTGAAGCCGTTACTTGGTGGGTACCACCTGTGCGGAGCATAGTGCATTCCTGTCCCAATTATTCGAACCAAGCCCCTGATGCTGGGAAAGACTGAAGGAAAGAGAAGGGGACAACAGAGGATGAGATGGTTGGATGGCATCACTGATTCAATGGACATGAGTCTGAGCAAACTCTGAGAGTTAGTGAAGGACAGGGAAACCTGGTGTGCTGCAGTCCATGGGGTTGCAAAGAGTCAGACACGACTCAGCGACTGAACAACAACTACCCCGTGATGGAGGGTTATACCTCTTGATGCCTCTTGGAGAGAATGGTTCCTGATTCCACTGACAAAAAGTATGGTCATGTGACTTGTTTTGACCAGTGAATGGCAACAGACTCGATGTGTATGACATCTCAAGAGGAGTTTTAAGAGCCTCTGAGAGCTTGCGAGCCCCCTTGCTCTCCTCCCGATGCTGTGAGAACAGAGTCACTGAAGGTTTTAGGGATCTCAAGAAGGGACCACTGTATAGAGCAAAATCACAGCTGTAGCAGAGCTGCAGATGACGTGAGAATCAGAGCCATACCTTTGTTCTTGCAAGCCAGTGAAACCTGGGGCTTATTTCATCCCTCAGTCTTACCAAGAGGAAGCTGACTCACCATCCTCCATGGGGCATGTATGATTAATACTCAAAGAAGGACAAGGATGACATGGCTAATGTGTGCTCTTAGACCGAAAGCTCCTGGCGGCAGCCTCAGTCCCATGGATGCCAGAAATGCACAGCTCTCCAAACACGCAGCCCTGGCTGCCGCCCACAGGAATTTGAGGCTGGCATGACACCACCATCACAGTGATGCCCTCCATTCGCTGTGTTTCGAACTGGAGTTCAATGGGGGTAAAGGCAGACCCTGGACTTATCATCAGAGTCCCAAGCCACTCCCTGATCTCTGAGTGCCCACAGGTCTGCAGGAAACCTCGAACCTATCCCTGAAGTCCTGTCATGTGACCTTTGAAATCTCATGATGGACTCTCGGTTCAGAGAGGTCATCCCCCAGGACCAGACTGTGTGTCTTTTTTTTGTTTTGGTGACTGTTCATTTGAATGAAAGCACAGTATTTAAAGGTTTCTCATAGAACAAATGGGTTCTCTTGCTCAATATGAGTAACACTGGATTCAATGACCTGCAAGGTCCCTCTTGGCTCTGAAACAAATCAGTCTTACAGCATTATCTAATTTGGACATCATTTTCCTCACCATTTGACAGGCGGGTATCAAATTCATTAGTGGCACATATCAACTTTATGTAGTTAATTAGGGCAGAAAAACAGACGAATTTTCCGAGTGAATTGACATCATAATCTAGGTGAGATGAACATGGTTATAAGGCAAACCTGTCTCTGCTGCTTATCAGTCTTTGTTCAGAGAGTATTGTGTATGTTACTTTTAGAGAAAAAAGAGAGAACTAATTAGATTAACAATCTGTGAACAAAGAATTCAAATATATATTTTTTCACTGTTACACAGCCTGAGGGCAATAGCCAAAAGAAATTACTATAAAGTGTGAGTAATGCAAAATAGATTTCGTGAATTTCCCTCTGAAACGTGTGAATTTAATATACATCTGCAAATTAAGAAATGCGTTTTGATTTATAAAGTAGGCTTGATTCACATGTGGAAAAAATTATGTCCCATAGACAACTCCAAGATGGGTCCCAGGCTGCATTGGACCTGGAGAAGTGGAGGGGGGTTTTGTAGACTGAGAAGACACTGTGACTGCAGAGCCAGACCTTTATCCACGTTCGTCAAAACCAAAGCACCCGAGGCCACCACCACCCCTCCTGAGAAGATGGGCAAAGCAGTCTGTCAGTGACTCCCTGACCAGCTATCACAACGGACCTCTAAGCTATGTCAAGACGAAAGGAACTGAAGTTCTGTGTTTACTTAGGTCATGTACACAGACTAACACCCAGCCTTACCCTGGGCCTTCTGACACGATATAATACTTTTTCTTTCTATGAAAAGCAAACCGCAGCTCTGGTCTGTGATTCTAATGCGAGAAACACCAAGCTCTTCCCTGTGTGACCTTCTCCAGGACACACACCTGTATCTGCAGTAAGAAAAGACAGTGAGACAGTGTGTAGTTTGTCAGCTCCCTGTTTAAAGTGCTTCTTTTTGAGGAAATTATGCTTGCTTGTATTGTTCCTATTATAAAGAGGGAGAAATCTGGGTCTTAGTGTGGTGAACAGGGCAAGAGCGCAACCACCAACACCCATGCTTTGGTTCACAAAAGGGACTAAGAGAAGTAAGAACAGAAGCCTCTCTCTTCTAGCCTCTTCTACCTTTGCTGGAAAAATAGCCCAAGAGCTCACGAAACATTTGGCAAAACACTTCAGTGTACACGTGTCTACTATGGCCACTAGGTAGGCCAATTTGGGGGTCCAGAAGCTTCAGGGTGACTTCAGGATTCCACTTTTGGTAGAAGTAGTGTGGGGACCGCCTCAGTACAGCTCAGACTGTGTTTGTCAGCAAATGAAAGGGTAGTGGGACACTTTGGGCTATTTCTGGTGTCCTAAGATTTCCGTTCCGTCACAATAGAAGCCTTAGAGCCAAGTCTAGTTCAAAGAAGAGAGTGGTCCCTAACTGCAGCAGATCCCTTCCTGCCCTTGAGTCAAAGTGGCTCACTGCCAAGCAAATGGACCCCACGCACTCTGACTGCAAGGGTCATCACTCCATCTACTGATCTCAGAGGCACTGACAGAGAGCAAGGATGGGCAACCAGAGCCACTTTATTTGCAGGAAAGTTCCAGTTCAGTCGCTCAGTCGTGTCTCTTTGCAACCCCATGAATCACAGCATGCCAGGCCTCCCTGTCCATCACCAACTCCCAGAGTCTACCCAAATCCGTGTCTGTCGAGTCAGTGATACCATCCAGCCATCTCATCCTCTGTCGTCCCCTTCTCCTCCTGCCCCCAATCCTTCCTAGCATTAGGGTCTTTTCCAATGAGTCAACTCTTTGCATGATGTGGCCAAAGTATTGGAGTTTCAGCTTCAACATCAGTCCTTCCAAACCCAAACAAAACCCAAACAAAATAAAGGGAGCTACAGTGATGTGCCCGGAACTAGCTCTGCAAGGAGGCCTTGTGGAGGAGGAAGCCTCACTTGTGGTGTTTGCTAGTTTCCATGGTGTAAATAATCTCACCATAGCTGATTTCAAGCCATCAGTAGGTTGAAAGACTGGCAATGTTGTTTTTAATAGTCAACAGTTGGCTCCAAAAATGCCTGTGATGAGCCAACTCTAGCACACTGTGCAACTTAACATTTATTGAGGGTTTATGATGGGGCCATGGGCTTCCCTGGTAGCTCAGGTGGTAAAGTATCTGCCTGCAATGCAGGAGACCCTGGTTCGATTCCTAGGTCTGGAAGATACCCTGGAGAAGGGAACGGCTACCCACTCCAGTATTCTCGTCTGGAGAATTCCATGGACAGAGGAGCCTGGCAGGCCCCAGTCCATGGGGTTACAAAGAGTTGGACATGACTGAGCGACTTTATGGTGGGGCCAGAGACTGATAAGCACTTTATATTTTAACTATCTCATTTCATCTTCCCAGTAGTCCTGTAAAGAAGGTCCATCATCACCATCCCCATTTGAAGGTGAGAAAACAGGGGCACAGAGAGGATAAAGCCACTTGCCCCTCTGGGGCTGGAAAGCAGGGGCTGGAATCCCAGTCCTAATCCCCAGCTGAAGTTCTCCCAGTCCCACAGTGCTCTCGCGAGACAGGCCCTCATTTCCACAGCAACAGATCTCTAGCGAAAGGGCAGGGCCCTCTGACCAGAGTCCACAGGGCCCAAATGAGTCCAGACATCCATCACCCAGGCATAGAACATATGAGGGGGACTCCTTGCCTTTGCAAACTCAGCCTCCTCCTCCCATTTTCTTCCCTCCAGTCTGACTCTCACCCCTTCACGCTTCCCTACCAGGAACAGCGACCTTTGTCCTGCTGTTGGTGCCCCTGCAAGCCCACTCACGTTTAGCTGACCTGCTGTACCCCTGTATCAACAAGGACAGGTCGGCCAGCAGTGTCCTCCTTGGGAGCCTCACACTGGGAGAAGCCCCTGCATTCCCAGGTCAGGGGCCAGTGAGGGCATGGCCCCAGGGCTGGCTGTCCGCAGGAGGTTGGAGGGTCTCTGGAGGATGCGGCACAGGGATTACTGATCAGTGAAAACAAAGAGGTGGACGGTGAGATATTCCTATATCCGAAAGTCAGGAATTATTCCAAATCTGGGGAGACATGAAAACTCAGGATGGGAATTAAACTTGTCCTAAGTCTTTGAAGCGATCACCTCTAGGCTGAGCAGAATCAGGAAAACTGTCAGTGGGACTGACTAATAACAAGAATTTATAGGCATATGAGGGTCAAGGAGCCAGGTGGAGGCAAGACTCCCAGGCCCTGACCCCAGGATTTGTTTCCATTGTTCTGTGATTTTGTTGCCAAAAACAGCCAGTTTCTTATTAGAAACTCTAATATGTGCAATTTAACTTGAAATGATTTTTCCCTATTTAAAAATCTTCCCAGTGAAGAGGTTCAGTGGGTTTTTAAACTATTCATACAAAACGCAACCTTCCAATTAATTTGCAAGAACTGACTGATACCAGGAAAGATGCAAATTTAACAGCCAAAGTTAAATGAAAACTTCTGCATATTCAATGGCCCATAATTAAAAAATGAAGCTCATGATTTATAACTGCAGCCAATGATTTATATTTCTTCCACCTGGATCTACACACTCTTGTGGGGTAACTTTTTCATTATAAAAGTCATTAAAAGTAAGCATGAAAATTAACAGAATCACTGTACCTAGTTAGCCTAGACCAAGGTTTGATTTTTTTAAATGAAGCATATTTAATCTCATGGCTTTCAATACAAATATTATTCATAATTTTTGGAAGGTATTTTGTGTCAGTAAAATTGTTTTCCATGTTTTCATATTTATAGTCCTTAAAATTTTTAATTTTGTGCCTATTTTTATAAATTAAATACTTAATTACAAATATTCTGTAAATTATCAATTAGTTAATATAATACAGTGTAAAATTCACAAGCATCTAACTGGCAGAGAGCCACCATCACAGGAGTTTGCAAGCACGCAGGAGTTTGTGTCCCAGGTCACATAACGTGACCAGCACGATCCTGTCCCATCAGTCAAAGGCCATGTGGTCAAGAGCCACGACTAACTTGCATGCCAAGGGCTTTTCAGAGGTAAAAGTGAGGGCAGGGACTGACTGGATTTCTATAAATACTGCTCTTTAAAAACCACCTTAGGGACTTTCCTGGCAGTCCTGTAGTTAAGACTCAGCACTTCCAGAGCAGGAGGCACTGGTTCCATCCCTGGTCAGAGAAGTAGGATCCCACATGCCAAATAGTGTGGCCAAAAATTTTTTTTCTTTAATTTTTTAATTTAAAAAAAATCTTAATATTGTAGGCATAATTCCTTTGAAAAGTAAAATAATTATCATATAAAAGCAAAAGGCAAAAGTCTCCCTTTCAAGAGGTTTTTCATTTGGGTATGAAGAAAGAAAAATTCTGGTATTAAATTTTAAAAGGAACTTATCTAATCATAAAAGGCTGTCCTAAAATATTAAAAATTAATTTATAGTACAAACTAACAAACTATGTAAGAAATAGGTATACTTTGAAACGTACTGAAAAGATGTTCTCATTGTTGAATAATCCCACACTGAAAAATTCAGGGTGAAATGAAGTTTCATTAAGAATAGTAACTAAAGAGGTTGCTTCTTATGATTTGCAAATATGTATTTCATACCATGCTCTAATGAGAACCTAGGAAAATTGTGCTTTTTACTATGAATATTTATGGATGCAGTTTCTAGCTGCCTTGAGCAAACACTATTCTTAACTTGCTACGTCTCTAGAAATCTATTAGAGCTGCTGTTCGGGATGACATTTTGTCCAATTAGTTGTCAGCGTACTTCCTTTTACCTTCCCAGCAATAACCTTACTTTTTCTAAGACAATTTCAAACAGTCAATCCGTTCAATTAAAACTATACAAAAAGCTGTTCTGAGAGACCCACTGCTAGGCAATAGAAACCTGTTGAACTAAATCTCAGGTGGAAAACATTTCTGAAGACAGATGAGAACAAATACAGTCATCGCACAATAAATTATCAATTTAACCCAGAGTAGAATACTGTTTTGCTAGAATTTACACAGGTCAAAACAAAGCAAAAAAGACAACCTTTGAGGATGTGAACATTCTTATGAATGTGTACATGTGTATTTGAATATGTACAAATGTGTATACATATTCTGCAGACGTGACAGATCCCCGATCAATAGCTAATTGGGCTTGCTCTGTTTGATCAACCCACATCTGTTCCCTGTGCTTTGTCTCCGGGAGACAGCTCGGAATGTCAGCGTGCTGTGTTTTCAAGAGAGCACTTCGATCACCAGTTCTTCACAGAAACGTGCTTTGAAGAGACACAAACAAAGCGAGTTCTTACAGTAAAGGCAGAACAACTTATTACATGAAATTCAGAGTGAACTTAGATTCTGAAATATAGGCTCTGCATTATAAACCAAACTAAAACATTGCACACACATTTATCTTGGAGAAGAAAGTTTGATTACGGAAAAGGCTTTTAAAGGCTCACGGAATTTATGAGAAAGGTTTCCTAAGGACTTGGAAACTGAATTTTTAAAAATTATTTTTGGCTGAATTGGGTCTTAATTGCAGCATGTGGGAATTTTAGTTTCCTGACCAGGGATTGAACTCACGTGCCCTACATTGGGAGGCAGATTCTTAACCACCGGACCGCCAGGGAAGTCCTCTAAATTGTTCATAAAAAATAATAGTGATGAATTATGCGCCAATGAATCAGAAATGTGAATTAAATTCTCTTTAAAATACACAAGGGTTTAAAAATTAGAGGAAATATTCTTGTTGAAGTATGTTTTAGAAATGTTATAAAATGTATTTCAAAATGCTTGAAAAATAGCTGGAGGTATTTTTATAAATCCCAAATGAAGCCTGACTCATCCATCTTTAATTACAACAATTACTAACACTATTGTTTAGGATTTATGTTATGGAATACAGTAGTCAGACCATGATTAGTTATTTGTTGAAAGAAGTTATTTAAGATGTGCTAATCGAAAGCATTTTGAACATTCAGAGCTAAACTTATAAACTCGGTTCTGGGGTAGTTTTTCAAATGTGAACACTGAAGCCAGGGCAAGTCATGGAGAAACTTTTAGAATGATCAATACATTTCATAAAGCCTGCCCTGAAAGAGAAGTAGGTGTACTTTTACCCTTGGATACAGCAAAGGGCAACAATATTCCCAAAGTCATGGCTTTTATTTATTTGGCTGCATGGGGTCTTGGCTGAGGCACAGGGACTCTCTGGCTGCGGTGCTGGCTCAGCAGTTTGTGTGCGGGCTTAGTTGCTTCTGGGCACGTGGGACCTTTGACCATGTGGATCACAATAAACTGGAAAATTCTTAGAGAGATGGGAGTATTGGGCCACCTTACCTGCCTCCTGTGAAACTTGTATGCAGGTCAAGAAGCAACAGCTAAGAATCGGGCATGGAACAATGAACTGGTTCAAAATTGGGAAGGGAGTACATCAAGGCTGTATATTGTCACCCTGCTTATTTAACTTCTATGCAGAGTACATCATGCAAAATGCTGGGCTCGATGAAGCACAAGCTGGAATCAAGATTGCTGGGAGAAACAACAAACAACCTCAGATATGCAGATGACACCACACTTCTGGCAGAAAGTGAAGAGGAACTAAAGAGCCTCTTGCTGAAAGTGAAAGAGGAGAGTGAAAAAACTGGCTTGAAACTCACCATTAGAAACCTAAGATCATAGCATCCGGTCTCATTACTTTATGACAAACAGAAAGGGGAAAAAGTGGAAGCAGTAACAGATTTTATTTTCCCGGGCTCCAAAATTCACTGCAGATGGTGACTGCAGTCATGAAATTAAAAGATGCTTGCTCCTTGGAAGAAAAGCTATCACAAACCTAGACAGCATATTAAAAAGCAGAGACATTACTTTGCTGACAAAGACATGAATAGTCAAAGCTATGGTTTTTCCAGTAGTCATGTAAAGATGTGAGAATTGGACCATAAAGAAGGCTGAGCGATGAAGAGTTGATGCTTTCAAATTGTGGTGCTGGAGAAGACTCGAGTCCCTTAGACTGCAAGATCAAACCAGTCAATCCTAAAGGATATCAACATTGAATATTCATTGGAAGGACTGACATAGAAGCTGAAGCGCCAATACTTTGACCACCTGATGTGAAGAGCTGACTCATTGGAAAAGACCCTGATGCTGGGAAAGATTGAGGGCAGGAGGAGAAGGGGACAACAGAGGATGAGACGGCTTGTTGGCATCACTGACTCAATGGATATTGAGACAGCGTGGAGGACAGAGAAGCCTGGCATGCTGTGGTCCATGTGGTCATAGAAAGTCAGGCACGACTCAGCAACTGAACAACAAAATGTGGATCTCAGTTCCGTGACCAGATATCAAATCTGAGTCTCTTGCATTACAAGGCAGATTCTTAACCACTGGATCACCAGGTAAGTCCCCCAAATTCATGTTAATCCCACAACACAAGCCACTGTTTTTTCCTATCATTAGAAATGTAAATACTGTAAAAGAATACAGCACTGTAGTCTGCCTAAAAGTCTATTGGTTTAAAAAAAAAAGGCACTACAGGAAAGGGACAGTAAAACAGTGATCAATAACCTCAGAAAAAAGGGTGAATGTTAACATTTATTTCAAGAATTGAGAACTTTTGCATTTAACACTGTTTGGAATATGGCAAAGGCCTAGGCTTTGGAACTAAACTGACTTGGGTTCCATTCCTCCTTCTGCTGCTTAGGAGCCAAATGACTAAAGCAAGTCACCTTATATGCCTCAGCTGCTGCTTCTGCAAAAAAAAGTGAATGTGAAAGTCATTCAGTTGTGTCCAACTCTTTGTGACCCTGTGGACTATAGAGTCCATGGAATTCTCCAGGCCAGAATACTGGAGTGGGAAGCCTTTCCCTTCTCCAAGGGATCTTCCCAACCCAGGGATTGAACCCAGGTCTCCCACATTGCAGGTGGATTCTTTACCAGCTGAGCCACAAGGGAAGCCCAAGAGTACTGGAGTGTGTAGCCTATCCCTTCTCCAGTGGATCTTTCCAACCCAGGAATCAAACCAGGGTCTCCTGCATTGAAGGTGGATTCTTTACCAACTGAGCTATCAGGGAAGCCCTCTGCAAAAAAAAAGGACAATAGTAAATACATCTTAAAACTAATGTGTGGACTTAATAAAGCAATAAAGGTCAAGTTCTAGCGTGCAGCAAACATTACAAATGTCAGTGCCAGTGCTGTATGATGTCAATTTATCTGGTATTTCTTATTCTTAACTACCATCTACTTAGATGAACCGTCTCTATCTGCACCACACTGCAGAGGTTTGAAGCCCCTTCATAAATGTGCTTGCTGTCTGGCGTGCTTTCTTTACACGTTACCTGCAGCATTTATCAAGATGAGAAATAGACAGCTGTCCTATTTCCCAATTCAGAATGTGATCCTGAATACACATCTTAAACTCTCCGTGGGCTCCGTTCCTTCACCTATGACACGAAGGGCCTGGACCAGGTCATTTGCTCCCCATCTCAGGTCTCAATGCCCGAGGCTGCTGCTGAGCCTCTCAACAACTTACAGGAAAGGTCCTGAGAAGACCTTAGAAAATCAGAAATCAGGGAAGAGCTGGCCATGGCTTTTCAGATCATAAAGAGGACGGGAAGAGGGCACGGAACATACGTGTTCTCAACTCCCTCTCTCACCTGGCTGGAGGAGCAGGATTGGCTGGGAGTCGGAGGGGGAGGAGTCGCAGGTGAATTCCGGCCTCTGCTGGGAGGGGAGCAGCTGACCACAGTGACACCCAGACAGGCAGGGAGGAGAGCTTGGGGTGCCAGTCTCCCAAGTCTGAACCTGGGTGGATGGGATCCGCCAGAGGAGACTCGACCCCATCCTGCCTCTCTCACCATCTGTTTGCAAGCAGCAGCTGCCCCTGGCCAGGCAAGACTTCCCTCAGTGTTTGCAACTGAAGTCCCGGCCCAGGCAGACCCCCCCAGCACGCGTGTCCTCTGCTGTGTAGTGGTCAGCACAGCACTGGGTGGTGGGAGGCAGCACTGGCCACGGGCGCTGGAGAATGTAGAAGAGACTGAAGGGAAGAAGGCCCTAGCCACGCGTGTGTCCTCTTTTTGTCCTTAATTAATTTTGTACTTCGTTCTTTTCCTTTATACCCTCTAAGAGATCAAATCCTCAACAGTCACAGCGAGGAAGAAAGGGGAGCCGTGGAATCAAGTTGTTGCTAGGTGCCTTCCAGCTATAAATATCATACAACATGACAAAATAATGATGCATAAATAACTGCTTCACACTTGGGTCTACCTGGAACACTCTGGGAACCAAAGATAAAGCCAAAAGGCCACAGATAGCCTAGAGAAACGACACAAACACTGAACACCCAACCAACACACCTCCTTATCACTCTTCATCTCCAAATGGCTGTACTCCTAATTTACCCATAATTCTAACACATCTAACAACGTGTTTCTTTCCATTAGGTTCATTGAAAGACTGCAGGTAGGAAATTGGAAGAGAAATAAAGGTTGACAGCCTGATAACAGGAGAGTAAAAATGCTATGAAAGCAAACGCCACAACTCAAAGACCACGGAGTGACAGGCAGAAAAGTCTGCCCACCCCTCCACTGGCTGCTGAGGGGGGGCACATCACAAGAACTCTGAATCACAAAGAGAAGGTGATGTTCAAATTCTCTGTTTTACAGTCAGAGAACAAGTGTGACATCCTTTAGAAAGCTTTCGATAAAAGCCAATTAAAAATAGATAGGCATATGAAAAGATGTTCGACCTCATGTCACTAGAGAATTCAAAATCGAAACAGCACTGAGAACCCAGGAGACCCCTGTTAGCATGGCACAATGAGAACCCTGACAACACCAAATGCCGGCGAGGGTACCGAGCCACAGGGACCCTCACTTACAGCTCATGGGAATGCAAATGGTTCAGCCACTTGGAAAGGCAGCCTGGCAGTTTCTTACAAAACTGAACATAACTCTTAACCACACACTCCAGCAATGGTCCTCTCAAAGTATGTACTCAAATGAGTCGAAAATTTACGTCCACACAAAACCCTGAGCAGGAATGTTGACAGCAGTTTTGTTCATGAATGCTAAAGCCTGGGAGCAACCAGGATGTCCTTCAGTGGGTGATGGATAACCAGACTGGCACATCCACGTAATGGGATATTATTCCCTGATGAAGAGAAATGAACCATCAGCCACAAAAACACAAGGAGGAACCTTAAATGCACACGGCTAGGTGAAAGAAGCCTGTCTAAAATGGGCACACGCTGTGCGACTGCAGCTATATGGCATCCTGGAAAAAGACAAGCTGTGGACACAGTAGAAAGATCACTGGGTGCAGGGGTGAAGAGGAGGGGCAAAGGAGGATTTTAGGTCAGTGACACTATCCGTGTGACACTGTAATGGTGGGTTTACGACATGATGCTTTGTCAAACCCGGTGAACTGAAATCTAAACTGTGAACTTTAGTAATAATCAATACTGACCCAACTAAAACAAGTCAATCACACTGAAGTGAAGATACTGATAAAAGGGGAAATGGCAGGGTGGGGTGAGGAGGGAAGAAGTGTATGAGAACTCTACTGACACACAAGCTTAATTTTTCTGTAAACATAAAACTGCTCAAAAAATAAAGCCTGTGAATTTTTTAAAAAATAGTTTTGGAGGATTCATAAAATAAGACACAGTCACCCAGAAAATTCACCTTATGGAACACCCACTTTGCAAAATGGTCCTACACAAGGAAGACAGATGTATTTGTTAAAACAGAATTAACTGAAAAGCCATTCTTATCTTACCTGTATCAAGCTTGAAGTTATTAGCATAATGCACGGCAAACACAAAATAATGGGTTTACAATATGTGATTTTATAAGAACTAAAACTCTGGAAAAAGTCATCCCTTGTAGCGAGGGATTTGTTACTCCCACTGGTGGCAATAAGTGGACTAGAGACTGTAGATCAAACGTGAACCACAAAGAAAACACCGACAAACCACCTTCTAGAAATTTATTACCAAATTACACTCTATGCACAGACACAGCTTAGCTCGTGAAACTAGCGACATGGCCAGACGAAATGTAAGGAAAAGCACATCTAATAAATACAATTTGGAAACATCTTTTTAAGTTAGGTTCAAAACACTGGGACACAGACACTGAAACAAACATCTTAACAGAACACCAACGGTCACAGCACAGAGCGATCTTACTGGACGCTGTGTCTGCACAGCGTTAACCGAGGGCTTCAGTTGCTGCCGTGTGAATGGACGTGTCACATGCCCACCTCTGTGTGTTGTCACGAAGCACTCAGGTCCTTGTACAGGAAGGGTTAGGTCCCTGCCACAAGAGTGTGTATTTATGAAGCTACTGAGAAGGTGCACTGTGTCTGAAACTTCTCCTTGAATGGAAGCACGGGTGGTGAAGCTGCCGTGACAGAGGTGGGAAGACTAATGTAGACGTTTGCAGAGGCTTCACCTGGAGGGTGTGGCTTTGCCAGAGGAAGAACAACCAGCATTTTCAATTAAACTTGCAGTGTTAAAAAAAAAAAGTGAATGAGAGAGGAGAGAGAAGCGCTTCAAGAAACAAACCTGCCTAGATGATGAACTGAATTTCAACATGGTTCAGTTCATTCCCACGTGAAACTAAGCTTGTTGAACTGAGGCAGAGTCCGGAAATTACATCTGCAAAGACTCAGGTTTTCCAAAGGGCAGTAGTTAGTCATTTCAGAGCTTGCAGAACAAAAGTGTGTTTTATAATTTTGAACATAAAATCATAGTCCTTTCACAGGAGGAAAACCTCCATATTAATTCCTCTATTTGTTGTGCCAAATTTCCATAAACGTACAGAAACGTACACACTGCTGGTGACAAAGCAGAATCTAGGTTATTTTTATACATACAAAATAAAATCAACCAACAAATGAGAAAGGTAAAATAAAAAACTAAATCTGATGACATTACCTTCATATATTTCCTGTTTTTATTAACAAGTCAATTGGAAATTTAGAAATATCCCTAAAGTTAAAGAGTTGTCCAGAGCCAAAAAAAACTAATAAAAATGCAAAGAATTATTGTCAATTTGTGAATGTTTAAAAACATAAGTGTTACTTAGGGGCTTTATTTTTTAAATATTCATATCGTTTCCACAAGAGAAAACAACATTAAAAGCAAATGTCCTAAAAAATTAAATAAATAAGTACAAAAAGCCTAATTTAAAAGTATAAATAAGGAAACACAGTAATTATAATGTGGTTTTTAGCTTTTTCTGAAAAAGTTAGCAGCAATGAGACTAAAATATTTGGGGTTTAAATATCTGAATTCCTCCAATATGCCTTCCAACTGTAATTCCTACCCTTTTCTATTGTGACAGATTTTTAAATTCACATAAATATTATGTACATCACAAAGTAAGTAGTATATATAGTATATAAACAAATCTATACAATCAAAACAGTTATGGAACAGAAGATACAAAATGAATGTTAAAAGAATGATTACCAATTGCTTCCTTATGTGGTTAAAGTGGCCCTTTCTTGGAAAAGGCCAGCAATTACCCTTAGCATTCCCTGCCTATCACACAGGAAATACCCTAAGGTGACTTATCGTTCGCAAGAGAAACGGAAGTGTGGGAATCTACTATGCCAAGACTCAATGATCAAGACAACCTGGAAGGAGCCAAAGCCCACAGGACAAGCAATGCCTGCCTCGTCCTTCACTGGACCTCAAAGTCCTTGGGGGTCAGGAGAGTAAAAACAGAACTGTGTCAGCTGATCTATGATTCTCATTATGGATTCAGCAGTGTATACAGAAACCTCCCAGGAAGGAATTCAAACAAACTCAAGCTGTTCAAAACCTACAGTATTAATAATGTCATGTTTCAAAGAGTCAGCCTACATGTAGCAAAGTGGAAGAGTGACAATTATACTGAAAATCTGGGCGGTGTATTTTTCCTGGTGTAGCAGTTATATGTTTGTTTACAGTAGATTCACCAGACACTTGCTCATTTTTTTGAGTAATTAGTGATTTCAGCCTACTTTTTGACAGTCAAATATCACATCATAAAAAGTGCAATCTCCAGAGCCCAAACAAAGCCCCCACAGGCAGCTAGAACATAGCATGCTACTTCTTCCAAGCTGTCCTGGCATTTTTGGAGGCAGAGATCCAAGCCCAACATGTGTCTGGTCATTCTGGAATGCTCACGATGCTGCTGACCAGAAGACAAAATCTGGGATGCCAACATCTACTTTCTACTTGGATTTCTAGAAGGTTTCAGCCATTTGTCTGGCACATTTCATGAATATTAATTTCCTTTTAAAAACAAAGGAATTATACAAGCAAAATGTTTGCAATAAACATGTAACAGGTTTACAGGTTCTCCATAATTACATGTGTACATGTTCACAATAAACATGTAGCTTGGGAAATGGCAAAAATGGTTCTTGAAAACAGCCAGGTCTATAATAGTCGTATTGTTCAAGCAAATGGATTCCAGTTCTAATTTTAAAGCAAATTTAAAGAGAGAAAAACTTTTATATATTATCTTTCCAAAGCACACACAGGTTACTGTGCCTTTCATTTTCATCAGCTAGAGCCAGGATCCTTTAAGGGGTTAACACATACAAAGCATTCACCATCCTCTGACAGAGAAACCAGGGGAGTAAAAAAGCACACACGACTGACAGAACACAGTAAAGACAAGCTCCCAGGAACTAATCACCTGACAGTTTTTTTAAAAATCACAATTACCATGTTATTATGCATGAAGAAGTCAGGAAAAATTGAAACATAAGCCAAGACAAATAACATAAAATCTAGAAACATGGTCTAACTAATCAACTAACATATACAAAATTTTTGGCAATCAAAACACTAAGGTTTTAACGACGACCCCTAGGACTTCAGGAAAAAATTAAGCTACTGGCTGGCAACAGTCTACAAGGTTATGTTAGTGGGATTATTTCTTCATTTTAAAAGTTCATGAATAAAGGGAATTAAGATGAACTAATTCAATTAAAATAAAATCATGATGCCTCATGATTTTAACTCTTATAATCTATGCCTCAGAGGAAAGGGGAGTGCGATTTAAAGCATCAAATGAATACTGCAGTTCAGAGTCAGACTTATCAAAAAATTATATAGTTCTTAGTAGGGGAAAAACACCTAAGCAAGTTGCTAAAGGTTATCTTCAACTGTCAAAAAAGCTGTATTATTTTTAGTTAAACTAGTAGCTACTATCTAAAATTGAAAAATCAGGATACCATCCAATACAAATTTTTTTAAAGCTTGACTATCAAAGTATAGCTTGCCCGTCAAAATAATGCAATTTTTAAAAACTAACATTTGGCTACTCATAACTAGATACACGGCCTCTCTTTTTCTGGCCCTTTCCTGGTCTAATTCCTGTTGAAGTGAATGAGCAAGGCCTATTTCTAACCTAACCTTAGTGTGCATACAAGCACTCAACCTAGACAAGGAATGGTTTCTAAATGTTCAACTGAACATCATTCATTACGAACGATGCTGTTTTGTTAATAAACAAGCTGTCCAGAAAACCATAAAGAGTTTGCTTTGTTTTGCATTAGCCACAAGAGAGTGGACTTGTTTAGAATACCAAAGCATTTATTTAGAATACTAAAGGCAAATTCATCAAAAAACAATGTTAAAGCAAAGGGCTGATCTGTTGAACTTATTGAAAGAAGAGTGAAAACAAACTCAGAAGTCTAGAACGAAGAGGAAGGTCTTATGCAAATATGATACTTTTCCCGCCCTTCCAATATGAAGTACTGCCAGCAAAAATACTCCAGACCAGAGGAGCCACCTGGCAAGATGATTCAAAAACCACAAAGCATGAAGCTATACACCCCCACAAAGCTCAATAAGTGATTAAATAGCTAGTAGAGGAAATGGTGAGGGAAGGGAAGGTAAACATTCAAACGGTATAACAGCCTCTAACAGTAGTGACTGAATGCTGAAGGTTTAACTAGCAGATTTATTATTTAATCCAAAACTATCACTCTTCACAACAAGGAACAGATCTGACACAAACCCAGTTTTGATGCTAAAAGTCAACAGAAACAGGTCCTTCATGTTCAGAGCAAAGAGGAAAAAAAATGCAAAGTCAGAAACAGAGTTCATTCTAGATGTTCTGTAAACAAGTTTCTACAACAGCACATGGGTCACTTTCTTCAGCCCTCCATACTCTGGTGCGGGTATGCAGTGGTAACGCATGATAAGTGAATGTCAGGCTCTCTATGTAGGCTTTTCTTATTTCTCAACTACATGTATACTCTTTGTGGTTTTAAATTGTTTTCCTTTCAGAGAAAAATCTCTCCAATGAAAAGTTCCAAACCTTTTTTTTTTTTTTAAATTGCTGGAATTTCTTCACATTTTATAGACAAAAATACCAGAAATGAAAGAGCTGACAGAAATTCAAGCAGATCCAAATTCTACCATCCACTTTTCATATTTCTCTAAGTCTGCTGCAGAGACAGACTTCGCGATTTTCTTAAGAGCCAACTCAAAGTCTCCTCTGGTCACGGGCATCTGAAGCTCTTCTTTAGAGAGTGCACGGATCTCTTCTGGACTGAGACCATTGATTCGCCGTCTCATGGCCATTAAGGATGCATCCCTAAAAACATACCAGGATCAGTGAGAATTTACTGTTGCGAATGTTTCAGACACATTCGATTATGATAAAGTTAACGGAACACATTTAAAAGATCATTTTTACATGTTCTTATGATGCCGCTCAGAATTTTCCACTTCCGAGACACGCTGAGGGTTCAGGAAAGGTGAAGACAGGATGCTAAGGACTTAAACATAAAAGGGACTGTTGGTGAATCCTAAAAGTCTAGGTTTGGCTCAGATGGTGCTGAATTTTCTTTTCCCTCACTTGCTCTTCACAGACAGCCCAGAAGTCTAGGAAACTGAAGGGGAATTATGAAATAACTGAATTGCAGACTTGGAAATAAATATAAGGCTAATGTTAGGATAACTTAAATCTTATGGCAGTTTGTCTACAATCTAAGCAGAGGAAGAAAAGTCAAGAACCTTTCTCCCTGGAGCATGAATACATGTACACACAGTAGATATGGAATTCCCCATAGGGAATATTTGTGGGCAAGTGAAGAAGTAAAATCTGGCTTCTCCAGATCCTATTTTCAACTCTATTCTTGATCACGTGTAAATAATTATGCAGGTTAAGTAGACAATGAGTGCTCACAAGATAGCTAACAGGCAGCCAAGCCAATCAAAACTTCACATTTTTATACATTTTACTATAGTAATAGTAGAAGCTATTATGAGCTTACTGAGTGCTGCTAAACTTAGATGCGCAAAGAAAAGTAATCATAGAAAAAATGAGTAGCATAGATATCACGGTTTTTACTGACGTCAATTTAAGTGTTGTCAGGAAAGTTAAGTACTAAAAAAAATCCTCTTGAGTGATGTGAACTGTCTAAAAGTTATGTTACTAAACTGAAAGGGAAATTTACATTATATATATATATATATATATATATATATATAATTGATCACTTTTCTTCATCTGTGTGTAGTAAAATGACCCCAACCAAAACTAAATGATATTATTTTATGTTGATGTAGCGAGGCTTCAATTTAGGGCTAAGTTAATCTCAGGTTGTCGAAGTCATTATTACTAAGTTAGGCAAAACAATTTCTTAAAAATCAAAGGCTATACAAGGTGAACATATTATTATATAACTATTCATCTAACAATGATCAGTGAAGTTTCACAGAAAACAAGCAATACAGAAAGGTCACAGATCATATTACATATTTTACTTTACAAACCATTTTGTTAAGAAATCATCTATTAACATTCAGGAAAGGAAACAGAGTCTAATGCAAAGAAGAATCAATAACTCTGAGTCTATAGATAATTACTGATTTACCCCACGACTCATGAAATCATGTAACTTCCTATGTGCCTTCGAGGCAACGACTAATAACTGAAACAAAACTCGGGAGTTTTCCTAAAAGATTGTGAAGACACTTGCCATGAGAACAAAGGGTCTGAGATCCTTTATGAAAAATAAAAACATTAGTAAAAGCTAGTGGAGGTGATGGAATTCCAGTTGAGCTATTTCAAATCCTCAAAGATGATGCTGTGAAAGTGCTGCACTCAAGAGGCCAGCAAATTTGGAAAACTCAGCAGTGGCCACAGGACTGGAAAAGGTCAGCTTTCATTCCAATCCCAAAGAAAGGCAATGCCAAAGAATGCTCAAACTACCGCACAGTTGCACTCATCTCACACGCTAGTAAAGTAATGCTCAAAATTCTCCAAGCCAGGCTTCAGCAATACGTGAACCATGAACTACCAGATGTTCAAGCTGGTTTTAGAAAAGGCAGAGGAACCAGAGATCAAATTGCCAATATCTGCTGGATCATCGAAAAAGCAAGAGAATTCCAGAAAAATATCTATTTCTGCTTTATTGATTATGCCAAAGCCTTTGACTGTGTGGATCACAATAAACTGTGGAAAATTCTGAAAGAGATGGGAATACCAGACCATTTGACCTGTCTCTTGAGAAACCTGTATGCAGGTCAGGAAGCAACAGTTAGAACTGGACATGGAACAGCAGACTGGTTCCAAATAGGAAAAGGAGTACATCAAGGCTGCATATTGTCACCCTGCTTATTTAACTTATATGCAGAGTACATCCTGAGAAACGCTGGGCTGGAGGAAACACAAGCTGGAATCAAGATTGCCAGGAGAAATATCAATAACCTCAGATATGCAGATGACACCACCCTTATGGCAGAAAGTGAAGAAGAACTAAAGAGCCTCTTGATGAAAGTGAAAGAGGAGAGTGAAAAGGTTGGCTTAAAGCTCAACGTTCAGAAAACTAAGATCATGGCATCTGGTCCCATCACTTCATGGCAAATAGATGGGGAAACAGTGGAAACAGTGTCAGACTTTATTTTTGGGGGCTCCAAAATCACTGCTAATGGTGACTGCAGCCATGAAATTAAAAGACGCTTACTCCTTGGAAGGTTATGGCCAACCTAGATAGCATATTTAAAAGCAGAGACACTGCTTTGCCAACAAAAGTCCATCTAGTCAAGGCTATGGTTTTTCCAGTGGTCATGTATGGATGTGAGAATTGGACGGTGAAGAAAGCTGAGCGCCACAGAATTGATGCTTTTGAACTGTGGTGTTGGAGAAGACTCTTGAGAGTCCCTCGGACTGCAAGGAGATCCAATTAATCCATCCTAAAGGAGATCAATCCTGGGTGTTCACTGGAAGGACTGATGTTGAAGCTGAAACTCCAATCCTTTGGCCACCTCATGCGAACAGTTGACTCATTGGAAAAGACCCTAATGCTGGGTAGGATTGGGGGCAGGAGGAGAAGGGGACGAAAGAGGATGAGATGGTTGGGTGGCATCACTGACTCGATGGACATGGGTTTGGATAGATTCCGGGAGTTGGTGATGGACAGAGAGGCCTGGCGTGCTGCAATTCATGGGGTCGCAAAGAGTCAGACACGACTGAGTGACTGAACTGAACTGAACTGAACCAGAAATGCTTTTGTAAAAACAAAAATGTATTTAGCCTAGTTTTATGAAACTAGAGTGCATGGAGTATAACTCCTGAGTTACTTTGCTGATCTTTTAGTACAACACAGGAAAAGCTTTCTAGAACTCTAATCGGTATTTTTTTAAAAATCTAGTTTTCTTTTCCTAGAAATCAGCAATTGGCACAAAATGCTTATTAATATATTTTTTTTTACTTGGAGAACCAGCTCACAGACATTCGTGTTCCAATGTGACTGAAAATGCTTATGAAGCAAGCTGAAACAAACTACAGACTTTTTAATATAACCAATCTTGCTGTTTTACCACCAGTTTTTGTGGCAAATCTGCTTAATACAGCACATTAAGATGATGCAAAATTAGTTCAGATGTGACTTTCTATTATTTTCTAATAGGCAAAATGAAATTTAATTTTCTCAATTTTTATTTTGAAAATTTAAAATTTTCAAGTAAAAACAGAATCAGTGAACGCCATCTACCTTTTCTTTAGATCCCCCAATTGTCACCCAGTTATCATCCCCTTGCCTTCTCCTCTACTCCCCTACCTTATCAACTGTGAGGAGCTATTGGCATCACAACACTGTACCTTAAATTACTCAGCAGTGTCTCCTAGGAACAAAGGTATCCATACAATCATCTCACTAAGCAGGAAATTTAACACTGGTACATGAGGATGATCTAATATACCATCCAGACTGAAATGCTGACATTTGTCCCAGGCTTTCATTCCTTTCTTAAAGACCTAAATTACAGATGGCATTAAGTTATTGTCTTTTTAGTCTTCTTCAGTCTAAAACAGTTCCCCAATGTTGTTCTGTTTGTGCCGTCTTTCAAGACACTGACAATTCTCCCCCAGATGATCTTACAGAGTTAAGGTATTCCAATAAAACACTCCATCAGGTATGTTTGAACCTGACAGGCAGATAGATATGAAAATGTTAATGGAAAGAACCAAGAAAATCAAAACACTCTGGAAGAAAAACGGCAAGGTGGGAGGAACTGCTCTACTACAGAGCTGCTGCTGCTGCTGCTAAGTTGCTTCAGTCGTGTCTGACTCTGTGCGACCCCATAAACGGCAGCCCACCAGGCTCTGCCATCCCTGGGATTCTCCAGGCAAGAACACTGGAGTGGGTTACCATTTCCTCCTCCAATGCATGAAAGTGAAAAGTGCAAGGTCAAGTTTCTCAGTCGTGTCCGACTCTTCGCGATCCCATGGACTGCAGTCTACTAGGCTCGTCCGTCCATGGGATTTTCCAGGCAAGAGTACTGGAGTGGGTTGCCATTGCCTTCTCCGCTACTACAGAGCAATTAGAGTCAAATCTCTGTAACACTCTTGCAGAGGCAGACGAACAGATCCAGGATAGAGAACAGGAATCCCAGAAGCAGAGCAGGGCATATAGTGTGGACACCTGATTCAGGCAGTGGGAGAAAAAGGTGTCTTTTCAATAATGACACCAGAAGTGACTGTTTACAGAAGGAAAAAAATGAAATTGGGTCATACCTCACCATACATAAAAATCAGTGCCAGTGTATTACTGATCTAAATATAAGATACAAATTCATAAGCATTTCAGAAGATAAAGCAGGAATCTATCCTAATGACCTCAGAGTAAGTATTCATAAGACATAAAACAAACTGATTACAAACAAAAAGACTAATAAACTGACCATATTAAAATCAGGAACTCCTGTTCATCAAAAGACACGGCTTATAAACTCAGTGAAAACACACAATCTACAGAGTTTGACAAATACTTACAACAGACTAAACAAAAAACTTATATCTAAAATAGTTAAAGAATTCCTACAAATCAGTAAGAAAAAGTGGACCACCTAATAGAAAATGGGCAAAAAACTTGAACAAATATATCACAAAATCCAAATGGCCAATCAATAAAGCAAAAGATGTTCAAATTCCTTAATAGTAAAGGAAAGACAAAGTAAACCACAATAAGCACTGGTACACATTTAGAAGTCTGACAAGACTAGGCGATGGAGAAATGTAAACTATGGGAACTCTCATATGCTGCTGGGAGGAGTGTACACTAGAGCAACCACTTTGGAAGATAGACTGGATTTATCTACTGATGTTTCAGCTATGCTACACGACCCAGCAATTCGCTCCTAGGACGGAATGCTCCATCCCGGCCTAACGAAACTTAGGCAATGGCACCACTACAGCACATAGAAGAATGTTCAGAGCAGCATAGCAGCCTAAAACTGGAAATAAGCGTTAACATCCATCAAATAACATGATGGGTAACTGTGGTACGACCACATAATGGATATTATGGGCTGAACTGTGTCCCCGCTAAATTCTTAAGTTGAAACTCTAGGCTCCAATGCAGTTGGTAGCGCTCCACACACAGCAGGTGGATGTTAGTGAATGAACACCACTTTGCTCTTTCAGTCCCAGTACGAGAACATCACTGTGTTTGTAAATCAGAATGTTTTACTGTGGCCTGTCCTAAGAACTTAAAACACTGAGTTTAACCTAATGTGTTCTCCCACAGAAATAAAACTCCCAACAGCCAACTTCAAGGAACTCTAGGGCATAAGCCTGCTCCTACGTGAGGGCCTGGCAGGACTGAAGCTCAGTAGGCAGCACATTCCTCTCTCCCAGTGACCATGACGTGGGGAAAGTAACTTCTGACACTGGTTCTATCAGTGATTTGTTAGACGATTCTAAGTAGGATTTATCATCTCTATAAAACAGAATTAATGATACTTAATAACGTACTAAAAGGATTTAATGAGGGGTTAGTGTGGTAACAGCAGTGTAATGAACTGTCAACCCTACATGACCGAGTTAATACACATTTGGAATTTAAATAAACACTGTTAGATGGACCACACACTTGTAGTAACAATTCTTCTCGAGTACCCGAGGCCGTCCAGCACGGCGGATAACCAGCATGTGCTCCGGGGCCGGGCACACATCCAGCTCTGCTGCCCTGGGAGGACACCTGGCCCTCAGGCTTCAGGCTCTCAGGAGGAAAGGTGAGAAGAGAATCGACCTCTCAAGCCTCGCGCCATGAGCTAACACCTGAAAGGCACAGCCCACAGGCCGCATGCAGTAAGTGGTCATTGTCCCACCACCCCCACCACCTCCAGTCAATCAACAAACAGGATTAGAGGGAGACAGAGAAAGCCGGAGCCCCTCTATAAAGGACAAACTGGGAGACAGACAACACAGAGGAAACGGCCAAGGGAGTGAAGCCCACATAGGGAGAGAGGCCAGGGTAAAGAAGACCTCAAAGAACTGGTGTGTTTCCATTGACTCAGAAAAACCAATAAAATTTAAATAGAAATGAAGAGCAAAAACACCCTGGGAAATGAGAGCACTGTAAATCATGACATGGAAGTAGGAAGAAGCATGCGTGAAAAAAAAAGTAAGTAGAAAAGTACAACAGAATACTAAGAAATGCGAACAGACAAAAGAGGAAAGATAAGGTATTGAAAAGAGAGCTTAAAAGAAGTACTCTAACCCCAATGTGACAGGAAATAAGAGTCATTTGGAGTCTAAGAGACTCTGTGATGCCCTGGTGGTTTAGGGAGGCGAGCCTGAAAAGCAAAGCATTACTAAATGAAGGTGCTGGAGAAAGGCAGTCGTCAGGCTGACAGGAGGTTGCTGCTGTCATTCAGATGCACCAAGTGTTCAGTGAGCAGCCAAGCTCCACCTGAGCCTGTTTGTTACTTGACTTCCTCCTTCTGTCAACCACGGCAGATGGCAGTCACCAAGATGGTGTGACAGCCTCTCATCCACATGCACTTCTACAACGTGGTGTCCATCTCCACCCACCGGTGGTCTCATTCCCCTCCACTTGAAAACGGGTGGGCTTGTAAACGCTTCTACCCAGGGTACAAACAGGTGACACTACCTGACCTCCACAGCCAGGTCAAAAAAAAACAGTGCACTGTCTACCTTTTCCAGTGGAACAATCATACCTGTGGCCCTGAGCTACCATGTATGAAACGTGATCAGCTGAGGCCGCCATGCCTGAACAAGCCCGGGCCACATGGAATAACCCCAAATAACACACAGAGGTGTTCCACCTGAGGCCCCAGGCCTCCGCCCCAGGTGGAGACACTCCAGATGAGTCAAGCTCCAGCGTGGAGTCACCTCCTCTGTTGACCTTCCAGCTGTGACCCCAGACATGAGGGGACACACACACAGCATCCCTGCAATGCCCTATCCAAATTCCTGATCCACAGACTGTGAGCAAAACAAGACTGTTTGCAATGGCAAGAGTAACCCATCCACTGCCTTTCCTTGCCATCAAGTTCTAATTGCCTCTCAATCTTAAAGAAATCTGCATATTTCTTTATGTAAATTACTTAACTTACAATATGCCTTTTTGGGTGGCTTTTCTTGTTTTATCTATTTTCATTCCTGTACTTCTTGCCTTTTCCAACTAAAAACGTCTTTTCATGGCATAGATTTTGTTCATAAAATGTCCTTCAATTTTTTCAACTTTCTAAATCTACTTTTCTTTCCGTACCTTTAACTTTAGATTTCTAAATCGTTCTTTCAGGCCTGTCGTTGTCCCATATTTTCTTTATAGTTCTGTCTTTTCCACACCCTTTACCCATCAGATTCTTCCACACCCTTCTATCCCACCAGATTATCCCACAATAGCTGTCTACTCATTTTCAAGCAGCCATGCCTCTGTTTCCATCCTTCTCTATGGAAATTCAGTGAAAAATGCAACTTCCTCCATGAAGTCTCCCCTCAGCACCTCGGTCAGAATTTACATTTCCAGACTGTGGGCAACCCCAGTATCACATGCTTCCTGGTTTCACTGCAGTTAAACTGGGTAGGTGTATGTCTCCCTTCCAACCATATGCTCTACGTACAAGGGTCACACATCTTGATATTGACACAATACCTAATAATAAATGTCCTTCAAATAGTGAAGAGCTAAATAAACACCTGTGAAATTAATTAACACAGATGAAAGAAGTTAGAAACAGTGGAGTTCTAATTATGATTATTTGTTTGGGAGCCCTTTAGGAGAAAGCAATTTCTCCAGTTCTATGGCCACGAGGTACACATGTTCAGACTAGTAATGAGCAAAGAGAAGCACCTAAAAGTCATTACCCACAATGGACATAACCTTTTCATACAGGAAAATAAGTTTAGAAAGAAAATCTCAATAGTCAGCCAGGTCTATGTTCTCCAATATTTCAAAGAAAGCTGAATCTCTGCCTTTGTATCATCAACTCGTATCTTTCCCCCCAAGCTAAGCTTTCCTCAGCAGTTTATAAAATCCTGTCATCAATTATCTTTCTAATTATATATTTTCTCTCTCACAGGAGTACTGGGTAAGTACATCGAGGAGCTAAGACAGCAGAGAGCACAGTATAAGCACACAAATATCAGCTATTATTACACCTGGGTCTGGGACCTCGGGAACACTGATCATCTGTGAAGTGGGATCAACATTCCCTACCTAACAGGGTTGTATTAGTGTTAAATAAAATAAAGCATGTTCCATGGGGGAAAAAAAACAACACCGCCCTGAATGTAAGAAACTTCACTGTAGCCTCTGTCTCCATAAATAGCAAATTGGTTATTTATAAACTTCTATAAGCAGAATGCCAACTGAATGAAGACTTAGAGAAACAGAGAAAGGTAACAAGGAGTAAAAGAAAGATCAAAATAGAGTAAAAGGAAGGCATCATACCTGTTGGCAGAGGTATATATATCCTTTTTTCTAATCTCCTCCGCAATGCTTCATCAATGTCCCATGGGAAATTAGTGGCAGCCAATACCATGACCATTTTGGAAGGATCATCATTCTCCAAAGCTCCTCCAACTCCTATGGACAACAAGGGTAAAGAAGAGCATTTTTCTTATAGTCCCTTATTCTTTCACTCAACCAATACTTCTAAGCATCAGCTATAGGCTTGGTGGGAGCTCAGTGACAAACACGATGTGGTCCTTCTCACCCGTGTGGTGTCCAAAACCAGACAGATCCACAGATAAACAGAGAGGTAGAAGAATTCCCACAGTCTATCACAGAAGTCTAATCCGATAAGAAAATCTAACTTTTTCCTGTAATCTTTTTTGTGTGTTTTTCCTCTGCAAAGAGGAGGCAAGGGAGATTACGCTGTTTTACTACTTTATTATTTTTAAATCATGAATTTTTTAGTTATTACTCTAATTTGTTTTTCTCGAGAAAGGAGAATAGAATAGGGTTCACATTTATTTAATACTAGCATGCAATCATAATTTTGAGAGACATTAAACTGCAATAATTTTGTCCTTCTAATACATAAGTGACTGAGAAAAAAATAAACAAGAAATTTCAGAATGAATATAATAATCAATTGCTACTGAAAATAATCATTTCTTTTTACACAAAACCAAATATATATACACAGGGTCTATCTTCTCAGAATTAAAATTTTAGAACAAAAAACCAGGTTTACAGAATGGAAACTCTGGAAAATAAACAATAAACAAAAAAATTATCAAAAACTCACAAACTTTATTGATATGAATTTTGAGTCTGATATAACAAAGTAGTAGATTTAAAACAACTTAATTCAATGGTATTTTCTTAATAAATTACTAAACTCTTATTTCAATCATTATTATAAATAAGCTGTCCAACTAATGGTCACAAATACCCAGCAATAAAATTCAGCTACTAAATTTGTATTTGGTGATGTTTTTAAATGTTTTGTGTGTTTTCCTCCACATCCCTCCTTGCAAAAAAATACCACACAGACATTCCTTTCTTTTATACTTCAACAGACACAAAAATGGTAAACTCACTGAGGGAAGGGCCTCCTAGTACTGAATTATTTTACACCTCTCACAGTGCCTGGCAATCAGAGTCACATATTTCTAAAGAGTAGCTCTGGGCCCATTACTCTCTTCCTCCAATGGCTCCCCAAAGCCTTTCCTTCTTAATCTGAATAACTTCTACCAGTACTTCAAAGCCCCTTGGCTATTCCCTTCTATGACTCCCTTCGTCCGGGTGGTACCCCTCCTACTGTGTTTTCACTACACTCAGACTTTAGTTTTACTACAGAACTAGCGATATATTGTAATTGTCTATGAAGTGCCTGCTTCTCAACTAGAACAGTGGTTCTCAAACTTTTTGGTCCCAGAATCCTTTTTACACCTTTAAAGATTACTGAGCTCCGAACAGTTTTTGTGTGTGTGGAGTATATCAATATTCAATACTTATTATTACAAACTGATACTGAGACTTAAAAAATATTAATTCATTTTAACAATAAAAAATACATTATTTGTTAACATAATTAACATATTTTATGAAAAATAACTGTTTTTTAAAACCAAAAAAAAATTAGTAAGAAAGCTGGCTTTTTTTTTTCTTTTTTTGCATTTCTGCAAATCTGTCTAATGTCTGACTCAACAGAGAAGAGGTGGATTCTCATATCTGCTTTAGCCTTTCACCTACTGTGATATTCCACATGTCTTATACCCTCTGAAAGTCTCCACTGTCTTACTTACAAGTGAATGAGAGTGAAAAAGGTAAGTAACATCTTGATATTATTATGAAAATAGTCCAGCATTTGCATACCTTTTAGGAGTTTTAAAGACCCCTAGGACCCTGGACCACATCTCTAAACAGTAAGCCCATTGAAGGCCATGACATTCCTTTTCTTTGTAACCTCAGAACCTGAAACGGTACAAGTATGCAGCAGACGCCTTCTGAGTGCACGAAGAAATGAACAATTGGGTGGATGAACAAATGACTACAAATAAACTCCAGCGGCCTTCTGGTCTATTCACTGAGAATTTCCAAAAAATCAATCTACACAAAATTCAAAAAGGAACTAGAATAGTTTTGAGGCAGTAATTAAGTATCAATTACCATCCATCTGAATGAGTAGCTCAGACTTGACTCTGCGACTTGCCTCATGTTCATCAGAGGTTCCTCTTCGACTGCAGATAGAATCTATCTCATCAATGAAGATCGTGGTCGGGGCATAAAACCTAGCCTTTGTGAAAATATTTGAAAGAAATGATTTAATGATCTCATAAAATAAACTGAATTTCTAAAATGCCATTTTCCTCAATCTAAAACAACAGTAAAAAAGAGCAGAAATTTATCACTGCTTTAATGCCATTCTTTGGTTACTGATATATTAATCATATCAGAAAAAGGAAAATCCTAAAAATAAAAGATAAGTTATTCGGTTGGTGAAGTCAGGAGACAGATACACAAGAATTCATGGTCCTATCTTTCTACTTCTGTGTTTGAAAACTTCCATAATACAAAACGCTCCTAAAGATAAATCATCAATGTATCCTCAAATATATATTCCTAAGTAACTATTGCAAATGTTTATAAAAAGGAACAAACTAATGATAGATCAATTCCTAATTGGTTTTCAAAATATATATTAAAATATATTTCTACTCAATTAGCTCATTAGAGAGCCAGAAATATCCTCCAAACTACACACATTTCCCAAGTCTCTTCTACCCTCCCTGGATGGGATGCCACAGGGCTTAAACCTCAGAGAGGAATGCAAGCTGAAGACACAAGAGCCAGTCTGCCAAACTCACCACCCCATGTCTTACTAGTGTCAGTAACTCTGAAACTACAACTACACTTGATCTTTTTGAGAAAGATACCTAGGTGAATGGATCTAGGTTACAGGGAAACCATGTGCTTATACAAACGGGACTCTGAAATCCAAACATATCGTCACTCACCATTTCAAACAACAGACGAACCAACTTCTCAGATTCCCCTCTATATTTAGATGTCAGTGTGGAAGAGGAGACGTTGAAGAAGGTTGTGCCGCACTCAGTGGCCACGGCTTTAGCCAGCATGGTCTTACCAGTGCCTGGGGGCCCGACCATCAGCACTCCCTGAAATTTCAAAAGATGTATTAAGTGATTTATCAGATTAAAATGCTTTCTTATGAAATATCATCAGCTAATAATGTACATGAAACTCTTCCCATCAAAAAAGAAGTTCAACTGTCACAGTAAAATCATGGTGCATTTGACATGTTTCATTTTATAGACAGAAAAAACTAAAATGACAAATCACTTCACAGAATGTCTCAAAGGCACCAGAGGTGCTCAGAGCTGGCTAACAACGGGCGTAGACAACAAGGAATCTCCTGGGACATCTGGAGGGGACCTGGCAGAAGACAAACATGGATGGTCTTGGGCACAGCTCAAGACTGACTGCTCTGTTTAAGCAATGAAAACAGATGACATTTTCTACCACATGGAGCAGAATTATATATCTCTTGCCTTCCTTAGGCACAAAACCTATCCTCCACAACACACAATATATACTTTCAATCAGAAATAAAGATCCATTTATTAGCTTATAAGGTAGCTAAAATCTAGTGGTGATTCAAACAATCAAATTAGCTAGCATTTTAACTGTGCTGGACAGTTAATAGTTTACATAAAACATTGTTAGTAATGAAAAAGCCAAATATAACATAGACTAAAATCTAAATTTTAGTTATTTCTCACCTTTGAAAGCAAATAAATAGAAGTATTCTATACAAATAAATCGAGGAGTACAAATTATCCAAGAACACTAATCTTCCAGTCCTGAAGACTAGAAGATTTTTAAATATTTACCATTTTATTCTAACACTTTCAATGAGAGTTCAGATATATACTTAACACTACATTTTTTTGGCATAATAGTTGGTGATCTTAAGATGAATTGTGAGCCTTTTGTTAATAAGCTTTGGAGGAGTTAAACTTTGAAAACTATGTGCATAGCCAAGTTTCATAAACTCTAAATTCAGAAACTGTCCAAACCTGCTTCTAGCTATGGAATTTTGATACCCAGGACAACGAGGGATCGGTAGGATTTAAAACACTAGTTTTATAAAAAAATTTTTTTACTTTGCAAGAAACCTTTAACTATATGTGAGACTGATATTTCAAAAACTTTAGACAACTAATGGTATAGGCACAGCTACAGAAAAGGCCCTGTTTTGCACAGCTACAGAAAAGGCCCTGTTTCTCTTTCCACCGTCCTCTCAATGCTCTCTCAGTTCTCATGATGTCATTAACATGGGCACGAACCAGATGATTCCCAGTGTCAGCATCTGTGCACAAACATAGCTCACAGATACAGGATAGCATTCAAACACGTCACCTCCTCATGACGTTACTCCATCAACTGTCGCCTCTCTTTCCTGTATCTCCTCTCCTGTTTATTTGAAAAATGAAATCCTTCGCTTGACCCTACAAATCCTCTAATGACTATCTACCTCTCCCTTTCCCTTCCTGGCCAAGCTTCTTAAAGAAATGTTTTATGCTTACTGTTTCTTCATGAGCTACAGTCTGACTTCTGCCTCCACTGCTTCACGAAAAATACCTGATTGACTAACCCAATGGTCACTTTTTAACTCACAGCTTCTCTCCTCCCTCTGACCTTTGATGCTGCCAACACCCATTCATTCCCTTCTCCCTGAAACTATTCCTCCCCAGACTGGTTCTAGGACACAGGACTTGTCATGCTAGGGAGGATACACCTACCATTCCAGGTGCCTTAAAACCCCTTTAAATACCTATTTTATGAAGGCCTTATTATTTCTTTTAAACATTGTTTTTAAAGTTATAATAAAGGAGGAAATTTATGGTACTATGTTCCCTAAATTAGTAGTATCTATAACAAATAGACATAAATATCTAAAACAAATAGATAGATATCTATAACAAACAGATATTACAAGCACAAGATGGAATCAAGATTGCCGGGAAAAATGTCAATAATCTCGGATATGCAGATGATACCACCCTATGGCAGAAAGTGAGAAAGAACTAAAGAGCCTCTTGATGAAAGTGAAAGAAGAGAGTGAAAAAGTTGGCTTAAAGCTCAACATCCGGAAAACTAAGATCATGGCATCTGGTCCCATCACTTCATGGCAAATAGATGGGGAAACAGTGGCTGACTTTATTTTTTGGGGCTCCAAAATCACTGCAGATGGTGATTGCAGCCATGAAATTAAAAGATGCTTACTCCTTGGAAGGAAAGTTATCACCAACCTAGACAGCATATTAAAAGCAGAGACATTACTTTGCCAACAAAGGTCTGTCTAGTCAAAGCTCTGGGTTTTCCAGTGGTCATCTATGGATGTGAGAGTTGGACCATAAAGAAAGCTGAGCGCCGAACAATTGATGCTTTTGAACTGTGGTGTTGGAGAAGACTCTTGAAAGTCCCTTGGACTGTAAGGAGATCCAACCAGTCCATCCTAAAGGAGATCAGTCCTGAATATTCATTGGAAGTAATGATGTTGAAGCTGAAACTCCAAAACTTTGGCCACCTGATGCGAAGAATTGACTCATTTGAAAAGACTCTGATGCTGGGGAAGATTGAAGGCAGGAGGAGGAGGGGACGACAGAGGATGAGATGGTTGGATGGCATCACCGACTTAATGGACATGAGTTTGAGTAAACTCCGGGAGTTGGCAATGGAGAGGGAGGCCTGGTGTGCTGCAATCCACGGGGTCGCAAAGAGTTGGACATGACTGAGCAACTGAACTGAACTGAACTGAACTGATAACAAAGAGTCTACAGAAGCTTTTAAGTTGTGAGAGGCAATCAAAATGCCATGGTATAAACACACAATTTCTCCTCCTTTCTCCTTTTGGGCCCAAACAAGGAGGAGGTATTGAGAACATAAAAAACCTTCCAGCTAATCTAGAAGGGGAAAAGTAAGATCATGCTTTTATTTCATTCTGCCAGTCAGAGCAAAGCAAGACTCTGCCTATGGCTAAGACCAAAAACAGTTAAAGCAGCAGCTGTTGGAAGGGCTTTTTTAATACACTAGAATGAAAGCACTGAACTTAGGCACGAGTCCTGGGCAGGCTTTAGACTATAAAGCACAGGGCAAGCCAGAAAGATCTAAACATTCTCATTACCTCTGAGAATTTATACCTGGCCTAGATGAAGTGTCAAAATAATTAATTACTGAGAAACAGGTCAGCTTTTAAAAAGATATTTATTTGATCAAACACTTATTCTATGACTATGTACTATTACTATTTAATGTGCTTGCTAACTTTCCATTTACAGAAACAGACACCTGGAAAATTCTTAAAACTCGTCTCCAGCTCAGCGCCCCTGAGGGAAGTGACTTTAAAGATGACAGCATCAACACTCCCGACCCCTTTCCTGCCAGGCAGAGGCAGCATCTCAACCACAAATCCTTATCCAAGTACCTGAGGTACACACCAGCCTCCCCTGACCTTTACAGGCTGTGCTAATAAATGCATAAGGAAACTACAATGCTGGCTTTCTTTATCATGCAAGCTGCATTTTTATATCTATATTATTTTAATAAATTCTCACCTTCCACGGCCTTCTAATCCCTTTGAAAAAGTCAGGCATCCACATGGGAAGGACGACAGCTTCCCTCAGCAACTTCTTAGCTTCTTCCAGATCTGCTATGTCATCCCTTTGGAAGAACAGCCACGTGTCATGCTTATTCGGGGTCACCTTTGATTTATGGTCAATAGCAGCTCTTTGAATTGTTTTTCACTTAGGAAATTACTCTTATAGGAAGAACAGTATTCTAATTTTTACTGTATAAAATGATCAGTGAAAACATACTGCAGTTATAAATCAGGACATTATTCAATCAACAACCTTTGTTGGTTACGTCAACATCGAATTAACATGAAAATGTCTTCGCTGTATCCTGAAAGCACAACTGTCCTGCCAAATCTGCACACTCATATTATGGGTGAAGTCATAATCAAGAGGTGAATGGATAGCAAGACAAGACACACCAAGCCAACCTACAGCCTTCCCCGCAGCTGTGGTTCAAGAACGTAACAGACTCACCAGTGAACGCTTGGGTTCCTGGAGACAATGTCTCTCTCAAGGGCTTCCACCAGGTCCTTATCATATGCAGCACCATCAAATTTTGGAATTTCACCATCACTTGTACCGTCTTGCATATTTTTCCTTCCCTGGGAACAGGTGTAAAAAAAATATCAATAACAAGATAGTTTTAATTAACATCATTAAGCTTTCAAAATACTGCAGTGGAACTATTTTAAATGGCTTATTTTTTAAAAAATAATGTTTTCTAATTACCCCCAAGGCAATCCTCCCCTATTTAATTCATCAGCAATAGATGAACTGGCCAACCTCAGGAGACACTTCAAATTTATGTTTTGAGGGGACAGGTGCACATTAAGACTAAATGAGCTTGATATCTCTAAATTTGGGGTTGCTAGGGATTTCTGCCACTACTAGAAAATATTTCGAGCATTAATACAGAGAAAGAAAAAACCAACTTACTGAAAACCTACTGCACAGCAAGAAATCTCAAATATATTATCTCATTGAATACAACAACCTTAAAGGTAAGGTTGTATTATTACCCTGTTTTAACAGATAAGGAACTGGGACTCAGAAAGTTAATTAAGTTTACAATTATTAAACGTCTGAGTATAGATTTTAACTCAGATCTTCCTGACTCCCAAAACTCATGCTTTTTCACAACATCACACCACCTCATGCCTGCCTGGGTCATTTTAAAGCTTAAAAGCAGGTTATGGGGGCAGGAAGGGACCAATTAGGAAGATGGGGTTAACATATGCACACTACTATATATAAAATAGGTAACCAACAAGGACCTACTAGCACAGGGAACGATACTCAGTATTTTATAGTAACCTATAAGGAAAAAGAATCTAAAAAAATATATATATATAATATATATATATATATATAAAATATCTATACCTGAATCACTGCTCTGTACACCTGAAACACAACATTATATATCAACTATATTTCATTAAAAATAAAAAGAGTAAGTCACATATGGTAGAACTAACATCCTCCTCAATACCTAAGAGGCTGCAGGTGAGGAGAGACTGGAGCGCTGAGCTGCAGCTCACACAGCTCTCTCCTAGTCAGTGTAAGCACCCACTCAGGGTTCAGGGTTTCCTCCTAGTAAGGTCCTGGGACCACATCATAAAGTCACTATAATGACAAAGATAAAAGGATCTTTAAAATAGTATCATTAGTGTCATTAAAGCAATATACTTTACCCCAAATTCTTTATTTAATAACACACTAGCTTGAAAAAAAAAAAAAAAAAGAATTATGTGCTATGGTTTCTATGGGGTTCTGCCAACATTTTCTCAGCTCTGAAGAGCTTTAAATGAGACATGCTCAGCTGCCAGAGACAGTTCAACCACTAGAACTACTTTCGCAGACAGAGCCAAGCACCTCCCCGGAGCTTCAGCCCCACAGTTACTGTTAAGGCAAAATGGTCCAAACACTAATCAATTTCCTGAGCTTCAATCTGAAGAGAGAGAAAAGGATGAACCTCGCCTACCAGACTCCATCTGAGATAAACCATAAACTAGATCCTAAGTGCAGAGAGAACTAAATGGCTCCCTGTGGGCAGACGCTCCAGTTCTTTAAGCCACTGGGTAAATGACCAAACAGTACTCTGGTAACTTGACTCCAAAATGAATAATTTACTGTCTCTGGTTAGCATGGTATGAAACTGAATTTTCAGGAAGATTCTTTTACTTCAGGTGACAGATTCCAATATCGACACTTAAAAGGAGTAAATTTCTGGCGTGCCTACACAACAAAGGCAACATCAACAAATTTAAAATAAGCTCAGCCTAGAATCATATTTTATAATAAAGATGGGCCAAGGCTAGTCACACTCAAATAGATCACCGCAAACACTCTGTAATCATTTTTAAAACTCTTCTAAAATCAACCAGAGAATGCAACAGAAACTGATATATCTTGGATTTAACAAGCTTTGATATGACATTGTAATTTGAGACTTACCAAAAAAAATATTAAAAAATATAGGCAGAGTCATTTTAATATGAATACCCAAATGGTGGGGAGGATTTGATAAACACTATCAAGGGAAAATAAAAGGTGTACACTTGTCCAGAAGCAACAGGAATCATAGGATTTTAAGAAAAATAAATATATTACTATGTCCAAGACATTCTATTGTACCTTCAGTGTAAGATCAGTGCCTGAAAATAAGATTATCTTCTAGACTACTGGCAGAAAGTTAACAAGTAAACGCCAAACACACATAAACTGTGAAGTGCTATGAAAAAACTGAGTGGTCAGTATAGTTAAAAGGTAGTGAGCAAAAAGAATAAGCTGGAGGGGGACTCCCCAGCAGTCCACTAGTTAAGACTCCTAGCTTCCACTGAAGGGGGCACAGATTTGATCTCTGGTTGGGAACTGAATGCTGTGCGGTGTGGCCAAAAAAATAAAAATAAAGTATTTTTTAAAAATAAGAGTAGGTTAGAAAGATGGTCAGAAGTCAGCACACTGGGCCCTCTAGGCCATGGGGAGGTGTTTAGATTTTATTCTAAGTAAATGGGGAAATTTTTGAAACTTGCTAAGAAGGGCAATGACAGAATCTGATTTACATGTTAAAATGACCATTGTAGTTGCTATATGGGAAAAAGGGTGGGCTGGAGAAAGAAGGAGAAGCAGGGAAATAAAAGCCTGTAGCAGCAAAGTCAAGGCTCTCAATTCACAGAAGATACGTGGGTAGAAAGTCAGTCAAACCACTTGCCCTCCCACCCAAAGTTTCTCAATAGTACAGATGAGACCTGAATACAAAGTAAGTACTCCAAAGAAGATTCTATATCTTTTTCAAGTCAAAATGGTGAGGTGACTAAAAAGCAAAACTAGGAAACTAAAAATAAATAATTTATTTGGCGATACTAGGAGATCAACAAAATGGGTGACAACTATTCTTCTTAACAAACAGATTAATTAAAATAGGAAATATCAAATATGAGTGAACAGCTGTGGTTTCAGTTAACCCACTAGATTAACTGCAACCAGAAGAGTGGTTCTCTTTGGGGAAGCAGTAAGTGGCAGAGATCAGAAGGGATCATGAGTATGGCTTCTGAGGAGCTCAATGTTCTATTTTTGACCCCTGAGCGATAGTTACACGGATTACATGGTAGTTACAGAGGTTGCATGCAATCAGTCCAAGCTGACTCTTACTGGTTTGTGAGAGCCAGTTATTAAATTTTCAGGAATTTTTCAAGCCAACTGTGAAAAATAGCCATTAGTAAAAATTATACAAACTTAGAAATAAATTATACTAAAAACAGAAGAAGTAATTACTCAAAACTCCTCACTGCCAACTATTGAACTATCACCTACATACTTGTACTGCGTCTACACTGCAGAATGGTAGGCTGCTACTCATGGCAACTCCGAGTTCAGTGATCTCGTGTTGGTAGATAGAACCAGTCATAGTGGAAGTGTTTATACCATAGAAACCAGCAAATATTACAAAATGGGGACTTGATTTCTGGTTCTGTTAACTGTCTAGACTTAAACTAATGGAGGAAATACTAAACTGAAGAGTGTGTCATTTCTACAGTTCTCACAATGTAAATAGCACAAAAAATTTAGGAAATAAGTTTTCAGTATTTAAAAACCACGATAGGACTCATCTAAGTTTTTCAAGTGATTGATGGAGGAGTGACATTCTGACATATGTTTCTGTTGTTTCATTTTCAACAGACTCACTAATAAAAACAAAGTATCAACCAAATCCTGTCAGAACTACATTCCTAATCATCTGTTAACTGCAACCATAGGTACCTACAGATGCAAGAGTTAAGCAAAAAGCAGCAAAGGCATTTCATGAGGGTCCATGAGCCCTATAAAAGTTTACAATAGTCTTATATATTTTATTATTTGTAAATTATATGTTTCACATCCTTTATTATCAGATTTATTTATAATAAATTTGTGTGAATATGTATGCATACATGTATATATTCAATTTTTTTTCAAAAAAACTAGTTATTAGACATTTACCAGTACAATGCTAGTTAGATGATCATCATTCAACAAATACTACCCTTATAATCTATATACTTTTTTTCAATAAAGAGATTTTTTAGGTCATTGTTCATTTGTATAACTACCGATCCACATTTCTCAAAAGAATACTTCAAACCAGTTTATATCTCTCCATATCAGACATTCCTAGACTTAAGCATGAGAAAGAAAATATTCAAAAAATGGCCACTTGCTATTAAGTAATTCAATCAATTACTTAAATCAATTACCAGTTAACCACGATGGTGTGATCACTCCCCTCGAGTCAGACATCCTGGAGTGCGAAGTCAAGGGGGCCTTAGAAAGCATCACCATGAACAAAGCTGGTGGAGGTGATGGAATTCCAGATGAGCTATTTCAAATCCTAAAAGACGATGCTGTGAAAGTGCTGCACTCAACATGCCAGCAAATTTGGAAAACTCAGCAGTGGCCACAGGACTGGAAAAGGTCTGTTTTCATTCCAATCCGAAAGAAAGGCAATGCTAAAGAATGTTCAAACTACCACACAATTGTACTCATCACATGCTAGCAAAGTAATGAAAATTCTCCAAGCTAGGCTTCAACAGTACATGAACCATGAACTTCTAGATGTTCAAGATGGATTTAGAAAAGGCAGAGGAACCAGAGATCAAATTGCCAACATCTGCTGGATCACAGAAAAAGCAAGAGAGTTCCAGAAAAACATTTACTTTTGCTTCATTGATATGATAAAGCCTTTGATTGTGTGGACCATGTAAAACTGTGGAAAATTCTTAAAGACACGGGAATATCAGACCACATTATCTGCCTCATGAGAAATCTGTATGCAGGTCAAGAAGCAACAGTTAGAACCAGACCTGGAACAACGGACTGGTTCCAAACTGGGAAAGGAATATGTCAAGGCTATATATTGTCATCCTGCTTATTTAATTTATATGCACAGTACATCATGCAAAATGCCAGGCTGGATGAAGCACAAGCTGGAATCAAGATTGCCACGAGAAATATCAATAATCTCAGATACTCAGAAGACACCACCCTTATAGCAGAAAGCAAAGAGGAATTAAAGAGCCTCTTGATGAAAGTGAAAGAGGGGAGTGCAAAGCTGGCTTAAAACTCAACATTCAAAAAACTAAGATCATGGCATTCAGTCCCATCACTTCATGGCAAATAGATGGGGAAACAATGGAAACAGTAACGGACTTTATTTTCTTGGGCTCCAAAATCACTGCAGATGGTGACTGCAGCCATGAAATTAAAAGACATTTGCTCCTTGGAAGAAAAGCTATGACAAACCTAGGCAGCATATTAAAAAGCAGAGACATTCCTTTACCAACAAAGGTCGGTCTAGTCAAAGCTATGGTTTTTCCAACAGTCATGTATGGATGTGATAGTTGGATCATAAAGAAAGCTGAGCACCAAAGAATTGATGTTTTTGAACTGTGGTGTTGGAGAAGACTCTTGAAAGTCCCTTAGACTGCAAGGATTTCAAACCAGTTAATCCTAAAGGAAATCAGTCCTGAATATTCACTGGAAGGACTGATGCTGAAGCTGAAGCTCCAATACTTTGGCCACATGATGTGAAGAACTGACTCACTGGAAAAGACCCTGATGCTGTGAAAGATTGAAGGCAGGACGTGAACGGGATGACAGAGGATGAGATGGTTGGATGGCATCACCAACTTGATGGACATGAGTTTGAACAAGCTCCAGGAGTTGGTGATGGACAGGGAAGCCTGGCGTGCTGCAGTCCATGAGGTCACAGAGTCAGACACGACTGAGCGACTGAACTGAACTGAAGCACAGCACAGAATCTCTACCCAGTGTTATGTTTATTCACCAATCAATTTCCCAGATAAACATATATACTGAAGGAAATTTTCTCATGAAAGAAAAAAAAAAATCTTGTTCTACTCAAAAATTTACAGATAAGTCTAAGTTTTAAAAATCTGTATCAGTAATAAACTGTATCCACTGTTTTATTCTGTAAAGAATATATATACATCTATTTCCTTATAAATCTTTCCCCTACAGCTATGTTTCATTTATTGTTCATTTTACTTCAGAATACTAACTAAAATATTTTAAGTTTTAAAACTTTATTTTGAATATTTCTACAAAAGCTCCATTTTACTTAAGATTTATACACACAAATTTGTGTGTTTGTTTATTTAATACATCTCTGAGTTTACTGGCACTGCAGAATGGCCTTCAAAATGCAAAGACTGCATAAGTTTTTGATTCAGAGTTCTTTTTTAAATCTCTTCCATGTCAAAACCAGAGTCCTCTGAAAAGTCTACAAAAATTACAATATGCACCAAAGGTCATGGGCTTAACGTGAATGAGTCAGGAAGAGGGAGGCTTGCCTTGTCATCTCTCCCTCTGGCTCTGCAGTCCTTGTCCCTGCTGGTGGAGGGCTTCTCACTCTTAGATATGGGATGGGCTCGGCCTACAGGTCCCCGGGCGCCGCCTCCTGGCATCTCTTTCCTCAGAGGTCTTACTTCTCGACTGGGACGCCTTATCTGAGGTGGAGCTCTAACCAAAAAAATAAATAAATAAAATTAAAATTAATCAAAGGCAAAAGTACTTCAATACTACCTCAGTCAATAAAATTATTAAATCAATTAGCCCACAGAGTCAATTTTTCCCCTTTTGCCAATTCATGGTCACAACTATTAGGTACGTTTTTGAAAGTACTTTTCTGTAAAAAATCCTGGTTGATACAAATATCAAATACATATAAATGATACATATAACAGCAATTACTTTGTCAAAATAACAATTAATCACCAATAGAGGGCAATACAGACTACTCCCATCTAATAATCTTAATAGTGTAATAGAATATCAGTTCCTTATTCATTACTGTCCTAAACCAAATAAGTAACTTTAAAAAAAAGTATTAAAAGCTGAAAAGACAAGAATTGAAAATATGTCTATCTGTATAGCTTACTAGTTTATCCTTTACAACCAAAATTATTTTCTCTGCTTCTGTATTGGAAAAACCAGCATTTTATTCATCAAATTACATATAGCAAGGCTTAATGAAATCTTAATTTAGGTGTAAATATATTATTCATGCTTTGAAGGTGTCAAAAATCAAGAATCGTTCAAATTATACAGGCCCCCAAACGTGAATCAAGAATTCTGATAGCTACATGCGGCAAAAGATGTTAATTCTATTTATGGTGGTGACCATTTCACAATACACACAGATACTGAATCATGATGCTGTACACTTGAAACTAACATAGTATGTCAATTACACAGCAATTTTAAAAAAGAATTTTGATAAACATATAAATATATGTTGACATATATTTATATATGTTGACAAAGTAGCACACTTTGTCTCATGTAATGTGAAATGTGTCTTCTTCAAATAGTCAAGTCAGAGGGCTCCTCAGCACAGTACTTCCTTGCCCCTCTCTGGGTGCTGGCTGAGACGCCATCACTTTGTGTCTAATTCCCTGAGCTGTCTCTGCCTCTGTTTTCTACCTTTACTCTCTCTACAGTTCCACCTGTATTTGTAGCCCTTCACATCCCATATGTATATCCCTTTTTCCACCCACATGCCAAATCTATCATTATCTCTTTTCCAGCTTCTTGCTTTTAATTCATCTAACTCATCATGGAATTTCCTCTCTCTGATATTAGGGAAGGCTCACATGTGTACAACTCAATAAACCCAGGAAAATGGATGACAAGCCAGGAAGGCTGCAAACTTAAGGTGAAAAATGGGTAACATACTGTAGCATCTTCAGACCACTGGAATCAGCCCATCACATGAAACTGTTACAGATGAGACAGCCTGGTGGAAAATGTCTACCTACTAGGTTACCACACACTGACATCGGAGTCCTTAGAATTCAGTCCAACTAAATAATTATGTACTGAAAACCCAGACACCCATTAGGAGGCAGATAGCCTCTACTGTGCTAGGCCCTTGGAGGAGACAAAGATGAAAGAGCAATCTTGTGGGGAAAAAAAATTCACAGGAAAGGAACTCAAAAATCATGTATAGTGAAATGGTTATACGACATTTTCAAATTTAAAGGCATTATTGTGTTTTTGGTTCTAGCACATTATTAGCCTTTTAAGTATTCTGACTGCTAGTAAGATAAAAAAAAATGTGATGAGACTGGCAAAGAATTAAAAAAAAAGAAAAATGTTACACTGCTCTGTTCCTAGTATTTCATTGCAACATTTGTTTCTTGACTGAACTTCCTTTTTGATGAAGAGGTATCAAGTAGGCGAACAGAATCTTATTATTCTACATATATATATATAAAACAGTAAATATATATATAACTGTAAATATATATATATGTAACAGTAAATGCATATCTGCATATATATGAATGTCTTTCCTGAATCGGATTCGTGGCCAAAGACAATCAAATGCAGCCAACAATCTCCTTATGCAGAACACACTTGAAGTGTGTTTGCCTTCTGTCAGCAGCTGTGCCTGCTATTTAAGTAGTCTGTCATTGTTTGTGGTCCTGCTCTTCCGAGGCACAGCCGGCCTGAGGGTTTCGCTGGCAAACAGCAAGCCCGTCCTTTACAGCTGCGCAACGGGCTGCTGCGTGGCTGCTGAGCTGGCCTGGCTAGGCCTCCGTGAGGAGGGGAGAACTGCAGTGAATCCCCAAACAGCTCTTCTGCCTCCTCAGCTTGTGCCTTCCCACCTCGGCTGGCTATTTAGCAGTCTTGGAGGAGTCCTGCTGTAGTCCATTTTGCACACACATCCAGGTCAGTAAAGCTATGCTGCGAGAGGAATTATTTCAAAGCTCGTACACAGGCGGCACTCCAAGAGTGCTACTGCCGACCTTATCCTGTCGCTCAATATTCTGATGAGCTCATCCCCGGCCTGCATGAAACTGCTCAAAGAGGCCAGATGTGCCACTGGTGGCCAGTCCAGAGTGGCACAGAAAGCCTGCCTGTGCTCTGCAGGTCTTCAGTTCCGTCTCACTGCAGTTTGATATTACATTTGAAACAGACTCTGTCAGCTTCCCAAAGGACACCCTTGATTCTGTCTGTACTGATTCCTCCATTAGCGCATCACTGCACAATGTCATGCTTCAATTTAAGGACTCAGTGACAGCTTCCAGGCTGTAAACAGTAAGTCTCAAGGCTGGTTTTACTGGTCTCTTTTTTAAAAGAAGACTTTATTATTAGTAGGGCTGCACTGCATCATCAGAGCTTCCCTGGTGGCTCAGTGGTAATGAATCCACTTGCCAATGCAGAAGATGCAGGAGACACAGGTTTGATCCTCGGGTTCGGAAGATTCCTTAGAGAAGGAAATGGCAACCCACTCCAGTATTCTTGCCTGGAGAATCCCAAGGACAGAGGAGCCTGGTGGGCTACAGTCCGTGGGGTCACAGTCAGACAGACACGACTGAGCGACTCAACCCCCACCTGCCACAGCATCATCAACCTCTGCCCCAACAGTCAAACCCGGGCTGACACCCTCCTAGCTTACAGCATTTCAAATCAGAGAAGCACTGGCAATCTGCAGAGAAACAAGCAGCATGTCTACGCGAAGCTCAGCTCTCCCATGGGAGGATATCTCCTTGTAGGAATAGGAAGAAGGGTGCCTTATTCTATCATGTGCAAACAACCCTGATTTCCTTCAAAAGTCAATTCTTCCTTTCTAAGCAAAATTAACCATCAATGTTGTATGTAAATGTTCCTGTCTGGGAGTGGTGGCACTGCTGATCGGTAAACACCATGAAAAAACCCAAAGGTCTAGAATCAGAACAGATCCATGAATCATTATACACATAATGGGATACTATATATACGTGAACATAAATCATAGCCATGTGCAATAACAATAAATCAATCTCAGTACCATAATGTTGGGTGAAAAAGTAAGTTAAAAGAACATAGACAGTAGGATTTGAAGAAAAACTAGATACTGTTTGGAGACAAAACAAATACCTGAACTTTTGATGAATGCAAAACACTACACTACATAATACAAAAGGCTTTTGTATATTGGGTTAAGTTTTCCCTCATTACCTAACGAGCAAATCAATCCCATTCAGAACCCAAGGAGAACCGCAAGCCATGCTGATATGAGTAGTTCTGTGTCCTCAAGGCTGTTTTTTGTGAGGAAAATCTCTTCAGAGGTCTACTTTGATTTTTTTAAATATTCACCTTATTAAAGTTAAAAATGTAAAAAATTCAGTTAGTCCTTAAAGTTTGTGGATTTGTTTACAAATCTTTTTCTATGTATAAAAGCAGCAGATTTTAGAAGTCACTTTTAAGAGGCTTCTGAATAATGCTTGATGCCATTTAAAACCTGGCTAATTAAATGTCACTAAAAATTTTAACCTACAATTATAAATAATATATTTCACAATCTTCTTAGTTCTTCAATTATGTTACTTAACAAAGCACAGCTTATATATACATACTTTCATAAACTTAGTAACTTAAACTTACAAATGAGGTAAGCCTCAAATTCTCCTAAACATTCCCCCAAAGTACTTAACACAAATTTTTATGTAAAAATCACAGATCTAAATTATATCATAACACATCTGACTGGAATTGCATGCTTATCACTCTCAATAGCCATATTTTCTTAAGTTACAAGTATATAAAAATAATAAATATGTACTTATCTCTTAACAAAAAAAATACTACTATTACAATTTTGATTCTCTTAAGACATTTTTGTTCTTCATTCTAATGGCACTGGAATTGAAAGATGCTTACCCAATACAAAAGATGATTATCGTCCGAGTTAACCAAGATGACATTTAGCCAGAAACTTAAAATGTATGAGATCTGGGGCTGCAAACACATTTCTCACACCAAATATTATACAATCTCATTTAACTATCATTGGGGCTGCCCTCTTAGCATTTTGATGACACCATAACTAGGAATTTCAGCAAGGACAGTGACTAAATTCTTGTCAGAGACTCTGATGGGACACACTAAGCCTCATTCAAAGAGTTGTTAAGCCAGTCATTCTATCACTTCTAAGATAGTGTGGGAAAGGGTATGATAACATCACTGATTATTTAGTCTAATGGTAGGATGCCACCACTCCCAGGAAGAGTGATAATTTATTAATTTTACTTTGCTCTTCTTTGGGTCTAAAGATTGGCCCTTGCCTTTTCTATTTAACTCTAAAGAACTTTGAACTTAAAAAATTTAAAATACCTTTCTTCTGCCTAACTCTAAAGACCTTAAAACTAGATGACAACAGCACTGTTTCAGAATATAGAAACAGAGCATAGAAATCGACACAACTTTGATAGATTATATTAAAATATTATCAGTTGAATTTTAAACGTCTCACAGTTCTTTGTCTATCTTATAGTCAAGTTCTGAAATTATTCTACTGATTTGCAAAACATGGGAATACAAAAAAATATGAATAATCACTGCACTCAAGAAGCTTATAGTTTAGCTAAAAATATATATGTATTGTATGTATTATATTGGACATCCCTTTTCTATCCACATACAAATCCTACAATTAAAGTCTTGCTGAAGAAGAGTTCCCAACTAACTGTAAACAAGAGTCCTCAAAAACAATAAACTGGAGGGTAAGGCCCTCAAGAACTTAAGGTAAGTATATAGATATAGTTTATTTCTAATGAACTGAATTTTCTTTTAGTTGTTTTTTCCTGTAACATTAAAAAAAAAAGATAGGAATTCTGAATAAAATGTAACAAATATCCTCTTTATACATAGGTGATCTTACCAGAAGATAAAGAGAAATACAAAACAGCCAAAAGATAAATAAAATATAGCTGATGGCATTGTGGTTCTTGAAGGTTCCAGGTCTCTGCCACCTCAGGGCTTAAGACTTTCACGAGCACACAGTGAGGCCTACACTGTCCAAGATGACCAGAGACGAGCATGTGAAGCCAGGACTCTCAAAGGGCACATTTAAATATGCACATGGAAGAAATTAGTACGTCTGTCCATCCCAGCTTAATGCTCTCTATGTGCAGAGTAAGCACAAGTCTCCCCTAGAAATAGTAACCAGGGGTCTGCCCACATGTGATTTGGGATTTAGTTTCACACTCACTTATAAGTGTGTTTCTCACTCACTTATAAGCCAAGAAATTTACCTAAAAGTGGTCCGGGCAGGTGACATCTCTAAGGCAGCTGGCTGGGGCCAACATAGACCCTCCAAGAAGCAACATCCCTCTAAACAAGCCACACATCAGAAGGGCTCAGATCTCGAAGGGACACTCTCAACTTTACCACAAACAAGAGCCATCAGAAATAACAAAAAAGATAAGGCACCAAATAACTTCTAACAACAGAACTATTAGTTATGAATTATAAAATGGCTAAAAGCATAAAAAAGAATTTGAAATAAAAGAAGCATAAGTCTTAAATAGTGTTAAATAAAAATAAATCCACACTTTAGATAATCTGTAGTGGGACTACTTAACACCAAGACAAAAAATAAAATCATAAAAACAATGAGAGAGAAAACAGAAGGTATCTATCAGTACAAACAACAGTTAGACTGCTCATGCAAGCCAGCAGGCAAAAATCCCGCCGTCACTAACATCTCATCTGCAAAGCAGGGTGAGAATAGGCTGGAGCTGAAGTGAACACAGGAAGAGCACAGCACAGCACTAGGCAACGACAAGGGGAGGACATAAGAGAAGGAGAAAAGGCCACAGTCCCGGGGGCGAGGGGTCAAGAAGGAAGAGGGAAGAGAGCAGTGTCAGAGAAGCCAACAGGAGAGGAGCATTCCAGAGCCGCGGTGGTGAGCACAATCAACGGTTACCAAAAGTCAAACACCACAACTCTTGGGAACTTGGCATTCCATTTAAATTAGGAAGCTGTCTTTTAAGAATTCAGTCCCAGTACTGCAATGAACAGAGATCCAGGATCCCTACTTCTTAAGGAACAAGAAGCAGTGAAAGGCAACAGAGGGAGTGTATACATCACAGCAGTTGCCAAAGGAACGAAGAGGGAAGAAGACAGAGGTAATTAGAGAGCAGCATGGTGAAGACTTCTTTCAAGAAAGAAGAGACAAAATGAACACGTTATGATTTCAGTCTGACTTACCACTATCTTGTTCCCACTCCTTAGTTTATCTCTACTGAATTAAAATTTCTATCTTTCAGTTGTCTTTTCTGTAACATAAAAAAAAAGATAGAAATACCATGTTTTTAGGCACTTATTGTAATGAACACCTCAAATACCAAAATAAAAATTTCAAATGAGGGACTACTGAGTCCTACAAAATAAGACAAATGCTCCCTAGAAAACTTACATACAAGAAATAAAGTAGCCAACTGGAATGGAAGTCCCACTCTTGGGAGCCTCCAGCTGAGAATGTAGACCCTGGACAGCACCTGCACCCCTGCACCCCCTCTCAGACAATCTTGTCGCTTCTCTTCATAACTGACTGTCTTCCCTGCAGCTACTCTGACCAGCTGTCCTGCACCCCCTCCACCCACACACGGGACCCCGTCTCCTCTTGCCTACGCAGGGACACTGCTCCAGCATGGTCCCTTTCTCCCCTGCACCATCACTCTGCCCCTTCCTTTTGTAGCACTCGCATCAGCACACAAACATCTCTAAACAAATTCTGACTCCATGTCTTCCCCAACTACTACTCAATTTCTGTGCTCAACAACACTTGTTGAAAGAACTGTAAGTACTCATTGATTCCAATTCCTCTCTTCCCATTCTCTGAACCCACCGGCCATTCCACCAAAATCACTCATCAGGGTCACCAATGAGCTCCACGCTGCTAAATCCAATCCAATTCTCAATCCTTATCTTACTTAACCTACATGCAGCATTTGATAAAGTTGCTTAGAATCTTCAAACTTCAATTTCTTCTAAAAAAAAAAAAAAATAAGGATGATATTAATAGTACCTATTTTAGAGGGTGGCTGTTGAAGATTAAGAAATAAACCATGTAAGAGTTTATCAGCACAGTATCTGGTTCACAGTTAAAAACTCAATAAATGTCAGTTATTGTAGTTAATCAGCACTGCTAGCTACATTCTACCATAGTCTGTATACTCCATACTCCAGAAACAGAATTCTGGGAGAGACTAAGACTCCAGAATGTTTAGAAGTGAGTATAATCTCAACCTGCCCATCATATTAGGCAATAACCTATTCCACCATATGAAGAATGACCTTAAAATTTCTTTCTTAAAATACCTTACTTGCTGATGATTCCCAAGTAACTAACTACTAATCCCAATCACTCTTAAACTCTGGCTCTCACTTTCAATTCCTATTCAACAGCTTTGTTAGATGTTTATATAATTTTTCTCTCATTCTCTAAAGCCCATTAATCACCATATCCAGCCAATCCTAGCTCACTGACGGCTCTCACACCACTTCACGAGACTGCAAGCTCAGGAAGGCTGCACCCCGCACACCCCTACAGTAGGACTGGCACCCAGCAGAGTGCCAGCGTCCTAGGGGAGGCTTTCCACAATGTCTGGGTTATTTCTCTTATTAGCGCCACTTCAGGGATTTGAACCTGGCCTACACTGCAGGCAGATTCTTTGCCATCTGAGCCACCAGGGAAGCCCCTAACATAGATGTTGGATGGATCAATAGTAGTGTTTTTTTCTTCCTAAGACTTCAAAACAATTTTACAAAACAATCTCATCATGATATACATTTTAAAGAGGTAAAAACTGAGGCCGGTAGAAGTGAAATTAACGTGGAGGACCATTCCATTAGTGGTGGACTGATACAGAAACTTGCTCTCCCACCTCCCAAACCCGGGGAAGTTTCCCAGAGCCTTGGTGAGACACCGTAAGGATGAGAAGGCAGGGTACTCTGTACCAGTACCCGACCTTGGCCATGACTGAGCTTCTTCCAGTGCAAACTGGGATTTTAATATGCGAGCAGTTACTTCATCTATTAGGGTATCCACAGAAAACATAAAGCAACGATTTTAATACAGAGTCAACAAGAATTTTCTCTTGGCTGAAATTCTACAGAATAGCACAAAGCTGATAAAAATCAGTCTTCCCACCTATCTGTATGCAGAAACACATTATGCCATTTCCCTTGGTTCCAGGTGAAACAGAATCAGACAGCCTGTTAGGGTTATCTTTTTAAACCTGAATGGAAGAAACCAGATGATGCTTTTAAGGCTAGGGTATCCTATTGCTACCTCCATCTCTCCCAAGAGATGTCGCTTTAAAAGACCTAACACAATTATTTTTGAATTTGAATAAAAAATACTTCGTTGAATATAATCTATGTTACATACTTCTCCTATACAGAAAATCTTAATTTCATGGCCTTAGGTCTCACTGGGAAAGATCATTCCTAAATGGCCTCATTAAAGAAACTATGCTTGATAAACTTACATGGCAAATATTATAAATAATGTAATTAACACACGATATATTTTAACTTGGGACACTAAGAATAATCTGGAAGCTCCATCTCTTTGGAGTTTAATTCTAATATTGCCAGTACTTCCCATCATAATCCTACTTTTGTAGCTCAGTTTCCCCCATATTTAAAGGCAATAAATCTAATTCATTTTAAAAGGCTGCTTTGATTTATCCAAGCAGCTGCTAGTGATCTAAAATAGGATCATGATTAAACTCAGAGAACACCAACATATAAGGTATAACCTGGAACGATACGGCAAACTACCACCAGAGACCACCAGTGGTAACAGAAGCAGCTCTGTGTGAAAAGGACAGACCCACAAGCAGGGCTACCAAATTAGTGGCTAACGGCAAACATCAGATGCATCCTGGGAACACTTTGTACAGAACAAGGTAAATCATATTTTTCAACTGGCCCACACTGCAATTTCAGTGTGGTATTACCAGAGAGAAATTTTTTTAATTACATTATTTATTTCACTAAGCATTTTCAGTTTTTTTAAGCATCTTTAACTACTTCATTAAGCATTCTTCATTTTCCTTTTCTCCTACCCCCTCTAGTAAGAATTTAATCAAGTGCTTAACAGAATTATATATTATGTATTAGGATATATGGACACTTCTCAAAATATACCCACAAATATCACCAAGTATGTGTAGGAAAGTAACATGGCAGAGTGGATATAAACAAGACTCCTAAAGTTGAAGAAATCTGGGTTCAAATCCTGGCTCTGCCACTTTCTTGTTCAGATGACTTTGGGAAAATAAAACTCTATAAGCTTCAATTTCCTTAGCTCTAGATGGACTTCATAACAATAAGTGAGCAATAGTAATATGGGCACACAATACAAGTAGCTATTTCATAGGATCACTGGAGGTTTAAATAAGAGAATGCTTGCAAAGCACAAAGTGACCGATAACTAGTTATCTCATCCTTTTCCTGAAAATGATCACCCACTTCATGAAGCTTGGACATCTTAAAAAAACCACATCCTCTCTGCCAGAGTTATTCAAAATGTTTCAGAAAACTAAGGATTTATGTAGGATGTACAAGAAGGAAATGAAATTCCTTGAGGGATTTTATGACTGAGGCAGTATCATTTTTTAAATTCTGTTAGCTCTTACTATTTACATGAAAGAACACTGTAGCACTTTATTTCAGAGTTTATGATTCATTTTAATTATTACATGCCAGTTACTGTCTTAAACATTAAAATTTCTTAATTAATTTCATGAGGTAAACACCCCATTTTACAGAGAGTGAAGCTAAATGTTTAGAGGTTAAATAACTTGTACAAGGTCACAAACCAGGGAGGTGTCAGAAGTAGAATTCAAACTCAGATCTCATGGACTCCAGTGTCCTCCCACCACACCAAGAACATCTACGGGCTATATTCACTTTCACTAGCTCTAGGTGGATATTTTACTACGTTTGTTTTATATGATCTGTAGAAGAAATGAAATTGTAAAAGGAAAAAAATTATACAAATTCAATCTCCCGTAACTTTTAACCCTAATTCTATCAGCACATGGAGAAGGCAGTGGCACCCCACTCCAGTACTCTTGCCTGGAAAATCCCAAGGACGGAGGAGCCTGGTAGGCTACAGTCCATGGGGTCGCTAAGAGTCGGACACGACTGAGCAACTCACCTTCACTTTTCACTTTCATGCATTGGAGAAGGAACTGGCAACCCACTCCAGTGTTCTTGCCTGGAGAGTCCCAGGGACGGGGGAGCCTGGTGGGCTGCCGTCTGTGGGGTTGCACAGAGTCAGACACTACTGAAGCGACTTAGCAGCTTAGCAGCTATCAGCATATGCACACACTCTGTGCTACAATGAAGTTTACTTCATTCTGCCTTACATAGATATCACTATGCTGATATTACTTGGTAAAGGATCTGTGGATTTTCTGATATAAAGATTTTAAAGTTTAAAACTCCTAATTCTATGATATTACTCATGGTATTAAATAGCATTCCTTCACTAGTAGAAGCTTGCTGTGTTGTTGGGTGATTTTCCATCACTGTTGGTGATATATATGGAAATGGAAATCTTTTTTCACCAGGCAATATACAGTCTTAGATTTGCTTTTATTAAGGGTTTCTGATCCACAGAGAAAATATGTATATACACAATGGCTACACACAAGGGAAACTTTTTTAAATTTAGTATGGAGGAAGGAGGTTTGGAGAAACATATTCTGGTCCATTCATCTTTCACTTTCATTAAGAATAAGGCTTAAAACACAAGTATAAAAACAAATTAGATCTGTGCTACAAGGCAGTTAAGGGAGGTCAAAGAAAAAGAGATAACTGGGTTGGTGCTTCTTTAATGAGAAGAAGTTTTCAGGAAAGTGTTCATCAATGGGAAAATGCCAGCCACACTTTTTATTCAGTTTGAGCCACAGATATTAGAGTTGTTATCTGTGGCCACTGCTTTCTGCAGTATATCATGGTGCCCTAGCAATTAAGAACAGGTACTTCCTACACTGAAAGTTACTCCTAGAGCCAGATGGCTTCACTGGAAAATTCTACCAAACATTCAAACATAATCAATGCTAATCCATCTAAAATGCTTCCAGAAAACTGAAGAAGGGGGAACACTTCAAACCCATTTGATGAAGCCAGCGTTACCCTAAAACCAGAGCTAGATTAGGACGCGACAAGAAAGAAAACTATAAATCAATATCCTCAATGAATACAGAGGCAAAATTTCTCAACAGAATATTAGCAAAGCAAATTCAACAACACATTAAAAGGATTATGCACCATAACCAATTAGGATTTATCCTTGGGATGCCAGGTTCAACACATACAAATCAACAAGCATGATCTCTCACATCAACAGAATAAAAGAAAAATCACATGATCATCTCAATAGATGAAGAAAAGCATTCAACAAAATACAACATCCTTTCATTAGAAAAACCCTCAACAAACTGAAGGAACATACCTCAACATGATAAAGGCCATGTACGACAACAGCTAAATTATACTCAACAGTGAAAAATTGAAAAGTTTCTCCTCTTAGATCAGGAACAAGACAAAAATGCCCTCACTCTCATCACTCTTATACAACATAATACTGAAAGTTCTAGCTAGAGTAATTAGGCAAGACAAAGAAATAACAGGCATCCAAACTGGAACAGAATAAGCAAAAGTCATCATTATTTGCAGCTGGTAAGATCTTAAATACAGGAAACCTTAAAGGCTCACCAGAAAACTACTGAAAACTAATCAATGAATTCAGTAGGATATGTGATCAACATACAAAACTCAGTTGTGCCTCAATATATTAACAACAAAACATCTGAATAAGAAATAATATTATCCCATTCACACTGGCATCAAAAACAATAAAATACTTAGAAAAGAATCATCTTGCGTTTTTATAATGGGAATCATAAAATTATCTCTAACTCAGTGGAAAAAATCCTGAAGGAATAAATTAACCACTTTTCACAGTTCTTTAAATGCTTTTCGGCAACAAGCTAAACACATGATTACAGCTACTAATCAAAAGGAAATTTTATTTTCTGTGATGCAACACTCAGACCACAATATGACTTCATAAAAAAAGGGACTGAAAGCCAGAAAGAACTTAACTCAGCTCCTGGTCTAGCCTAACTTACAGGTCAAGGTCTCCCAGGCCTCAGTTTCCTTACTTTGTAGAATTAATGAAGTTACTCGGTGTTGGCTGAACGCCTACTATGTGCCAAATGCTGTGTGAGCAGTGGAGTTTGCTATTTGTTATTTGTGTGAGTAAATAAAGCCATGGTCCTTGCTCTTGCAAAACTCCTACTCTTGTCAAGAGACAAAGAAATACAACATAACTGGGATGAACACACGGTCATGCCTGGGCAAACCAGAAAAGGCTGCAAAGAGGAAAAACAGTTTAACTGAGACTTGAAGAACGAATGTGAATTGCTTATATGGGGATTATGGCTATTCCTTGAGGAAGAACAGACTGTGCAAAGACAGGAAGGTAGCAAAGAACAAGAGAGGTTTAATATAGATGGTGCACAGGCTGAGCATCAAGGAGATAAACTTTGAGCCTTACTGCCACTCTACTGATTCACCCTTCCACCTTAAAGGAAAGGTAAGGTTCTTTCTACACTAAGATTCTGGAAACCGGCTGTAGGCCCAACCAGATGGATCCAATTTGTCCACCATTTCATCTGAAGTTGTTAGTCTTTTAAAGCAAAAAAGCTTTGATGTTGACATTATGAAATCTAAAAAGAACTTGCTTAACTGATAAATTTATCAGTTAAACTAAACTTTAGGACCAGCAGTGGATTTCTACTGTTATGATTACAGTAGTAAAATATTTCAAAAGCAAGATATATGACAAATGACATAGTTCTGTTCTTTATCAACTACAAACACTGTAGACACACGTGTGAAAATTATAAACAGCTACTAAATTTACATGCCGCCCCAAAGAGTTTTTCATACTTGGTTCAAATAAAGCTTTACTCTCTTCACTCTGAACATCAATTAACTCAACAAGTACCTAAGGAGAACAAACATGAAGTTCCACTTACCTGTGTTCTGCAGGTACAGGGGGTGGCCACACGGCAGGATCTCTTAACGGTTCATCTTGACAGGACACAGGGAAATCTGGGGGCCTGTCGATTTTAAAACTTTCCAAAGTACTGACAATACTTTTAACTTGTTCATATTCTTCCAATAGTTCCTGCCGAACCTTTAAAAAAAAACAGCCTTTATGCTACAAACTATTTATGTAAATTGCAAACAAACTGCTATAGAATGTTAGTTTTCTTAATGCCATTAAAAGTATGCAAAATGAGTCATTAAAACACAGTAAAAAACCCAAAGAACTATTTAAAGTAATATAGATAGGAGGGCAGGAATTGATTTGGAAAAAGACATATACCTTTTCTTAAGGCAAGTAGTTATGTATCTTTCACAAAGAAATTCTTTCTACCAAAGAATGTGATGACCATTAAGACAATTTAAAACAAGCAACTAAGTTATTAACCAGTAACCATTCCCAGAAATCTATAATGTTATGCTAAATTCTTTTAATATATTTGTAAATAACACCCTCAAAACTTGTCAGCCAAAATTTTCATCAGCATTTCCTATCCCATTATCACAAGATATGAAATGCCTCTCATGGGCATCTAAAAGCCCTGAGTGGCATAATACTAAGAATTACCCATTTCCAGTTTAAGTTCTGCTTCATCAAAGTCTGAATTCTTTTGGTCTTGTTTAAAATCTTTAAAGTCCTGGCTAAAGTTTATTTTAAGCTCAAAGGCAAGATTTTTCCCATATTTAAAAAACTTTACTGAGCACTATGTGGAAATTCTTATGTTTTCAAATGTTGAGGCCAAACTAATTTTCAAAGGCAAACAGATAACAGATTGAAAATTACATTTATAAGCTAATTTCAATAATTCTAATTTTTTAACCAGAAAGCACACTTTACTATAAAGCAGAGCGTAAAAAGCTTTCCCTTAACTTTATCTCAAATAACATATAAAAACATATAAACAAGTCACAGAACCAAAGAAAAATCTAAATTCACCTAATATATGCAATTATATGCTATACTGAGAGAAATGAAATTTCAGAACCTAATGGAAATAAACATAACAGAAGTACCAGAATAGAAACGATCACTATTTAACACAATTAAGAACATGTCAAAAATATTTCCATGCTGGATTAGTAAACAACTCTTGTCTGTGGCTAGGACACCAGAGAGAATTCAAAAATTTCAATTTGAGTTAAAACCAATATATTGTTCTCACTCAACATAATTTGGTAACACTTAAGTTGGAAAATAAGCCAAATTTACCCTGAAAACTTAGTAAAACATCAATTTCTGACCAGTGGAAAACTTAAAAGAAACACTTGAAAGGCATTAGCACATAAATGAAACTTCAAAGAAATGGCTGACTTTGTACTTTTAATTTTAAAAGGATTTTAAGTTTTAAGAGTAAACGGGGAAATTGTAATTCAAGTTTTTATTAACTAATATTATAAAATCAAATTGTATAGTCAAGAGACACAATAAATATATTAGTGTTTTTTATTAGATTACTGACTCCTTTGTATTTGTAAAGAGTCTTTCAAAAGAAGAGGAAACTTTCTTAAAGGAAAAGTTTTGTGAAATGGGTCAAAATTACATGTAAAAATGAAAGGGGAAAGGCCAAGTAGAAATACCTCATTTCTACAACTTGTAATCACACACAATTAGTCATCTGAGGAGGAAAAAACAATTAGAATCAATTTGAATTAAACAGCTTCGAAATACGTCTCAAAAATATTGAGTTGACCAAAAAGTTGGTTCCAAGTAAACCTAAAAGACATATTTTTCATTTTCACCAAGGCTTTTATTGAACAATGTGTTCACTAACTAAACAAACTTTTTGGCCAACTCAATATATTATGAAAAACATATACATACTAACTAGGAAAGACAGAAAAACTATACAGAGTACATTTTAAATATATTTCAGCATTCAGATAGAAGAGAACTAGTCACAAAATCTCAAACTAATTTGCCAACTCGCATCTTTCCAGTGTAGCAGACTGTTGTCCTCACCCACTGAACACTTCCACGTGCTCTTACCTGCTGCCATCTGCCTTTGACCGCTGGGTCTCTGACTGACTGGCAATGTCTCTGAATCTGCTGTATCACCCCCTGGTAATATACCATGGATGAGTCATAATTTCCAAGAAGTGCATATTCTCTTCCTTTCTTTGCATTGTCACAAATCTCAGCCAAATTCATCCTTCAGAGATCTAAACATAAAATATAATGGCTTTTTATTAAGTTTTCAGTACTGACTTTAAAGCATTTCTTATTACATTTTAAAAGATCTGCTTAAAACTACTTTGAAAGTCAAAATGTTTCTCTCATTCTTTGAGGTTATCTGAATGCATCTTATAATCATACTGAATAAAGTTCCCAATTTTGGAAATGCACAGATTACAAAAGAACACCCAAGGAGGTAACTAGAGAAATGACACAGTTCTGCACTATCAATTTATGTTACAGCTACACAAATTGGACACCAGCTCTCCTTGCTCATTTATAATCACCACAAGGTGCAATAACACTAAAGATCAACTTGCTTTATTTTAGTCGGTTTATTCTTGACAATGTAAAGCTAAACATATAAATAGATCACATTTCCACCAATATCAATTAAAACTGCAAACATTATTTTTCACTAAAACAATCTGGCCCCAAGAACAAAAAGGGAATGAACTTTTTGACTTCAGGAACACATTTTAAAACTACAGCTTATAGTTGTCCATGCATCATTTACATACATTTAAGTGTTCCATACAACTTAAACCTAAGCAAAAACCTGTGAATTTAACTATCTGATGCTCCCCATCTGATAATCTTCTATGATCCTGCCATTATCGAGAGCTTTTTGCCTGTGTAAATCACTATCATTAATCTTCCCCTTCTACAAGAAGCTAGGAAAAGTACCATCTGAACCTCTGGTTTCCACCAAAGCCCTCCAGCTCAATAATTCTGGCTTTTTTTCCAGGCTTCTCAACAGTCTCCCAAGATCATCCAAGGCTTCTAAGCAAAGATACTTTCCACTGAAAACTGTCCAGAGATCCAGAAGAATGACATCTTGGGAAGGAGTCCAAATTGACCTACTCTTACTTCCTGGAACAGTAAACCAAGAAATACACTTAGCAGAGAAAAATCATTTTGTCCCATGCTTTCCTGAGGGGATTAAATTTTGATGGGAGTAGCCTGGCTCTTCCTCTCTACCTCTTATCTGTTCTTAAGGGGCTCAGAACCTCTTCCTCAAAACTAACCACAACTACTTCTAGGCATTTTAGCTGACTCCAGTACATTCTTGAAAAGATTAAAGTCGTTTCTTTTTATGTGTTCTGCCATTTTAGTTGTCCCTTCTCCCAGCATACGTTCCTTGAAGGCAGCATTTATGTTACTTGAGAATCACACTGCAGCAAATAGTATACTACTCTCACATAGTAAAAAATTTCAACATTCAGTAGATCTACCCACAGGACAACCATGGAAAGCCCCTTCAAATTACAATTCTTCGAATGAGTCTTTAGACAAAAGCACTAATTCTGATAATATATGCAGGCACACAAAGATGCACAATGGAAATATTTCCATGTAAAGCAGGGTCAGCAAACTTTCCCTGTGAAGGGCTAGAGTAAATATTTTTAGCTTTGAGGGGCAACAGAAAAAATTGAGGGTATTATGTAAGTAGTTATATAGACAAAAATGTCCACAATTTTTATCAACAAAATTCAAACTCTTATAGTAGTAATCACTCAGTACAACTTTTTGCAGAACAGGGGATATGATTTCATGTAGTTGGGATTCAGAGTTAGTGTTTCCTATCATCAACTGCAAATGTTCATATGTCAATACTGCTTTTTAATAAGATTTAAGCATTTCATGTTTAAAATTGTCTGTTTACCAAGAGAGGTATTGTCACATACTGATATCAAATCACAAGCATATAATTTCAATCCAGCATATTTGCTGTTTGAAAAGCATTTGAAGGTTTTATTCTTCTCTTGATAAGTCATTACACTGCATATTAATCAATTCCAAATGAAGGTTAAGTGGAAGTATCTCCATTACACAATTAAATGGATGTTGTAATATGGAAATTTCCTTGCACTTGCATCAAAGTAGTTTGAGCTCAAGTACACTGAAAATCTGGGTGGGAACAGAGATCTCACTTCTTTGCTTTAACACTGTCAGAACTTTGCTTCTGACAGTGTAGAAAGCTATATATTATAAAATAGCTCAGTACTACTTGTGATTCAAACATTAGCTGGCTTCAAAATAACTAGTTTTGCATGTAAGCAGTCTGATTCTGAAATTTCCCTTTGAATTTATTAAGAAACATTATCAAGTCTGCAGCAAAACTGCTTTCCAAAGCTATTCAGTGTTCAATAACAGTGAATGAGAACCGTTCCTCTCATTCAGAAAAATTTCAAATTAGCCCGTAACTCAAGACTGCAATAGAACTTCGCCACTACAAGCCACAGAACTGCTGTGTGGTAGGGAGACGTCAGGATATTCTGCTTCTGACAAAAATTCAAGGAACTGACAATGCTAAGTCCTCAAGAGCAACACTCCTGCATCTAAAGACACTAACAGTTCCTTACCACATGATAGATTCAAATATTCTCTGCAGAATACCTGCTGATTATAAAAAAGTAAAGAACCATCAACTTTAACCACCCTATGTTTTCACAGCTTTGTAAATTTGTTCATGTAAGCCTTTTTCTCTTCTACACATTGTTTTTTTTTTTTTTTTTTTACCACCACTAGCTCCAACACATCAGATTCCACTTCAGGTTGCACAGAATAAGTGTATTCTCAACTTTTTAATAAATACCCATCTGTAGCTATTCCATGAACACTATTCATTAAATGTATTTCTTCAGTAACTTCAAACTCAACATTGACTTTGCAAATAAACACTTGAGCTGTTTTGGTAACATCAGTCAATTCATCAAGAGCCAAGGAAAACCACTCAAAATCATTTGCCTTGTTTTTTTAATTGACTGATGTCCTCAACTATTCTAGCAATTGTTCTCACCAAAAGGCTAATAGTCTTAAACAAGTTTATTTTCTCCAGACACATTTCTTTGGCTGCTACAGTCAAATAAGATTTACTCAAGTCACCATCGACAAATGACTTCCTTGTTTGGCCAACTAATGAGACACTCAAGAAACTCAATCTGGGTGCAGCTTGATTTTTGTTTTTTAATTTTGTAAAGAAATTCTGCTTGAAAAGAAACTCCTTTTTAAGTTTTCTAACCACTGCTTTCCTATGAATTGGGAATACCACAATGAGTGATTCGTCTGGTAATATCAGTGTAAACTGTGTTTCTTCAGCACAGCTGTAGAGTCATTGCATAATAATCACAATGCTTTGTCATCCTGTTCAATATTCCTCACTTCACAGTGCTTTAAAAGTATAAATACATCAAGTCCTTTTTTCTCATCTTTTCTGTTTTTAACATGACAGGAATCCGCTGATAATAAAGTAAAATGTCACAGTACAGGGATATGGAGGGCACCTAAGACACCGTGATGATAGTGCATAGCAAGCAGCAGTTTAAAGCCCTGAGACACCATCAAGTCGCTACTGGCACTACTCAACTTTGTACAAAAGCATCCACAGACAATATGAAAACAAATGAGTGTGGTTGTGTTCCAATAAAACTTTATTTACAGACATTGATAACTGAATTTCATTTATTTCCGCATGTCACGAAACATTATTCCTTGTTTGACTTCTTTAACTGTTAAAAAAAAAAAAATGAAAAAACATTCTTAGTTCGTGTGTGTGTGTGTTAGTCTCTCAGTATGGTCCAACTCTTCGTGACCCCATGGACCATAGCCCACCGGGCTCCTCTGTCCATGGAATTCTCCAGGTAAGAACACTGGAGTGGGTTGCCATTCCCTTCTCCAGTGGATCTTCCTGACCCAGAGATCAAACCCGGGTTTCCTGCTCTGCAGGCAGATTCTTTACCATCTGAGCCACCAGCTGTTCAAAAACAAGTTGCAGGCTAGATTTGGTCCCCAGATTGTAGTTTGCAAACTCCTGCTTTCAGCTTCTGTCTTAAGAGTCTAGGAAAATAAAGGCACATTAAACCCAAAAGAAGTAGAAGGAAGAACATAACACAGTTGAAAGCAAAAATCAATAAAATAGAAACAAGAAAAAAAATTTCAATGTAGTAAAAAGTTGGTTCTTTGAAGAGATCATTAAAAATGATTAAACCTCTAGCTATACTAATCAAGAAAGGGAGAGAGAACACAAATTACCAAAATCAGGAATGAAGGAGGGGCCATCACTACAAACTGTAAAGTCACAACATACCAAAGGTATTTCTGGAGAAGAAATAATTAACCTGAATAGTCCTGTGTCAATCAATGAAATTCAATTTGCAGTTTAAAATCTTCCCACCAGAGGAAAAAAAACCCAAAAAACAAAACCAACAGTTCAAATCCAAAAGGCTTCTTGAGTGAATTCTTCCCAGTATTTAAGGAAAAAAAAAAAAAAACAATTTCCAAACAAACTCTCTCAGAAAAAAAAAAAACAGGTGGAAAAACTTCCAACTCATATTTTAAGGCCAGTGTTAGCCTGATACCAAAACCAGACATTATAAGAAAAGAAACTTACCTACCAGTATCCCTCAGGAACATAGATACAAAAATATTTAAATTTTAGCTAATCAAATCCAGTATATAAAAAGGATAATGCATTATGACCAAGTGGAGTTTATATAAAAACTTCAAGGTGGTATCTATTTAAAAAAAACAATCAATTTTAAGAGACTAGAAATAAAACATGATCATCTGAACAGATGTAGAAAAAGCACTGGACAAAACTCAATACCATTCATGATAAGAACTCTTAGCAAACTGAGAATAGAAATTCCATCTAGTAAAGAGCAGCTATCATCAGATTGCTGCTGCTGCTCCTGCTAAGTGCTTCAGTCGTGTCCGACTCTGTGTGACCCCATAGATGGCAGCCCACCAGGCTCCCCTGTCCCTGGGATTCTCCAGGCAAGAATACTGGAATGGGTTGCCATTTCCTTCTCCAATGCATGAAAGGGAAAAGTGAAAAGTGAAAGTGAAGTCACTCAGTCATGTCCGACTCTTTGGGACCCCACGGGCTGTAGCCTACCAGGCTCCTCTGTCCATGGGATCTCCTGGCAAGAGTACTGGAGTGGGTTGTCATTTCCTTCTCCCATCATCAGATTAACTGTGAAAAAACTGAATACTCTCTCCAAAAATCAAGAAAGAATAAGCAAGGCCAATGAATCTCCTCTCAACCCTTCTATTCAACATGAGAACTATAGGTTCTAACCAGTGCAACTAGCCAAGAAAAAAATAAAAGGGATACATATTAGAAAAGAGGAAGGAAAATTGCTCTTATTCACACACAATGTTAATTGTTAATGGAGAAAATCCTAGGGAATCCACAATAATTACTAGAACTAGTAAGTGAGTTTTGTAAAGTTGCAGGATACAAGGTTAATATTCAAAAATCAATCGTATTTCTACATATTAACAATAAAAAAATTGAAAACTAAAGTCAAAACAGTAAAATCATTCAAAATACTAACTACTCCAGGGATAAACGCAACAAAATATATGTAAAATCTGGGCACTGAGAAATTAAAGATGACCTAAATTAATAGATATACATACATGTGTGTATGTGCACATACATTTATGAATTGAAACCCTCAATGTCAATTCTCTTGAAAGGGATCTACAGACTCAACAAAATCCCAATCAAGATCCAGCAGCCTTTCTTATAAAAACTGACAAGCTGATTCTAACACTTAGATGAAAATACAAAGGACATAGAACTGCTAAAACAGTTTTAAAAATTATAGTAAAGTAGGACAACTTACACTGATTCCAAGATTTATTATAAAATTAACAGGAATCAAGACGGTATGGGATTGGAATAAAGATAGACACACAGACCAATGGAACAAATCAGAGTCCAGAAAGATCGATACATATATGGCCAATTAATTTTTGACAAAGTTGTCAAGGCAAATCAACGAAAAAATATATATATACATATTTTTCCAAAAAGGTTGTTGAAATAGCTAGATATCCATATTAGGAAAAAAAAATTCTAAATCTCAAGTCTTACCTCAGAACATATACAAAATTAACTCAAAATGAATGACTCAAATATAAGAGTTAAAACTATAAAACTTGCAACCTAAGATTGTGGGGGTGCTTTGTACTGGTCCCCCAAACCCCAGTTCCTACAAAGCAATGTGTAATGGGCCACATGATAACAGCAAATGCAGCAGAATCCTAAATTTAGGGAACCCAAATCTATCACACTGAATACCATGCATGCCTACCCTTTGTTCCAGATGAAAATACTATCTTTCTTTCAAGGCTGTAAGCAAGCCTAACCTTTGCTCTAGACACTCTTCTTTATCTGCCAAGGCTGTTCAATTTGATATTTCAATCATCTGGGGTAGTCCTTGTCTTTTCTATATTGAACCTTTTTTTTTTTTTTGGTCTACCAAATGTCTTTCTTCCTTTCTTGGTTTACTCTCTTGTTCAGTCATTAAGTTGTGTCTGAATCTTTGCGACCCCATAGACTACAGCACGCCAGCCTCCCCAGTCCTTCACCACCTCGCGGAGTTTGCTCAAACTCATGTTCACTGAGTCAGTGATGCTACCTAACCATCTCATCCTCTGCTCCCTCCCTCTTCTTTTGCCTTCAATCTACCTCAGCATCACAGTCTTTTCCAATGAGTCGGCTCTTTGCATCAGGTGGCCAAAGTATTGGAGCTTCAGCATCAGTTCTTCCAATGAATATTCAGGGCTGATTTCCTTGAGGATTGACTGGTTTGATCTCCTCACTGTCCAAGGGACTCTAAAGAGTCTTCTCCAGGGCCACAGTTCAAAAGCATCAATTCTTCAGCACTTGGGCTTCTTTATGGTCCAACTCTCATATTTGTACATGACTACTGGAAAAACCATAGCTTTGACTATATGAACCTTTGTCAGCAAAGTGATGTCTCTGCTTTTTCATATGCTGTCTAGGTTTATCATAACTTTCCTTCCAAAGAGCAAGTGTCTCCTTTATAGAATACATTTTCCATAAATGGGGAGTAAAATAAAATTTTGAGACTATGCATGGCTTAAAACACCTTTATTAAACTATCTTCATACTTCAGTGATAGTCTGGCTGATTACTGAATTTTCATTAGCAAACAATTCCCTTCAAAAATGTAAAAGCATTGCTCTATTACCTTCTAAATTTCAAGATTAAGTTGAGGCAACTAAAGTCATTCAAATTCCTGATTGCTTATATTATCATCTGTCTTTTTCCCTTTCTGCAAACTTACAGGATCTTCTCTTTGACACAAGTTTCCTAAAACTGTTGATGGGTCTATATGTAATTCTTTTGAACTAGAAACTAGTGCCTTTGCATTTTAGGAAAACTTCTGAATTAGTCCGTTGATGATTTCTTTCCATGTTTCTCTCTTCTGAACACCTTTTATTTAGCTATTGGACTTTCTAGGTTAGCCCTCTAATTTCCTTATCTTCTCTCTTTGCTCTTTTGCTCAACTTTCTTCTAACTTTTCTCAACTTTGTATTCTAGCTCCTCTCTATAAAGTATTTTTCTCCTCTTGCACTTTATTATTGAAGTATATAACACACAGAGTAAACACATCTTCGGTGAATTTTAAAACACATTACACCCAGGTAACACCCACATCAAGATATGGAACATTTTCACACCCCACTGAAGCCATGTCTCCTTACAATTAGTACTTGCCCTCCAGGGCAACTACTATTCTCACTTCCATTGCCACTGAGTGTTGGGTGCTTTTTTTTAAATCAGCTTTATTGAAGTATAATTTTTATACCATGAAATTCACCCATTTTAAGAGTATGACTATTTCTTTTGAAAAATATGTACAACTACATGCATTCTTCCATTCACCATAGATTTGTCTTTTCTGGAATGTGACATAAATAGAATCATATAGCATGTATTCTGGTGTTTGACTTCTTTCATTTAGAATAATGCTTTTGAGATTCAACCATATTGTTGCATGTATCAGTAATCTTATGTTTTTATTGCTGAGCAGCACCTCATTATATTAATATACTAAAATGCACTTATTCATTCACCAGTTCTCCATAAGGCACTTCAAAGAAACAACCAAAAGTACAGGATACATCCTTGACCAAGACTAAACAGTATTTGCACTGAGGTTGTATCTAAAATTTCAAGGTACAAAAAATAGAAGCCATTATAAGAGTGAGGCAAACGCTATAACATATAGCAGAATTATTGCTATTATCAAAAGTATTTGATAATCTAGTAGTCACTATAAAATAAGTATACCTAAAAACATAGGAGCAAGCCATTTAAAAATAAACAGACAGGTCTGAAAAAGAATCAAGAACAACTTCTAGCATTAAAATGAAATGTTCACTGAAATGAAAAACTCTGAGGAAATAGCAGATCAGGCACAGATGAAAGGAGGATCAAGAAACCAGAATATAGAGCTATAGAACTTGTCCAGAATGCAGCATGTAAACACAGAATACATAAGCAAAGATAAGAAATGCAGAGAGTACAAACACATGGCCCGATATATGTCTATTACGAATTCTAGGAGAAAAAAAGGAGAGAGCAATCTTCAACACATAATGGCTAAAGCTTTTTCAAAATCTATACAAGACAGTAACTCTGCTTCAAAATAAATATAAACAAGTCCACATCTAGGACAATGTAGTAAAACTGCAGAACCTAAAAGCAATAGAAAGAAATGATATATTATCAACAAAGGAAAAATACTATATTGACAGTTAACTTTTCAAAAGGAATACTGGAAGTCTGGAGGCAGGAGAATAATATCTCTCATGTGCTACTAGTTGGAGGCTGCCAATCTAGACTTGTATATCAAGCTAAACTATTCAAGTGTGAAGGCAATATTAAAATTTCAGGCAGAACAACCTGGGTGTGAATCCAGGCACCACAAATTTTTTGTCGTGATCTCAGGCAAATCATATAACTTCTCTTGGCCTCAGTTCTACATCTATAAAACAGGGAAAATAATATTTATCATCACAAAGTTATTGCAAAAATTAAACGTGAAATACATTAGCATCATTCCAAGCACATAACACTGAATCAAGGTAAGCTATTATTTTCACTCCACACTCAACATTAATGCAGAAGTTTGAAGCAGCTACTTTCAACTAACCCAGTTTTCATTAGAATTCCTAGAAGCTGTACCACAACTTTAATTACTTTTAATCATAACCTCTTGAATAGAAGTTTTAAAAGGTTTAACCATTTAAACTCTTTGAAATATAAGAGGATTTTTAAAAAAAAAAATCCTAATGGTCAGGGTACATCTGAAGGAGGCATAGATATCATAACAATGTCACATAGTTGACAATACTTCTCTTATTTTAGGCATTATCATGTATTCAAAAATGAATCAGCATCTTCTTACAATATTTACAATTGAACTGACCCAGTAGTGTTGGTCTATATACAACAGTCCAAGTAACATCTTCAAGGAGAGTTCTTGTCTCAGAACAAAAAGAAAAGCTCAGTTCAAGTTCATGCTCAGACCAAGAAGAAAAAATACTGCCTCATTTGGTTCTACATAATTATGACCTGTCTCCCTCATGACTCAGATCTAAATGTAAAAAATTCCTGGTTCCAACCTATCTCTCCAGCAGCATCTCCAACCACACCCTTCTCTTCTTTAAATCTACCATCAACCCACAAAACAAATGCACGCACACAAAGCTTTCTCCCCAGCATAACTGGATTTCTCTCTTATACCAAGACTAAGACACACATTTGGGAAAACTAAAATGTGAAGTCATGTGGGCTTTAGGAAGCATCACTACAAACAAAGCTAGTGAAGGTGATGGAATTCCAGTTGAGCTATTTCAAATCCTTGGAGAAGGCAATGGCACCCCACCCCAGTACTCTTGCCTGGAAAATCCCATGGATGGAGGAGCCTGGTAGGCTGCATTCCATGGGGTCGCAAAGAGTCGGACATGACTGAGCGACTTCACTTTCACTTTTCACTTTCATGCATTGGAGAAGGAAATGGCAACCCACTCCAGTGTTCTTGCCTAGGGAATCCCAAGGACGGCGGAGCCTTCTGGGCTGCCATCTGTGGGGTCGCACAGAGTTGGACACGACTGAGGTGACTTAGCAGTAGCAGTATTTCAAATCCTAAAAGACGATGCTGTGAAAGTGCTCCACTTGATATGCCAGCAAATTTGGAAAACTCAGCAGTGGCCATGGGACTGGAAAAGGTCAGTTTTCATTTCAATCCCAAAGAAAGGCAATGCCAAAGAATGTTCAAACTACCACATAATTGCACTCATCTCACACGCTAGCAAAGTAACGCTCAAAATTCTCCAAGCCAGGCTTCAGCAATACATGTGAACCGTGAACTTCCAGATGTTCAAGCTGGTTTTAGAAAAGGCAGAGGAACCAGAGATCAAATTGCCAACATCCAATGGATCATCAAAAAAGCAAGAGAGTTCCAGAAAAACACCTATTTCTGCTTTATTGACTATGACTGTGTGGATCACAATAAACTGTGGAAAATTCTGAAAGAGATGGGAATACCAGACCACCTGACCTGCCTCCTGAGAAATCTGTACGGAGGTCAGGAAGCAATAGTTAAAACTGGACATGGAACAACTGACTGGTTCCAAATAGGAAAAGGAGTACATCAAGGCTATATATTGTAACCCTGCTTATTTAACTTATATGCAGTGTACATCATGAGAAATGCTGGACTGGATGAAGCACAAGATGGAATCAAGATTGCTGGGAGAAATATCAATAACCTCAGATATGCAGATGACACCACCCCTATGGCAGAAAGTGAAGAAGAACTAAAAAGCCTCTTGATGAAAGTGAAAGAGAGTGAAAAGTTGGCTTAAAGCTCAACATTCAGAAAACTAAGATCATGGCATCTGATCCCATAACTTCGTGGCAAATAGATGGGGAAACAGTGGCTGACTTTATTTTTTTGGGCTCCAAAATCACTGCAGACGGTGACTGCAGCCATGAAATTAAAAGACGCTTACTCCTTGGAAGGAAAGTTATGACCAACCTAGACAGCATATTAAAAAGCAGAGACATTACTTTGCCAACAAAGGTCCGTCTAGTCAAGGCTATGGTTTTTCCAGTAGTCATGTACGGATGTGAGAGTTGGATCATAAAGAAAGCTGAGCACTGAAGAATTCATGCTTTTGAACTGTGGTGTTGGAGAAGACTCTTGAGAGTCCCTTGGACTGCAAGGAGATCCAACCAGTCCATCCTAAAGGAGATCAGTCCTGGATGTTCACTGGAAGGACTGATGTTGAAGCTGAAACTTCAATACTTTGGCTACCTGATGTGAACAGCTGACTCATTTGAAAAGACCCAGATGCTGGGAAAGATTGAAGGAGGGAGAAAAAGGGGACGACAAGAGGATGAGATGGTTGGATGGCATCACTGACTCAACGGACATGAGTTTGGGTAAACTCCAGGAGTTGGCGATGGACAAGGAGGCCTGACGTGCTGCAGTCCTTGGGGTCGCAAAGAGTCGGCCATGACTGAGCAACTGAACTGAAAAGCCAGCTTATTCTCAGAACCCAAAATTGCTTTGGATGTCACTAATAATTTTTACATTAATTTTTAAGTTAATTCTTTTGTCCCCACAGTAATGGTTTTTAAGTAGGAAAGCAAATATTTTCAAACTAATTTTTAATGTGAGTGAAAGTTGCTCAGTCGTGTCCAACTCTTTGCAACCCCATGGACTATACAATCCATAGAATTCTCCAGGCCAGAATACTGGACTGGGTAGCCATTCCCTTCTCCAGGGGATCTTCCAAACCCAGGTCTCCCGCACTGCAGGTGGATACTTGACCAGCTGAGACACCAGGGAAGCCCAAAAATATTGGAGTGGGTAGCCTATCCCTTTTCCAGTGGATCTTCCCCACCCAGGAGTCAAACCAGGGTCTCCTGCATTGTGGGCAGATTCTTTACCAGCTGAGCTACCAGGGAATCTATCTAATTTAGTTATGATATTTACATGTGAGGCTTAAGAAAAAAGTTCTGCTTTAAACTATTTTTATCTTTCTAAAATACAAACCTGTTAAGGCCACTGCATGTGTGCTCAGTAGCTAAGTCATGTTAGACTCTTTGCAACCCCATGGACTGTAGCCCGCCAGGCTCCTCTGTCCATGGGATTTCCCAGGCAAGAATACTGGAGTGGGTTGCCATGCCCTCCTCCAGGGGGTCTTCCTGACCCAGGGATCGAACTTGAGTCTCCTGCATTGCAGGCAGGTTCTTAACCACTGAGCCACCTGGGAAGCCCCATAAGGCCACTACTCCACTGGAAATTCTTCAATGGTGACCCCATGTTGAAGAAAAATTCTAAACTCTTTATTATGGTACCAAGTACTTTGAGACCTGCTCTCTCCACTACACTGCAAGTATTCTGGGTTTCAGTCATCAGAACAGTCAAGGATTCCCCAAAAACAAAACACTCAAATCTCTCCTTTGCTTTTGTTATGCCATTTGCCTACAACGGCTTTCCTCAGCCTCACTCCAATAAAAGCTTAATAAACTTTCCTAGAACAAGTCAAATGTCACATCATTCTGGAGATTTCTCTTAATCTCCTTAGACAAAGTCACAATCCTTCTTTCCAAGGGTACAAAGAATGCCATCAGTGGTTGAGAGCACCATTTAGACGAGTCAGACCCATTTGGGTTGAAATCCCAGGTTCACACCTTACTCAGCTACGACCTTATTCAGCTATGGGTAAGGTTTCTGAGGCTGCTTCCTCATCTCTAAATAACAGGAGCTACTTCATAGGATTGTTGTGAGGATAAAATAAAGGGCTGCATGCAAAACATGCCTTCCATAGAGTAAGTATTCAATACATGTTATTGTGATATTGTGATATAATGTAACGTATTCCCACTCTGGGCTCGCAGCAACTTGCACCCGTCTCTCCACTCTATTGTGATGACACGACTATGTGCCCATGCGGGACACAGATTATCTTCCATCAGCACTTAACTCCCACCACCTGACACATTGCCTTGTGCATAAGAGATCCTTAACAAATCCTGAATGAATGAATAAATAAATCCTAAATGAATAAAAATTTCAAATTCCTTATGTATAACATAAGGCCTTGATTTTTTTCCCCCAGTGGTCTTATTAAACTTACTGTTTATCTTCTCCTACAAAACTGCTTCTTTAAATAAAGTTTACAGTGACCAAAGAGAATATGAATCTTATAGTGAAAGAAAATTAATTTTATAGTGACCTCAAGTTGTCTTCTTGTTTAGAAACATACACACACAAAATAAGTCCATACTGCACCAATAATTTTCCAACACACCATTGTAAAATACCAGATTTCTAGGATGGTTATCTATCTACTGAAACATTTTAAAAGGGTGGACTAGGGAGATTTTCTATATCTGTATCAACTTCCTTACCTCCAGGGCCTGGGCAAACTTTAGGGACTAAAATGCATTTCAGAGCATTAAAAAAAAGAAAGAACAGGGTGCTTTTCATTCTGAAAAATGGTCCTGAGAAATTTTGAAAAACATTGTAATAATAGAAAAATTATTATTACTACCCACTGCTAAAAATTTTGTTTAAAAAGACAATCCTGTACTTAAAAAAAAAAATTAGTAATTTAAAGTTGAAATAATCTTTAAAATGGCATCAAAATATGTGTAGGTAGTGCTCAGGCTAGTAGGCTGAGGTGAAGGAGTGCTCAATTTGTAATCTTGACCCTCAATAAATAAAATGCAAAACGGAAAAAATATCAGATACTACTATACAACAGCATGGTACCTTTTATCTACTTACACACTTAACCTTTAAACATTAATGCCCTTTGAGTAATTATTAACCAAAGGGTTTAATTAATGCAAACACCTCTGAACTACTTCAGAATAAATCTGATCAAGTACCTAGCAATAAAGGAGGGAATCAGGGAAAAGAGAAAAATCGGTTAAAATATAGTTTTTCGGGTCTCCCATCAAAAGTGTGCCATACATACGGTTCTGCACCAAGAGGCAGCAACTAGGGAGGGTGAGAGGCGCCGAACGCCGGAGGCCCCGCAGCCCCGGAGGCGACTCCCCCCGACTCTAGCGGGGCGGTGGCCGGGCCGGGGTGGAGACAGCGCTGCAGCCGGGGCGGGACAAATGGCAGAGCGGAACGCCCGAGTCTCACCTCCACTTCCCCTTTAGCTCTCAGAATCCCATTCAGCGACCACCCCAGAATCCCCTCACCACAGAGAGACTCTCCCCGTCTCCCCCGGCCGGCTCAAAGTTTATCGGTCTTTCCCAGCTGTCGGGGTCGCCGGGCTTTGTAGTTCGCCCGTCCGGGCCGAGCCACCAAGGCCGCAGGCCCGTGGAGCCGCTGAACTACAATCCCCATAATGACCCGCGCGCCCACCGCTCGCGTTCTCTCTCTCCCCCTTTCGCGCAGCACGCAGTCTTCCCCGCCGCGCATGGCCCCAGCGTCTCCGGCAGCGGGAGCTGGGGTGTGGCTGTCAACCCAAGCACCCCACCACCGGCTCTCTCGCTGGCCCCCGTCCCCCTCGGATTCATTACCTAGGTGCCGCAGGTCGGCCGACCCGTTTTTGCCGCGGTCCAGGTGGGGTAGGGGTGGGGTACAGGCCGCCGCCGCCGCCGCGGAGTCCGTTAGTTCGCGACGTGCTTGAAGAGGCGGCGGCGGCGCGCAGCCGGTTGCCATGACAGCCTTGGGCCGCGCGGTGGGGCTGGGGGGAGCGCGAGGGTTCGGAGTCGGCTCGGGGGGAGGAGCCTGGGCAGCGGCCCGGGCTGCGGGGACAGGGAGGCGCGAGGGTGCGCCGGGGGGGCGGAGGAAGACGGTGACACTGAGGAAGACGGCTGACAAACTGAGCTCCGGGGCCGCCGACGAGACCTGCGGTGCAGCGTCCAACCCCTGTGCCAGGACCCGAGTCCGCTCTCTCCTGAGAGCGGGATGCCGGCGGCGTCAGAGGAAGGAGCGGCGCCAGCTCTGCAAAGGTCGCCAGTCCAGCCTCTCCCCCGCCGCCCATCCAGGCAGCCTCTGCTGGCCTGGCCGTCTGGCGTGTTTGGAACCTAAAAGCCACCTCTTTGGGGCTTCTTCACCAGTAAAAACCATATCTGCAACCTTTCACACCTCCTTTCAGTCATTTTGTGAGTGGGATAGAAACAAATCATTTATTAAAATGTAATGCACACGGCCTTTACAGTTATTCAGAAGGCTTGAGAATTTGTTAAGTGGCATCGATTTCAATTGACAGTTGGTCTCTAATAACCCTTGAATAATATGTGTGGACTGGCCGTGACCCGCCTCAGAGAGGCAGTGAGGTTAAAAGCAATAACTTCTAAAACCCAATTCGCTGATAACCAGGGGCAGGTGAATCGCCCTGATGCTCAACGTTTTCATCTGCAAAATGGAGGTAATAGCTGCTTCACAGGACTCGTGAGCAATAAAAGCATTGATACTAGTGAAGCATCCTAAAATGCTGGGATTTAAAGATAATTTTTAAATATTAGTTCTTTGATCCGTGGTGATCAGAGCCAGAAGGGTGGGAGCCTGGAGGAGAGGGTGTAGTTTGCCTGAAGACAGAATTTTCCTGTGTGATGGAAAAGTTCTGTATCTTGCTTACGATTTGGGTTAGGAGGCTTCTCTGGTAGCTTAGCTGGTAAAGAATCCACCTGCAATGCAGGCGACCCTGGTTAGATTCCTGTATGGGGAGGATACCCTGGAGAAAGGAAGGGCCACCCACTCCAGTATTCTGGCCTGGAGAATCCCCATGGACAGAGGAGCCTGGTGGGCTACAGTCCATGGGGTCCCTAAGAGTCCGACTCGACTGAGCAACTTTCACTTTAGGAGGGTATATGCATTTGTCAAAATCCATGAAATGCTACCTTTAGATCTGTAAATTTAAGTAAATTTACCTCAAAAAGGAACATTAAAAGTGTTAGCCATTGTTATTAGAGCTGTTGTTGTTGTTAAGTCTTTTTAAGTCATGTCTGACTCTTTATGACTCCATGGACTACAGCACTCCAGCCTCCTCTGTCCTCCACCATCTCCCAGAGTTTCCTCAAATTTATGTCCTTTGAGTCGGTGATGCCATCCAACCATCTCATCCCCTGTTGCCCCCTTCTCCTCTTGCCCTCAATCCCAGCATCAGGGTCTTTTCCAATGAGGCAGCTCTTCACATCAGGTGGCCAAAGTATAGGAGCTTCAGCATCAGTCCTTCCAGTGAGCTGTAGACATTAATAGAGACCATATACATATGCTAGCTGCAGTTGCCAGAAATGTAGATGAGGAAAATGAGGCCTACAGATTGAAGTAAATGGAGGAGGAAGTAGGGATTACTGGCCCTGTTGCTTTCTAGTAATAAATCTCTCCAGAAATCATGATTGAAAATAGCAAGCTGCCATGTATGTCATCCAGTTTTCAGTGGGGGTCACCTTGTCCACAGAGGTTTTGTGGAAATTGACTCAAGTCCCTTTTCCAACTCCTGCAGAAGGCCAGAGTTCTCTCCAAGGTCACATGTTCCTTGGGGCTTACAGTCTTAGGGTCAGTTCTGGCTCTGAGCTCTAGTTTTCTCTGAACAGTTAGACTCCCTCACATCCCATCTCCTGCAATGCCTTTCTCTCTTGCTGCACACGATGTGAAAAGCAGACTGTTTGCTTTGGTTGTTTGTATAGCAGATTCTTCTGAAGGTTTGGAGCAACTGAAGTGTTTTAAATGAAGAATATACTCTCCTTACTTAGTACTCTTATCTCTGTCTCTGAGTCTATACTTAGGGCCACCTTCCATTCCTAAACTGTTTATCAAAGTATGTTCCTATACCAAGAAAGTACATTGCCAAGAGAAACTGTAGTGCCAGCTATTAAAATAATAGTCTTCACCCCAGAATATATCTGCATATTCTATTTGATTCAGCCCAGAGTATAGTTACTCAGTAAGTATTAAGCAGCTTGTGCACATGATGTGTTCAGGCTACCTACAGAGTGGGTTCAGTTATGAAAACTATTTAGTATAAGTGAGAAAGGGGTTGCCAGTAGCTGAATCTGATGTCTAGGAGGGAAAAAAGAAACCAAAGTCTACAAGAGCACAGCTTCTATTGTGCAGAAGAAATGACAGCATTCAAACAAGAAAATCCAGAACAAAACCTGATTGTGTAACGAGCACAGAAGCAACACCCAGACCTGTCACCTCTAGCAATTTGGTCACAACTGTGCATATACAATAAGGCTATAAATAGATTCTCCTTTTCTCCTGGGGAAGCTGATACTGCTCGGCTCCCAGCTGAACACATGTTTAGTTGGGGTGACAGGTTCACCTAATCCATTGATCCCTCATCTGGTTTCCCTCGTTTGCAGTTACTCGCAATTGCAAGGCAGCTGGCTGGGGTCTCAGTGCAGCCCACAAACCATGAACAGGTCTCCAAACACAAGGTCCCATGCATAACCCCTCCTTGTTTTCTTGAGTCAGGATCCCAGAGCCTCTGCTCAGAAGGACAGGCCCCTTGAGGAGAGTGGATGACAGCAGCAAAAGGGAACAGCTGCTTTGCAGGAAGCTGAAGGAGGGCAGTCACGCACAGGAAGACCACGAGCCACTGAAGCACAGCCTTAAAAAAACCTAACGTGCTCTGGACGGCTGGGAAACCGTGGGGACTGGGTGTTTTCACTCAGTACTTCTCTACCAGTTCAAGTGATAGTTAAACACAACAAGCAAATTCAAAAGATTGATCCATTGAGATAGACAATATGGTCAAGAGCCATTACCCTCATCAAAGAGACCTCATGAGAATTCCCTGGCGGTCCAGGGTTAGGGCTTGGCGATTTCACCGTGGGGCCTGGGGTTCAGTCCCTGGTCCAGGAACTAAGATCTCACACGCTGTGCAGCAGCACCCCCCTTCTCCCCCCCCACAACGCAAAAAAAAAAAAAAAAAAAAAAAAGGAGAGAGACTACATGCTTCTAATGGGAATCAGAATTTTCCCTCAGTCCTCAGTTCCTTGAGCTCAGCAGCTTTTGACTTTGCTGACCTCCCTCCTACGTGCTCCTTGACCTTGGTTCTCTGCAAAGCATCGTCACTGAGTTCCTAGCTATGTCTTCTACCTGCTTCTTAAACGTGGGCACAGTTTCCAACATTCAGTTCACAGACCCTCTCCACGTGCAAGGCTTCATCTTGGCCCTGGCCAGCGCTCGGGTTTCCCTTGCTGGTTCTGACTCCCAGGTTTCAATACTGCACCAGACATGCAGGGACTCGTCCTGTTGCTCCTGGCGTTCTCTTCATCTGGGATGCTCCCTTCCTCCCCTAAACTCTGCCTGTTCCATCAAAAGTAACTCAGGCCTTGACAGGAAACCTTTCCAGATCATTCCCGCTCACAATCCTATATACCCGGTGTTACTCCCCTATGTCATCCACTTGACATCTAACCAGGCTGCCTAGTGGTTGATCCCATATTGATTACTCATTGGCTTTTGTCTTTTCTCCTTACTAAATTTCAAGTTCCTCTGATATGCATTTCTGGATATTCCCCAAAACATCTTTATAATATCTTTTGCGTTAAAAAGACAGAATATTTTTGACTGGTGGATCCTTAGCTTTTCTCCTTAGTGAAACCTCCTCTCTGATGGCCCAACTCCTCGGCACCTCTCCTTAAAGTTGCTGGCCCATCACTGTTCTGATCTCCAGCCCCCGAGGTAATTACAATGTATGGGTTACTCTAGTGTTCCTTTTTAGTTTTTTAGGCCCTCCAACTTCTGTTCAACCAGTTCCCTATGTTAAATTCTCTCTGTTAAAATACTTACTCTAGTTTCTTTTTTTCCTGACTGGTGGACCCTGACCAATACGGATGGTGAAGTAACATGTATTTCCTACTGCGAATGTCAGCGGCAAAGGGTCAAGAACACTGCCTTAGAGGAGTGGGGTTCTTAAATAAACGTGCAGCTGCCCTGCGTGCCAAGGGGCCACTCCTGACATGTAGAGGCATTCTGCGTTTCAGGTCTGCGAAGAGCAAAGACCCAGCTCCCCAACAGCAGAGGTCTCTGTGGGGCCCCTGGCCTCACCTGGCCCTGGGTCTCACTGCCCACAAGCCTGCAGTGTTCTCCCAGAGCTTGGTATGAACCCCAAGCTTCATCTGGAATGTCACCTCCCTTAGAATGTGGCAACTCAGCCTTTTCGCTTGTTAACCTTCCTATTTCTTGTTGGCAAGTGGGAGGAGGCGAAAAGTTAATGATGAAAAAAGCCAGGAAGTGGTACCAGAGTCCTCATAAAGTGAACTGGAATTTGCTTAAGTGGAGGAAAAGGATTAAAAAGATTTTCAGGGTGGCAATTTTGTCTCTCTGATGTTGCCTTTTCTTGAAGGTAAATGGGAGGAGATAATAACCCATAGAAGGAAGTGAAGCACCTTGTACCTGAGTTTCTGCCTTATCCACGCACCATGAGGCTTTGCTCTCTGTTTTATTCATATACTTCTGCGTCAGTGCTTTCATTAGAAGTGAGACTTTTTTTGAAAGCCCAGAACCATTTTAGGCCAGCCTCACTTATTCCTAATGAAAAGAACTGCTCCCCACTTTAGGGATTCAAAAAGATTTCTTCTGAATGCCAAAATAAACACAAAACCTCTTGGCAGCAGCCTATGGGAATTCTCCTTGCTTGTGAGTCTGTATTTCTTTATGTTAATTTACAAATATGAACAGAAAACCCAGGATTCGAGGTTGTTAAGTGGATTTGTAACACTCTGGAGGGTTGCCGGTAGGGAACTCAATGAATGAACACAGTCCCCTGTGACAGCTGAGCCCCGGCATTTCATTGAGCTCCACAGGAAGTCGTCGTGAATACACTGCAAGATGTTAATACGTTAGCAGCAATGCTTCCTCCCCCCTCTCTGTTGGAGGACCTTATGTTTAGTAGAGGGATCCATAACGGAATAGGCTGTACTCGAAAATGCTGGCAAGAGTTACTTGGTTTGTGACAAGCAGGATATCTTCTAGTGAACTGAAAAGCACGTCACCTTCTGATTCAGTCACTGAAGCATGTTACAATGTAGGTGGTGTGTCACAGAGGAAAAGCAGCTTGTGATCAGGTTTTCTATTCTGAGAAGCCAGTGCTCTGCCAAGCAACCCCAAGCGGGAAACGTTTAAAGTCTGAATGAAAAACAACAGTACAGCTGGGACCCCTGTTTCCCGTTCCCAATGTATGAAGATACAAGCCACTCTAGAGGGCCCTCCCATCCCTAGAATCCCCCGCCCCACCCCCCACCCCCCGGATTTTTCTGTGTCCTGTTCTACTTTGACTATAGAATGCAGAGTGATGGAGTTGGGGGAGGGGGGAGAAAATTCCATTTCCTTTTGGCTCTTGTTTCTCTGCTACATTTTAGGTCGTCTCTGTGATTTATGTGCATAAGTGATACATCATAAATATTGGCTGCATGAATCACTCCTAAATGGCTCACTACTCAAGCAGACTGTTCATCATCCGATCTCTCCTTGGTATTCTCTGCTTTATTCACCAGGCTGCCTCCTTCCTGTCTCAAACCTCACCTCAGATTTCCAGAAAACCCTCACAGACAGCTGTAATAAAGAATTCTAGAAGCCCTTATTCAACCTTATCTCTTTCCCTTTCCCCCCAGCTCACCGGTTACTTGTTCTCACTATCTGAAAGTGAAGTTACAATGACATGAAGTAGAACTGCAATTACAATAGGTAAATGTAATGCACTTGAATCATCCCAAAGCTATCCCCTGCCTCCTGGTCCACGGAAATACTGTGTTCCACGAAACCAGTCTCTGGTGCCAAAAGGGTTGGGGATGGCTGGATTACCGAAGTTTTGTAAAGTGTTTTCCATCTTAATCTGTGCCAAGCTGATAAGCATTTCAGCTGTGCTTTGTTTAACATGTAAAACATTCATGAAAATTATAAAGTTGCATAACAACAACACCTGTACCCACCACATCCTGATTTTGATTATTTTTTCAGATGCATGTTTTTTCCTACTACTATATATACCTCTATTATAAGCATTCTGTAATATTGTTTTACTTGTTTTCAAGCTTTATATAAATATCACATACTATGCTTTTGCATATGTCTCCGTCTCTATGGACGGAGGTTCATGACATTGTACAGGAGACAGGGATCAAGACCATCCCCATTAAAAAGAAAGGCAAAAAAGCAAAATGGCTGTCTGAGGAGGCCTTACAAATAGCTAGGAAAAGAAGAGAAGCGAAAAGCAAAGGAGAAAAGGAAAGATATTCCCATCTGAATGCAGAGTTCCAAAGAATAGCAAGGAGAGATAAGAAAGCCTTCCTCAGCGATCAATGCAAAGAAATAGAGGAAAACAACAGATTGGGAAAGACTAGAGATCTCTTCAAGAAAATTAGATATACCAAGGGAAAATTTCATGCAAATATGGGCTCAATAAAAGACAGAAATGGTAGAGACCTAACAGAAGCAGAAGATATTAAGAAGAGGTGGCAAGAATACACAGAAGAACTGTACAGAAAAGATCTTCATGACCCATATAATCATGATGGTGTGATCACTCACCTAGAGCCAGACATCCTGGAATGTGAAGTCAAGTGGGCCTTAGAAAGCATCACTACAAACAAAGCTAGTGGAGGTGATGGAATTCCAGTTGAGCTATTTCAAATCCTCAAAGATGATGCTGTGAAAGTGCTGCACTCAAGAGGCCAGAAAATTTGGAAAACTCAGCAGTGGCCACAGGACTGGAAAAGGTCAGTTTTCATTCCAATCCCAAAGAAAGGCAATGCCAAAGAATGCTCAAACTACCACACAATTGCACTCATCTCACATGCTAGTAAAGTAATGCTCAAAATTCTCCAAGCCAGGCTTCAGCAATACGTGAACTGTGAACTTCCAGATGTTCAAACTGGTTTTAGAAAAGGCAGAGGAACCAGAGATCAAATTGCCAACGTCCACTGGATCATCAAAAAAGCAAGAGAGTTCCAGAAAAACATCTATTTTTGCTTTATTGACTATGCCAAAGCCTTTGACTGTGTGGATCACAATAAACTGTGGAAAATTCTGAAAGAGACCAGCCCACCTGACCTGCCTCTTGAGAAACCTGTATGCAGGTCAGGAAGCAACAGTTACAGCTGGACATGGAACAACAGACTGGTTCCAAATAGGAAAAGGAGTACATCAAGGCTGTATATTGTCACCCTGCTTATTGAACTTATATGCAGAGCACATCATGAGAGACACTGGGCTGGAGGAAGCACAGCTGGGATGGAGACTGCCGGGAGAGATCTGGGGCAGCTGAGGAGCACCATGCCCGAGTGCAGGTTACAGACACATGATGCCAGGCGGCGCTGGTGGGCCCCCCTGAGCTCCGGCAAGTGCCAGCAGCCCCTGCTGCTCTCTCCCACCCTATAGGCAGTCCTGTGATGGAAGCAGCACCCCTGATGTTCTCTGAATCAGTTTGGAGGGAAAGGAGAGTTAGTCTTTCATCGTCTTGGAGAAAAGCTCCTGGTTTCCATGGAGATGGTGGAATAAATCTCTTTATCGAAGGCTTGCCCGGCCCCATCCTTAGTGTCCTCTCCCACACGGCACTTCGCATTTGTTCTAACACGGACACTGTTGTTGTTCAGTCGCTCAGTTGTGTCCAACTCTTTGTAACTCCATGAATAGCAGCACAGCAGACTTGCCTGTCCTTCACTGTCTCCCAGAGTTTGCTCAAACTCATGTTCATTGAGTCAGTAATGCCATCTAGCCATCTCATCCTCTTGCCTTCTTCTCCTTCTGCCCTCAATCTTTCCCAGCATCAGAATCTTTTCCAATGAGTCAGCACTTCGCATCAGGTGGCCAAAGTATTGGATCTTCAGCTTCAGCATCAGTCCTCCCGGTGAATATTCAGGGCTGATTTCCTTTAAAATTGACTGGTTTGATCTCCTTGCAGTCCAAGGGACTCTCAAGAGTCTTCTCCAGCACTGAGATTTTCCCAAATCTTTAATTTCTATTTTTTTTATTAACAATTTTGTCTGAGTCATTTCTCTTTCTTTTCACATTTTATCCTGAAGAGTCAGAAAGAATCAGGCTACTCCTGCAACTCTTTGCTTAGAAACTGCTTCAGCTAAATATCTCATTTCATTCCTTGCAAGTTCTAACTTCCATAAAACACAACAAGGTGAACACAATTCAGTTCTTTGCCACTTTAGGAGGACAGCCTTTCCTCCACTGTCCAATAAAATGTTCCTTGTTTCCAGTTAAGACTTCATCAGAATGGCTTTTTCCATCCTGATTTCTGCCAACATTCTGTTCAGAAGTACTTGAGAAGATTGAGGCTTCCTCTATGTTTTAGATCCTCTGAAGGAGGATATGGCAACCTACTCCAGTATTCTGGCCTGGAGGATCCAATGGACAGAGGGCGCACGAGTCTGACACGACTGAGGTGACTTAGCAGCAGCAGCAGCCAAATCTCATCAGAATCACCCCTAATGAACTTGTATAGAATTTGTATCCTACTATTATGTGAAAATTGTATAAATCTTAATTACGTTGAATTGATTCATGGTGCTTTTCAGGTCTGCTATATCCTACTTTTCTGTATATTCATTCTATTAATTTTTGAGAGTTTGGTATTGAAACTTCAACTAAAAATCTTAATTTTAGATAAATTATTACTTATATTACTTAAAATAATTGTAATATATAGGGGAAGTATATGTAACTTTGTTCTGTATTTTCCAAGTCTCCTGTAAATGTGTTATCATACTTTCATAATTTAAAAAAATAAAAAAGAAAGAGAAAAAAATCACCCAAATGATCTGTTCATAGCAATGGTGGATTTTTCTAGCAGGCACCTCAAAACTCTTCCAGCCTCTACTCATCACCCAGTTCCAAAGCCACTTCTGCATTTTTGAGTATTTGTTACAGCATCATCCCACTCCTGGGTTTTCACTAATACTAAAGATTGTGCAATGAATATTCTTGGATCTTAAGATGTGCATATGTATTAAAGTTTTTAAGGTTTATATCAAGAAGTAGAATGAAGGGTAACAAAGAATGTCAGGTAGCAAAGGATGTTGGGCAGCAGAACTGTTGTTGTTGCTCAGTGGCTCAGTTGTGTCCGACTCTTTGCAACGCCATGGACTGCAGCACGCCAGGCTTCCCTTCCCTCCATCTCCCGGAGCTTGCTCAAACTCATGTCCATTGAATCAGTGATGCCATCCAACCATCTCATCCTCTGTCATCCCCTTCTCCTGTCTTCAATCATCAAGAATGATGGGTAACAAATGATGTTGGGTAGCAAGAAAGATGAGGAGCGAAGCACGTTCCTCTTCAACTTTCCATTCAAGTTCTGCTCCTCACGAAACAATCAGTTCCTTAGAAATGGGAACTGTGTCTTTATGGCTGTTTACCCCCAGCTGTACCCACCCTGTACCACTTGTACAGTGCGTGACATCAAGTCAAAATTAATAAATGTTTCTTACATGAATATAATAAGTGAATGAATGTCAGAAACAAAAAAGTTCCTGCCAACATTTATTGAAAATCTATTGAATGTAGAGTATTGTGCTGGAGAGAATTATGGAAAAAATAGTGGAAGTTGACAGCAATAAATTTTTTAAAATAGATATAAAATGATCTGCATTTATAAATAAGAAGTGTCCTTATATACAACTAAGTGCCATTAGGAGTCTCACTGACAGTGTGCTGAATGATGAAAGTGGGATTGAAGGAACACATTCCTTTCAGCCCTTCTCTTAACTGATTCCCTATTTTTATCTCTTATGAAGGAAACCTCAGACATCTCTCTCCTAACCCAAATCTACTCTCCAACAACAGGGTCCAGTGCGCGGCAAACAACAGAGCTCCACAAGTTCCCACATGCTGATTCAGGGCCCTCCATAGAGGCCCAGGAACCGCAGTGAGATACCAGCTCATACCTGTCAGAATGGCTATTATCAAAGCCACTGGAGTGGAGGCAGACAAAGGGGAACCCCGGTGCACCGCTGGTGGGAATGCAAACTTGTGCAGCTGCTATGGAGACCAGTATGGAGATTCCTCCAAAAATTAAGAGTAGAACCACCATATGATCCAGCTATTCAACTTCTGGGTATTTATCCAAAGAATATGAAAACTCTAATCAGAAAAGATATATGCACCTCCTGTGTTCATTGCGGTATCATTCACAATAGCCAAAATACAGAAACAACCTAAGTGTCATCAATGGGTGAATGAATAAATATACACTACATATACATATGTATACATGTACATATATACATATACACTATATCTTTGTGTGTGTGTGTGTATATATATATATATGTGTGTGTGTGTGTGTGTGTGTGTGTGCGTGTGCACTATATGGTGGCACTAGTGGTAAAGAACCTGCCTGCCAATGCAGGAGACATAAGAGATGTAGGTTCGATCCTTGGGTTGGAAGATCCCATAGAGAAGGGCATGGCAACCCACTCCAGTATTCTTGCCTGGAGCACCCCATGGACAGAGGAGCCTGGTGGGCTGCAGTCCATAGGGTTGCAGAGTCAGACACGACTGAAGCAACTTAGCACACACACAACGTATATAATGGAATATATAATGGAATATTACTTTGCAATAAATAGGAATGAAATCTTTCTGTTCATGACTACATGGGATGAATCTTGAGGATATTGTGCCAAGTGAAGTCAGACAGAGAAAATTCGACTACCATATGATTTCTGAAAAAAACAAAACAAAATAGGCCCAGGGAGCCCAAGTGAAGTAATATGACATGTTACAGATTTTAAGGTGGCTTAGGACACATACAGCAACCGCTTCAAAAACCATTACAAGCCAGAAAATTCAGAAACGCAGCAGGAAGGTAAGTGTGAATCCAAAATGGACTCAGTATCTCACTCAGACGGTCCTTTTACCCTCTGAAGGCCAGTTTGTTCTGGTCAATTCTGCAACCGCGGCTGGTAAATCAATGAACAAACCAGACCAAAAACATACACAGACTACCAGGTAACAACTTAAATTTTGCAGCTCATGTTAAGTCCCAAGGGTAGGAAAAGAGTGCTGTAAATCACCTGATATCTCTCAAACCACTGCCTCTTCCCTGTTGAATAATAGCAGCAGTTTATACTTGTGCTGCGGTTTATAGTCTATGAGAAACTTGGTTCCACGTGAGCCCGTAAGGTAGGTCCACATAGTATCCGAATCTTACAGATGAGCAAACAGAGAGGCCACAACAACCATACATGGTCACACAGTGAATGAATAGCTGGAACTATATGGGTTGTTGTTTAGTTGCAAAGTCGTGTCTGACTCATTCCGACCCCATGAACTGTAGCCCTCCAGGCTCCTCTGTCCATGGGATTTCCCAGGCAAGAACACTGGAGTGGGTTGCCATTTTCTTCTCTAGAGGATGTTCCCCACCCAGGGATCAAAGCCGAGTCTCCTGTATTGGCAAGCAAGTTCTTTACCACTGAGCCACCAGGGAAGCCCAGGACTATATTCATAATCGTACCACTTGTTACAACAGGAGAGCAATCAAAAACCTGGATTCCAACACCAGCACTCCTAGCTACTTAGCTGTGTGATCCTGGACATGTCACCCAGTCTTTCTGAGCTTCCTTTCCTCACCTATAAAAAAAATGTGCATAATAATACCTTCTCCATCTGCCTCACAGGGTCCTTATGAGGACAAAGCTGGTGGTATGTTGAATGTGCTTTATAACAGGGAGGGTTATTGCACAGCTGTCAGGTCTTAGCAATCTTTTCTAACAAAATAATGAGAGTCATACTTGATATCATCTTTCTACTTTGACAGGACCTTTCATTGCAGCCTTTTGATAATTTTGCAGCATATTATTCCTATATAACACCCCTGTTGCTACCATCTCTACAGGTATACCAGCAGCTGACCAATGAGGGAGGGGCAGGCTTCTTCCTGGAATGAATTTAGAGCAGTGATTAGCATCACCTGCAGAACTTTAAATACACAGGCGTCTAGGACCCACACTGTGGCCAGTTAAAATCTTTATCTGGGGGTGGGGAGGAACTGGGTATCAGTAGTTTTTAAAGTTCTCCAAGAAGTTCTGATTTGCAGCTAAAGTTGGCAGCCGCTCCTGTAGAAACTATGTGTGTGCATGCTCAGTTGCTCAGTCATGTCCTACTGCCTGCAACCCCATGGACTATAGCCCGCCAGGCTCCTCTGCCCGTGGGATTCTCCAAGCAAGAATACTGGAGTGGGTTGCCATTTTCTTCTCCAGGAGATCTTCCCAACCCGGGGATCAAAACAGCATCTCCTGCACTGGCAGGCAGATTCTTTACCTCTGAGCCACCTGGGAAGCCTGTAAAGACTACAAGTCTATTTGTTCCAGAGGTTGAAGCACATAAGCTGAGGAAGTCTGAAATTACCTGGGAAAGTGATTCAGAAATTGGGCCTTGGACCACAAAGATCCTAAAGTCCTACCATCAGATCAGTAGCCCGGCTCCTTTCTGGACTGGCACCTTGGGCGGAAAGTATGGGCAATGTGTGCAGTGGGGAAAATGCTGAGCACACAGAGAAGCCTGAGCAGTGCAGAGTCCATGTCCTCATCTTCATCTCCGTCTCTCTACTAAGACCTGCTTCTCAGAAGCACGCCCCTATGTCTTCCCTGTGTCTGCTGCTGCTGCTGCTAAGTCGCTTCAGTCATGTCCAACTCTGTGCGACCCCATAGATGGCGGCCCACCAGGCTCCCCCGTCTCTGGGATTCTCCTGGCAAGAACGCTGGAGTGGGTTGCCATTTCCTTCTCCAATGCATGAAAGGGAAAAGGGAAAGTTAAGTTGCTCAGTCATGTCCAACTCTTAGCGACCCCATGGACTGCAGCCCACCAGGCTCCTCCATCCATGGGATTTTCCAGGCAAGAGTACTGGAGTGGGTTGCAATTCCCTATGTCTAGGGATTGGAAAATTGAATACATTTGTTAATAAAAAAGAAAGAAAGAAATCTCAGAAGATAAGCAAATATTCTACAAGTATCCAATCCTGTTATTTTCCCCGCTGATCAGAAAGAAATAATCCTTTAATGTTAACTTCTCCCTCTCAATTCCAATGCTCTTGCAAATTAACATGTTCTATCTGTTTTATTTTAGGGTTAACCAAATAAGCATAAAATTACTTTACAAATGCGCTTCCTGGGTGGTGCTAGTGATAAACAACCCACCTGGGTGGGGAACATCCCCTGGAGGAAGGCATGGCAACTCACTCCAGTATTATTGCCTGGAGAATCCCATGGACAGAGGAGCCTGGTGGGTACAGTCCATGGGGTTGCAAAGAGTTGGACATGACTGAAGCGACTTAGCATACACAAGCACGCACATACTTTACAAATAGGATATTTTCATAGCTGTTACAAGCATTTCCTTTTCAGTAGAAACATAGGTTTGGCTGTTTGGCTCAAGTTTCTTAAAGAAATTTCCATTACTGGAAGAAAACAGCCAGCAAAAAAGCCACCATATTACTGCAAACAGACATTTGCCTTTGTGATACAGTAACACTTCTTCAACTATTCACTTATAAATTCTCTTCTCATACCAGAAGTGGAGAAACAAAACAAATACAAGGATTTGATTTTCAGGATCCCCCTTTAGATGTAGGTACCAGATTTTTAGAAATGAACATCCCTCTCCTTAAAGTGGTCCCATTAGAAAAGATCTTGAGATGAGTTAAGCTGTCTCATTTGATTGCTCCTCTTACAAGACTGGAAACTATTTGGTGGGAGTAAACTCATGTTACAAGACTTGGAGATTTAAATACTGAAGAGGTTTATGTCTCATCTTAGAAGAGTTTATGGTCCAAAGCAATGGCCTGGAGACAAGTACGGGAGCCTCTGGGACCCCACAAAGGGGGTAATTAGGCAGCGTTTTATTATGATGCAGTGCCTGTGTGAAAGCTGGAGCAGGGCTTAGAACCAAATTGGCTTCCTGGAGAGTCAACGGAGGAAATCTGGCAACCTAAAAATATTTAAAGAGCTAGTACGCCCAAGGGAGAATTTCCAACTATTGAAGTGGAAAAGATTAAGCATTTGCTGTGTCCAAAAAGGAGATTTTTAATGAAAAACTCAGCAAAGTGCAGACTTTGGTAGGACATCTTTAAAATAATAGTAATTAAGATAATACCTATCATATAATCAAATTATAGAGACTTTATATTTTCTCTATGATGACATTAAAAAGGAGCTAAAAATAGACTCTTGGCGATAACGAACCACTCTTTCCCCAGATTCATTAGAATCCAACACCTTCATTATACAGGACCTGCATTCCATCTCACCATCTCCAAGGCGTAAATCTTGACATGGACTTCAAGATCTTTTCCTCTGGCCTCTAATTATAATTCTGCTTCTTATTCCTCAATCCCATCTGCATTTCATATGCTCCTTATACAAATGAGATGCAGTGTGTACTGCAGCTAAACTTTCAGGCACCAGGCCCACCTGCTTGGCCCAAGCTCTCTGACCTCGGCAATGACTTCCCCGCTTTGTACCTTGGTCTCCTTGGCTGTAAAATGGGAGTAACAGCCTCAGTGGGTTGTCAGGAGAATTAAAGCAGTTGTGCTGCAGTCCATGGGGTTGCAAAGAGTTGGACACGACTGAGCGACTGAACTGACTGACTGACTGCCATGGAAAAGCACTTGAAAAAATTCTGACACACAGTCAGCACTCAATAAATATTTGCTATTGTTATCACCACATTTTGCATTTCTGTGGTGCCTACAAAAATATTTAAGATATGTTTAAAATTTTTTAAAAAGATGCTTGGTTTAACAAAGGATTCTCTTCAGATTCTTGAATTTGCTTTTGTTGAAAGTCTCAACACATCACTGAATTACATGTTCAAAGTATCTTTTTACCGATAATTCTAAAGCCCCAAAAGTATTCTATAATGTGGCCTCTAATCTCAACTAGCTTATACTGGTTTTTTAGAGATAGAACATAAGTTCATGAAATGCTCATTAAGAATCAAAAGCAGTTCATGATTGTGTATAAACTAAGTAGTTCAGACCGTAACGGCTAAAAAATTTGGAAGAGAAAGAATTCGGAGGGACTGGAGCCTTCATTGTTGACAAAGAACAGCATGTAGAGCATAGGACACAGATAAGGAGGATGAAGGGATGTTCCAGCAGGAGAGACGCCATGAAGGTGAGGGCATTCCGCTTACCTGGAATGTGGGACCTGTGTTTGGAATTTGGTGAGATGGGCCAACAAAGTCACTCCAGGTGCAGGCCACATGATCGAAGGCTTCCAATACCAGACTAAAGAGTATGATTGCACTCTGAGAGTTCTAGAAATTGTGTTAGTAGAGATGTGGCATAAACATAATTATATGCAAGATAGGTTCATGTGGGGAGAGACCAGAAGCATAGTGATGAGGTGATAAGGTCCTGGGCCAAGGTGGGGACAATGGGAACAGAAAGCAAGTGACAGCCGTGAAACACGTGACAAAGACGCGTCCCCTCTCTCTGTTCTCACTGTCCAAGTGTCCCCTAGACTGAGTCATCTGAGCCAACTAGGTGCATTCCCAAAGTTTCCAGGGTGTCTGGGATCTAATGCTTTCTCTCCCCCTTCTCAGGTGCCTCAGAACAGAGCCCCACGTGCCCCTAGGAAGCTACCCCAACATCCTGGTAGAACCTCTTGTCCTGATTCCCTGTTACCCTTCTGTCATTCATGTGTCACATAGATCCCAGACAGAATTCATATTCATAAATTCACACTCATAAATCATATTTGTCTTGCTCCCTCTCAAAGTCACATAATATTTCCTAATAGTGTTGGATTAAAAAAAATGTTTTTATTTGTGTTGGTGAATAATCTGGGTCAGGAGGATCCCCTGGAGGAGGAATTGGCAACCCACTCCAATATTCTTGCCTGGAGAATCCCATGGACAGAGGAGGCTGGCAGGCTATAGTACATAGATTCGCAAAGACTCAGACACGAATGAGCAACTATACCACCACCACCACCACACTAAGTAGTTTAAAAGGTTAATACTTTAAATGGATACAGTTTATTGTATCTACATTATTCTTCAATAAAGTTGATTTTAAAAAGGTTTGATAATAGAAGATACGGAGAGGTGAAAATTAAAGCTTGTAGATCGAGTATTAAGAAAAAAAAAATGCGTAACCTTAGTCCCAAGGCATTAGAGCTCATAGCTGAGAAGTTTGCGTTGTTTGTTTTGTGTATGATAATATATCTCATATTGTATCATGGGATCATTTTTTTTTAATCCAAGATTAACAAAATGGAACAATCAACTTTTATTCCCATGAGTATCAGGACCTGGGGCTTCAGTCACCTGTGCTTATTGAACACTGCACTGGAGTACATGCTTGAATAGTAGTTTAAAGTGATGATGAGTCTAGATAGCCTCTTAAAATGCCTTTCAACTCAGCAAGTAATGTTCAGATTAGTGTTTTCTGTGCTGAATTTGATGATGGAGATAGTAGCATGCAGAGCAGTGCTACTCAGAGAGTGGTCTCCGGATGAGCAGCGTCAGCATCCCTAGGGGCTTGTGTTGAAAACGATGGAAATGCAGATGCTCAAGCCCCAGCAAACACCTTCCCAATCAGTGGTTGTGCTGTGCTGTGCTTAGTCACTCAGTCATGTCTGACTCTTTGCGACTCCATGGACTGCAACCCACCAGGCTCCTATGTCCATGGGGATTCTCCAGCCAAGAATACTGGAGTGGGTAGCCTTTCCTTTCTCCAGCAGATCTTCCCAACCCAGGGATCTAACCTAGGTCTCCCTCATTGCAGGTGGATTCTTTACTGGCTGAGCCACCAGGGAAGCATCCCCAATCAGTAGAGGGGGACTCCAAATCCAGTGAAGCTCTGTGTGTGTGTGTGTGTGTGTGTGAGATGAACCATGCCTCAGGTAGGAAGCAGAAACGTTATGAAGAACCATGTGCCCCAAAATAAAACAAATTTAGTTATGTAAAATATAGATATATGTTATAGGCAAGTGTTTTGTAGTTACATATCTCTATAGAAATAGAATCGTCCTCTATTTTAAAAATTTTTTTCGATGTGGATCTTTTTTAGAGTCTTTATTAAATTTGTTACAATATTGCCTTTGTTTTATGTTTGGGGTTTGGGGCCTGGAGGCGTGTGGGATCTTAACTCCCAGACCAGGGATCAAACCTGCCACCCCTGCATTGGAGAAGTCTTAACCACTGGATTGCCAGGGAAGTCTCTAAATTTTAGAACTATTTCCGTCAAATTTTTAATAGCACTTATATATCTTAAGTGCCATCTTCTGACAGTTTCCAGGAATGGGGAAGAGGGAAAGAGAAGGGGATTCCTAGTTTATTCCATATACTGTTCCAAGCCCTGAGAAACAAACTCTTACTCTTTCACTAACACTGCGATCGCTTGGGGGAGTGAGAGTACCCTTTAGCTTAAACATGGTTCTGGGACTTCCTTGGTGGTCTGGAGGCTGAGACTCAGCGCTCCCAAGGCAGGGGGCTGAGCTTTGACCCCTGGTCAGGGCACTAGATCCCACATGTCCCAACTAAAGCTCCTGAGTGCTACAACTAAGACCTGGTGCAGCCAAATAAATTTTTAAAGATTTTTCTTTTTTTTTTTTTTTTTTTTTTCCAGTGTGGCTTCAACAGATGTTACTATCAACTGGCATTCTTATCTAAATATGTAAAAGCATACATCTTCCTGAAAGCCTCAGCCCCTGGAATCTAATCACAGAACAGTCTCTCACGTCACACTCAATGCTTTGGTGTCTGTCCTTGTCCTGCACTCTGCCTCACAAGCAGCCCAGGTGCCACCAAAACCCACAGCCACCTCTCACAGTCTGCATCCCATTCATATGAACCCTCCCTCCCCAAGGTGCCCTGCTGGGTCACAGTTTACTGCCTTTGCTTCTGTCCTTTTTTCTGCCTGAAATGCCCGACTGCCACTAGTCTACCAGACAGACTCTGCCCATCCATTAAGCCTGAGCTCAGATGCTCTGTCCTCTGGAAGCTCTTCCAGAATCGCCCAAGCAGACTTAGGGACCTCTTCTCCTGGACCCCTCACACAGCGACACAGGCACACACACAAGTCCACTATAGCCATTGTATCTTCTGTCGTTGCATATATGCGTGCTAAGTCTCTTCAGTCATGTCCAACTTTGTGCAGCCCTATGGACTGTAGCCCACCAGGCTCCTCTGTCCATGGGATTCTCCAGGCAAGAATACTGGAGTGGGTTTCCATGCCCTCCTCCCGGGGATCTTCCCAATGTGAGGAACGAACCTGCGTCTCTTATGTCTCCAGCATTGGTAGGTGGGTTCTTACCTCTAGTGCCACTTAGGAAACCCCCTCATTGCATATCTTTATACTCAAATTCATCTCTCCATCGGACTAAATCCTTTGAGGATGGAAGAGTGTCTCTCTTATGCATCCTCAGCGGTCGACTTATCGCCCAGTAACAAAGTATTGTTGAATGAATAGATTCAATGAATCAATGAATGAATGCTATCTAAACAAAGCCCTACAGGAGCAAAGGAATGGGAGCTTTAATCACTGACAGATCATGCAGAAGAGATAACACTTGACCTGAGTATGGAAGGACAAAATTGATTTTACCTGGAGGAAAACAGAAGAGAAGAATTGCAAACAGAAGAACAGGAAGAACAAAGTCAGATGGGACAATGGTGGGCCTCCTCCAAGAGCAACCAGTATTCCCAGTCCAGTAGAAGACAGCACTAGAGAGGAAGTTATGCTGACTCAAGGGCCAGAATAACGTGCTCAGGACTTTAGGCCTCGCTCTGGTCGTGATGGAGACCCGTGAAGCAATTCCGAATAGGGCAGTGATGTGATCAGATTGAACTGGAGATTGTTTCGGAGGAAAATGCCAGCGTCCAAGACAGCTGTAATAAGTGACACTCTGATGGAGCCAAGCGACAATGGAACCAGGAAAACAAAAGGAATTTGAGAAGCTCTTTTAGAAACAAAAGCTTCCCTAGTGGCTCATACGGTAAAGAATCTGCCTGCAATGTAGGAGACCCAGGTTCGATCCCTGGAGAAGATCCCTTGGAGAAGGGAATGGCAACCCACTCCAGAATGTCTCGTCCTCACAAGGAGATAAAAAAAACTCAGAGAGAACAAGGATCTTAGCAAGTTCTCTGTGTGTCCCTTGTTCAGAGGCACTTAGCTAACATTCGTTGAGAGAATTATATACATTAATAATTAATATAATAATTAACATAATTATTATATAATATATAATTAATAATAATGTATATAATTCTCTCAACAAATATATATAAAAGGAAAATAGTGCCATATTTATAGTAATGTCTCTTCTTCGGAGAGAAACTGAGTTTTCCTTGGATTCTCAGCATGTTTTTCAAGCACAAAGGAATTTATGACTGTGTCAATCATATTCTTCAATTGTGCACCCCCCAGGTGGCCCCTGCCCTTACTGCCCCAACAGAAATCTCCTCTATGATTGTGTGTGGGTGGGCCAGGCAGGGGGTGGGGGTGAGACAGGTAACTGGTGGTGTTTTCACTTGTTTTGGAGGGAGGGCTATGATAGTTTCATTTCTCTGAAAAAATGAATTCAAAACAATAAAACGGGCTGAATGTTTTCCTCCAGTGGAAGAAAAGAAAGCAAACCCAACTACAGGTAAATTGAAATCTCCAAATAGACTCATAACACATTGCTGAAACAGTCTTGAGATAATGGCTTTAGTCAGACTGGGGCCACAAATCTTTACATTTCTTCATCCGCCTGGCAGGACTAATGAGATTTTATGGCGGGCAAGCTGTTTATCCCTTGGGTGACATTGGCGAGAACAGCTATATCTTTACCCATCAAGAGTTTTCTGCACTGCCGCTTCCTTCCCCACAAAAGCCTGCCCCAGCCCAGATCACGACACTTACAACATGTAAGATCCTCATTTTGTCACGGAAACACTCTACTCATTCTCTTTTGCTGCTCGGATCTAATCATTACTTCCTACCGTCACATCACTCCATAAAAGGGGCTGGCAGAAGAAATGGGTAAATGCAAAAGAGAAGAGAAGACAATTTCGAAAGGGACCTGGCAAGAGAAGGGCCTTCCCTGGTAGCCCAGCGGTTAAGATTCTACATTCCCAAAGCAGTGGGCACAGGTTCAATCCCTGGTCAGGAAACTAAGATCCCAAACGCAATTGATGGCCTGGCCTAAGACATAAAATAAAGATTAAAGTTTCGGGGACTTCCCTGGTGGTCCAAGTCGAGAATCTTGCATTGCAATGTAGGGGACATAGGTTTGATCCTTGGGAACTAAGATCCCATATGCCATAGAACAACTACACCTGTGGGCTCTGGAGCCCATGTGCACCACAGCAAAAGATACTTCATGACACAACTAAAACCCAGTGCACTAAATAAACAAATAAACATTATTTTTTAAAAAAGATTAAAGTTTCACATACACAAAACCAATAAAAAACAAACAGAAAGGGGACCCTGGGATGAGATGCTGGGCTGACATCTCCCCATATGGAATATCACAGGCGCCCCATAGGCCATTAGGAGGAGAGCTGCCCCCAAGCAGCTGTGCAAAGTACAGTCACACCAAACAGGCCGGCAGACTCTGCTCCCATCAGTGGTATCTGGGGATGAGTGGAGGGTGACCTCCACTCTGGTCTGGGACGAGGACTGGGCTTCTCTTTGGAGGTTTCATGATGCCCACAATAGGCTGCGGTGTCTTTTATCCACACTTCAGTAGCACTCACACACACACAGATATACAGACTCACATACTCAACAACTGTCATCACAAACTCCTATGATGATAAGTCCGCTCTCCCTCTGTAACTAGGAAAGGGTCCCCAGTTTTCAGACCAAAGAGCTTTGGGGAAATGGCTCAACAAAAGTCAGTGAGCAGCTTCTAGATCTGGATAAGATGAGATCTCTGTTTCTCTATCCTGGCTCATCCAGTGAGTTCCTGGACAGAATGAGGGGGGTAGTGATCTGAGGACCAAGCAGAAAACACCAATCCATAGCAGCATCAGCTGACTTCAGATCCACCATTCCCCTCCCACACTCTGGTATTTCCTGAAAGAGACACAAGGAAGCCTGAAGCCCAGAAGTGGGTGTCAGTGTGGACCGAGGACACTCCAGCAGAAATCTTTGAGTTCAGCCTCCTGGTGTCAGCGGCATAGGTTCACAACCTCCGGAGCTTCCTTCGTGAAATCTGAAACTGGTCCCCATACAAGGCAGGTAGGGAGACATGGAGGTAAGAAGTAAGACCCTACAGGTTGGCAGGCGGCAGGTTTCATGAGCAAGGGAACTTACATAAGGCGTTCATCTCAAACAGCTGCAAGACAAACAGATCACTGCATCCACCCACCAGAATCTTGAAAGATTATTCAGAGCCCTTAACTGGGTCCAGTCACACACACTATCTGGATGGCCTCAACAACACCCCCTCCCAAGGCTGAGTTCTGGGAACAGCTCCCACCTCGGGAATCATGGGCAGAATGTACATTCACGGGAGGGGAGAGGGGTGAGGAGACTCTGCCTCCCCAGATCCAGCTCATGGGTCACCTGGAGGTCATATGTTCTCCATCATCTCCTCTGACAAGCATGGAAAATGCTGAGGAAGGGGATTCTTCCTCTCCAGGCTCCAAGAACAAGCTTTTTCCTCTGTGTCCCCCACCCGTTTGTCCCTTGGTTGTTGTTGTTCAGTTGCTCAGTCGTGTCCGACTCTTTGAGACCCCATGGACTGCAGCGTGCCAGGCTTTCCTGTCCTTCACTATATCCCAGAGTTTGCTCAGACTCACATCCATTGAGTCGGTGATGCCATCCAACCATCTCATCCTCTGCCTCCCTCTTCTCCTTTTGCCCTCAATCTTTCCCAGCATCAGGGTCTTTTCTGATGAACTGGCCCAGGACATGGGCAAAGTCACAGGAACTGCACAGAAGAACAGAGAAAAGAAAACCCCAGCTTTCTGCATGGATGAGCAAAAATGGGAAACCCCAGGAAACTGGAAAATACCAGGGAGATTATACAGAGGAAGGGGACTGGGGAAACAAACTCATGATGTTATCATCTAACTTCTGGGCTTACTGCCAAGCCAGGAATGCTTGGATTTGGTCACAAACAGAGCAGCAAAGACAGAGAATTGAACTAACAGGCTCCTCGCCTTCTAGGTCTCGGCCTGACCACGAGATGGTGGGCATTCAGGAGAAATGTGAGTAGCACTGCAAAGACTTTGAAAGTGGAACTGACATTGGAGCCACAACCCACAAAAGTCAGTTCAGAACTTGCATCCTGAGCCCAACTGTGTCGATGGTATGCCTAAAAAAAAATCAACATTCTCTACCGGATTTCAACAAGACCCAGTAATTCCTAACATAGTACTCAAAATGTCTGTGATATGATCCAAAAATATCTGGCATATGAACCAGCTAAATCTCAGCTCACACAGGAAAATACAACCAACGGATGGCAGTGTCGGAATGATACAGATGTGAACGTTATCTGACAAAGACTTTAAAGCAACAATTATAAAAATGCTTCAAGAAGTAAAAATACACACTCTGGAACACGTTAGCCAAAAAATAAAAAATACAAGGCAAACCAAATAGATATTTTAAAAATGAAAATACATTCACAAAAATGTAAAATTCACCAAATGGGTTTAAAAGCAAAATATAAATAACATGAAAAAGTTGATCAACTCGAAGTAGAGATTATCTAGTTTTAACAAGAAACAATGAATATGTGTGTGTGTGTGCACATATAACTGAATCACTTTACTGTACACCTGAAACTAACCCAATATTGTAAATCAACTATATTTCAATAAAAAAAAGTTGAAAGACAGAAAAAAATAAAAAACAAAAGACTAAAAAGAGAGAGAATGAAGGCTGAAAAAAAATGAACAGACCTTCCAAGTTCTATGGACAACTCTAAAAAGTCTCATATTTGTGTCATTTGAGTCTCAGGGGACAAAGTATGATGTAGAAAACTAAGTGAAAAATACAGACTGAAGCGTCCCAAATTTATCAACAGGCATAAAACCTACCGGTAAGATTCCAGAATCTCAGCAAATCCCCAACAAGATAAACCCAAGAAATCCATGCCCAGACGCATCATAATCGAACTGCTGAAAATGGGGGGAAAAATCATGATCACAATCAGAAAAAAACAACACGTTACGTTGGAACAGCTGAACGACTGGACTTCTCCTCTGAAATAACTGGAGGAGAGCAGGTAGTTGAGCAACAGTGTTTATGTGCAGAAAGAAAAAAAACAGTCATCTTGGAATCCTATATCGTAAGAGAATATCCTTCAGGAATGAAGGCGAAATGCAAACCTTCTCAGGTGAATGAAAAATAAGAGAATTCACCAGCAGCAGACTTGTTCTAGAAGAACTGCTAAAGGGCTAAAGAAAGATTGTCAGATAAAATTACCCTGGGTGAAAAAAGCCAGACTCAGAAGGTTATGTACTATAATGAATTCATTTATATGATGCTCTCAGAGAGATAAAGCAATGGTGGTGGAGAACGCCTCAGTGGTTGCTAGGAGTCAGGGGTGAGATGAGGGTAGGAGTAAAATGGGACAGCAGGAGAGAATTTCGGAGGGATGAGGCTGTCTGTATCCTGACTGTGATGATGGTTTTAAGGAACTCTACATGCAGTAAAGCGAATGAAACTCTACACACACACACACACACACACACACACACACAAAAAGTCAACACTATGCTTAGTCGTCACTCAGTCATGTCCAGCTCTGTGACCCCCTAGACTGTAGCCTGCCAGGCTCCTCTGTCCATGGGGATTTCCCAGACAGAATTGGTTCATATTAATTTATTTTAAAAAGTCAGGGACTTCCCTAGTTGTCCAGTGGTTAAGAATCTGCCTTCTAGTGCAGGGGATGCTAGTTCGATCCCTGACTGGGGAACTAAGATCCTACATGCCATGGGGCAACTGAGCCCGCACACCACAGCTAGAGAGCCTGTGTGCCACATAAACAGAACCCACGCGCTCTGGAACACATGCACCATAGCTAGGGAGAAGCCAGAACGCCACAGCGAAAGATACCACATGCCGCAACTAAGACCTGATGCAGCCAAAGATAAATAAACATAAAAAAAGTCAACAGAAACATTGTTCCCTAGGAATGCTTTGTTCCCTTGGACTGCAAGGTGATTCAACCAGTCTCTCCTAAAAGAAATCAGTCCTGAATATTCACTGGAAGGACTGATGCTAAAGCTGAAACTCCAACACTTTGGCCACCTGATGCGAAGAACTGACTCACTAGAAAAGACCCTGATGCTGTGAAAAAGATTGAAGGCAGGAGGAGAAGGGGGTGACAGAGGAGGAGATGGTTGGATGGCATCACCGACTTGATGGACATGAGCTTGAGCAAGCTCCAGGAGTTGGTGATGGACAGGAAAGTCTGGCGTGCTGCAGTCCATGGGGTCACAAAGAGTCAGATACGACTGAGTGACTGAACTGAAGAATCCTGTGGGCTTTGAATCATACCTAAGGCTCCACCATCTCCCTTAGACTCCTGCTTGCAAGGGCAGTCAATGAGGCCAAGGCCGTGGCCAATGCCAGGCTGTTCCTGCTGCCCTTGAGTGCAGCCAGTAGCTGAATTTACCCTCCCCACCCGCCCAGCTACCAGTTCAAGGGGAGAATGTATCACGCGCTTGAACTGGACAATGAGCAAGAAGTCTGGGGTCATTTTGTGTGACAGCCTGATAGTTCTATGAAAACCATAAAACTGAGCTCCCTTCATCCCTGCCGCACAAACAAGAGAAAAGCCCACTGGACTCATGGGCTTCAGGGCTTATGGATCCATATGACCCCTTATTGCTGGAGCTTCTGGGGCTGCTTCTTAGCTGCCACACCCACAGAGGTGCAGGAAAACCCCGAAGGCTCTGGAGTTCCCCCCACACTGCACCACTCTGGCACCTGGCCAGCATGTAGAGCATCCCTCTTATAACGGATATCTTTTCAGTCACAGTAATGAGCCTCCTGTTGTGTTTAGTGGTTGGTATTACGATTTACGCCTCCAGCAGACCCATCTGAAGAAGAGGAAATCAGCACATCTGCAGGGGAGGAATGAAGATAAAAGCTGGCCTTGAGCTCCGTGTGGACACTGTTGTTCCACAGTGTATACAAGGACCCACTGTGGAGCACAGGCAACACTGCTCAATGTAGTATGGCAGCCTGGATGAGAGGGGAGTTTGGGCGAGAATGGGTACATGGATGTGTATGGCTGAGTCCCTTCCCTGTTCACCTGAAACTATCACAACATTGTTAATTGGCTTAAAAAAAAAGTGTGCTTATGTCCTACTGCCTAGCACAGGGAACTCTGTTCAGTGTTATGTGGCAGCCTGGATGGGAGGGAAGTTCAGGGGAGAATCAGTTCAGTTCAGTTCAGTCGGTCAGTCATGTTCAACTCTTTGCGACCCCATGGATTGCAGCACACCAGGCCTCCCTGTCCATCACCAATTCCCAGAGTTTACTCAAACTCATGTCCAATGAGTCGGTGATGCCTTCCAACCATCTCATCCTCTGTCATCCCCTTCTCCTCCCGCCTTCAATCTTCCCCAGCATCAGGGTCTTTTCAAATGAGTCAGTTCTTCACATCAGGTGGCCAAAGTATTGGAGCTTCAGCTTCAGCATCAGTCCTTCCAATGAATACTCAGGACTGATTTCCTCTAGGATGAACTGGTTGGATCTCCTTGCAGTACAAGGGACTCTCAAGAGTAATGGATATGTATGGCTGAATCCCTTCCCTGTTCAACTGAAACTAAAATAAAAAGTTAAAAGCCATTAAAAAAAAAAAAAAAAGATGTGTTTATGTGACTCTCTCCCTTGGGGGCAGAAATGGTGCTTTACTCAGCCTTGTGTCCCCAGAGTGGGACACAGTGACGGACAGAGGCACTGACATCAGTGTGGGCTGTGAGCTGGTGAAGGACGCAGATGTGACGGAATGAATGGGCTGCGTGGCCGAGAGAGGCAACATCCTGCAAACACACTAGGAGCCGAGCTCCACCCGACCAACCTTGTCTCTTGCCACTGACAGGAGGTGATGGGCAGGGGTGATCTGGAGAGATGAGGGTCCAACAAGGGGACTCGGTCTGGCCAGGGGGAGGCAGGGAAATCGGGCCATGGAAGGTCCCTCACCATCCTGCCCCGGGCACTGGCTTGAGCTGCCTCTCTGTGTCGAGGAGGAAGGAAGGAAGCAGAAGAAACAGCCAGCAGGTGAGAGGTGAAAAGTCAGCGTGCAAACCCATCCGTCCTCTAAAGCATGTTTCATTCCCCAGATGCCCCGTCAAAGTGCGGCCCGTCTTCAAATATGGTTAAGGAATACTCTGTCTTGAGTCTCCTTCTTAAAGAAAGATAATATATATATTTGCTGGATTAACACCTCTGAAATGCACCACAGTATAGGAGTAGGTTGAACTTTTTGAAAGATTTAATTGAGGTATTATTAACATAAGCGCAGACCTTAATCATTCAGGTCGATAAGTTTTAACAGTTGAATGCACACTTCCCTGGTGGTCCAGTGGTTAAGATGCTGTGCTTCCACTGCAGGGGGCACAAGTTCAATCCCTGGGTGGGGAACTAAGATTCCACATGCTGCACAGTCAAAAAATAGAAGAAAAAAAAAAGTTGAATGAATCTATCATCACCCGAAACAAGATACAGGATGTTTTCATCATCTCAGGAATTCTCCTCATTCCAGTCCATCCTCCCTCCCTTCATCCAGCAGCAACCAGTGTCTAACTTCTCATCACCATAGTCTGGCTCTGCTACTTCTTAGACTTCACAAAAATCAAATCATGCCACATGGATTCTGTGGGGGGGGTTTGGCTTCTTTTCCTCAATGTGATATTTCTTACTTTCATCAAAGCTACTGTGTGTATCAGCTCATTCTTTCTTCTTTTCTTTTTTTGGTAGTGATTGAGCTGTATTTCATTGTGCATATATGGATGCATGTGTGTGCCTGCTAAGTTGCTTCATCTGACTCTGTGTGACCCTATAAACTGTAGCCCATCAGGCTCCTCCATCTATGGGATTCTCTAGGCAAGAATACTGGAATGGGTTGCCATTTCCTTCTCCAGGGTATCTTCCCGACCCAGGGGCCAAACCCTTGTCTCTTGCATCCCCTGCATTGGCAGGCTCGTTCTCTACCACTAGTGCCACCTATACGTTTATATCTCATGATCTGTTTATCCATCGGGTTGTTTTCAGGTCTTGACTATCATGAATAAGGAAGTTACAAACATTCCTGTGCAAGATTTTTGTGGTCATATGTTTTCATTTTTCTTGGGTAAATACTTAAGAAAGGAATGGCTGGGTCATAGGGTAGATATATTTAACTTCCTAAAAACTGCCAAGCAGCTCTCCAAAATGGTTGCACCTGTTAACTTTTTGGACGTAGTGTATTTCCTGTATTCATTTGACCACAGAACCCCATGCATCTGTAAAATGAGCAGGTACGGTGAGATAGCATCTAAGATTTATCTCAACTATTCCCTCAGAGCTCAGTTGGTAAAGAATCTGCCTGCAATGCAGGAGACCCCGGTTCGATTCCTGGGTCGGGAAGATCCGCTGGAGTCCCAGTTCAGTATTCTCAGGCTTCCCTTGTGGCTCAGCTGGTAAAGAATCTGCCTGGATTGTGGGAGACCTAGGTTCGATCCCTGGGTTGGGAAGAACCCCTGGAGAAGGGAAAGGCTACCCACTTCAGTATTCTGGCCTGGAGAATTCCATGGGGTCGCAAAGAGTTGGACACGACTGAGTGACTTTCACTTTCACATGCTATGAGAAGGCAGCCAACGCATTGACAAGTGGAATTGTTCTGTCTTCTCTTTGTATATCTTGTTGACAAAAGCCAATGAGGTGAAACCCAAGAGGACCAGAAAGAGTTTTAAAAAAGGTTGGGGACAGGAAGAAAGGAGGCAGCCTTGAGCCCAGGGAGTGAGGAAGATGTTGTCAGCAGGCAGTTTAGACAGAAAAAGCCAGAGGGAATCTGAGATACCAAAGTTAGAGACAACTAAAGCAGAGACAACAGTGTACCAAGACTCCTGAAGTATTTAAGAAGTTTCTCTGGCTCTGGGGCATCAATAATGATAAGACATTAATAATACTCTCCAACATCACTTTTTTTAAAGGGAGAAATGCGTAGACAATTTGGGGTAAAAGCAAAAAATCATTCGTTTAATTTTATTCATTCCAACTTCATTTATTGAGAGTTTTAGCTTAAAAAGACCTTTCTGGAGGGATACGGTTCTTCATGGATATGTCAAATTTCTGCACGACTTGAGTGCACTCTTGACTCTGAGTGCCTTTTGTTCTGGACTGTCTTTTGAAGGATGTCTATGCATTGACCAGCGTTGATAAAGAGAGACAGTATCTCCCTTTGAAGCAAAATGCTAGTGTGCTTACATTCTTGTGAGACTGAGATAATGTCTATTTGTGAAGCAGAGGGTGTTATAGGCTTACTGCTTTGTATAAAAGATTCAGATTCCCTAAACTCAGGGTTCTCCACTGTTTTGGGGCCCAGAGTCTCACAGCCAGATTTCTTACTCCCTCTTCATTTCATATCACCTGCCACCTTGTGGTATAACCATCAGTTACAACATGTCTTCCAATCGGGAAGAAGGGAGAGGAAGGGGTCAACCATCCTCTGCTGTGGAGAATATAGGAAGACTACTTGTTGTGTTTTCTTTGTTATGCGTATCTTATTTGTTGCAAAAACTCCTACATATATTGGCTCCTCCCTTACCTCTTCGGAGCAGTTTCTCAGAGCTATCTGAGATGCTGTGTCCTGAGCTTAAGTTTTCAGTTTTGTCTGCCAAATAAAACATAATTCTCAATTTTTAGGCTGTGCATTTTTTTCAGTTGACAACAGTCAAATATGTTTGGAGAACACAGTAATGAACAAAAGTTTTGAATGCAGACCTTCTCAGAGCCTTTAATATGCTAAAGTGCATCTCAAGAGATTTGTTAAGATTATTTGGGCATGAAATTCTCTTTTTTTTCCCCTTTGGAGCACCTTATAGTGCTGCTGTTAAATGGAACACAGATTTTAAAACATTGCATTAAGGGGACTTTTCTGGTGGTCCAGTGGTTAAGAATCTGCCTTCCACTACAGGGGACATGGGTTTGATTCCTAGTCCGAGAAATAAGACCCCACATGCCAGGGGGCAACTAAGCTTGCGCATGGAAACTACTGAACCTGAGAGCCAAAGCAAAGATCCCACGTGCTGCAACTAAGACCCGACACTACCAAAAATAAATAATCAATTAAAAACAAAAGCACCGCATTAAGTCATTATATTCTGGATTAATTGATCAGATGTGCCAGCCAACTCGCCTCCGTCAGAGAATTCTGTGAATGCTGGTTAGAAAACATGTAATGTATAAACTGTGACACTGGCAAGTCTGAGACTGACCCTTCCGTGCAAGGGTCTAAGACCCCATAGAGGCACCATCACCTGAGTCGGTCACTGGAAAACAGTAGAAACCTTTTGGAGGGACTATGAGAAAGTGCAGGCTAAAACAGTGCAAAGCTTTACCTACCTGACTCTTTTCATTGGCAGTTAACCCTGTCTCATCTCATCCAGTCCATAGAGACAAGAGTGAGGTTAGAGTCACACCTCTTTAATTCCTGGGGACTGTGTCTGATCCCCAGAACCTTAGGACAGCACCCTTGGTCTCAGAATCCTGACGTGGCTCCTACAATTCTGGTACCCCAATGCTGTCATGTTGAAGACCCCCAACATACACAAGGCTGAGTGCTTTTAAAACTTCCCAGGTAATTTCAGTATGCAAACACAATCAAGGAAGGAACTTTAAAGGAAGGAACTGACTTGAGTATACAGTTTAATTGTGACAGCTGGTAAAAGATGTATTTAGCTGTTGCAATAATCTAAGCCTTGGGCGATCAAGGCAAAAAGGAAAGTAGAAATAGAAAATGGGAGATGGAGGCGAGGAAGATTTCAGAGAAAGAATCTGCAGGGAGGGGCTTAAAAATAACTCCCATTTTGAGAAGGTTGAAAGGATACCGTACCACTGAAAAGCACACAACAGTGATGGGAGGGGTGGGGAGGTCCTGAGTTTTGCAGAGAAGATCACTGCTTGAGTTGACATGTGGAGGAGCAGTTTTTAGAATGAGATGCGACTGGAAACATCCAGGAGGCAGTTGGAGATGGTAGCTGGGTCTTAGAAGGCAGATGATAAACTTTGAAGTCATTTGTGCTCAGGCGATGTTTGAAGCCTTGGGAGTTTAAAGACAGTCTTTCCCACAATGTGGTCCTGTTCAGGTGAGCACACACTCATCACTGCCAGGAGTCAGTGGGAAAGTTCAAGTTCAAGTTCAACACTGCCAACCAGCTGCGTGGCCTAGCACAAGATTCTCTACCTTCCGAGCCTCAGTTTCTTCAGCTGGAAAACAAGGACAGCCATACCAAACTCCCTGGGCTGTTGCAAATATTAAATAAGCAAATCTTCATAAAGCACCTGGCATAATGCCCGGGTGAAAAGTGTGACCTCGACTGGTCTCCCTGATTGCCTTGGTCTCACCCCATGCAGCACCCATTCAGGACACCATACAATCCACTTCTTTTCGGTGTCAAGAATGAGTCCACCCATGTACACACTGCTGTATTTAAAATGGATAACCTGGGGGAGCATGTATAAATGTTTAGGTGTGGCTAAGCCCCTTCACTGTTCACCTGAAGCTATCACAACACTGTTAATGGGCTATACCCAAGAGCCCTTGGACTGCAAGGAGAACCAACTAGTCCATCCAAAAGGAGATCAGTCCTGGGTGTTCATTGGAAGGACTGATGTTGAAGCTGAAACTCCAACATTTTGGCCACCTGGTGCAAAGAGCTGACTCACTGGAAAAGACCCTGATGCTGGGAAAGATTGAAGGCGGGAGAAGAAGGGGACGACAGAGGATGAGATGGTTGGATGGCATCACCGACTCGATGGACATGGGCATGAGTGGACTCAGGGAGTTGGTGATGGACAGGGAGGCCTGGCGTGCTGCGGTTCATAGGGTCGCAAAGAGTCGGACACGAGTGAGCGACTGAACTGAACTGAACTGAACAATACGAAATGTTTTTGGTGTTATAAAATGGATAACCAACAAGAACCTACTGTAAATGCACATGGAACTCTGTTCAATGTTATAAGGCAGCCTGGATGGGAGCGGAGTCTGGGGGAGAATGGCTATGTGTATATACTTATGGCTGAGTCCCTTTGCTGTTCACCTGAAACTATCACAACACTGTTAATCAGCTATACCCCAAAATAAAATAAAAACTTAAAAACAAAAAAAGAGTGAGTCCACCAACAACAATCAATTTGCACTCACTTGACAGTATGTGAAGATCAAATCTCAGCAGGCCAATTTAATGTTTTTCGAAGATAGATCGGCCGTGTAGATAGGGAATAAGCAGGAGGTGTAATCTCTGTACTGAAAGATGACCTTAGATTCTATTGCCGATGACTTTTCATCAATGAGATAGAAAGAAATAAGACTCCTTTCTTTCTTAAGAGCTGAATAATATCACCCAAGAGGTGGCTGATGGATGATTCAGCCTCCACTGGGGAGCATCCTGCTTGATCTCACTCATGTCAGCCCAAGCTGAACATCTCTGTCTTCACCTTAGTGATATAACTGAGAACTTCCTAATTAAGATCACAGATGACACCCAGTTGTAAGGCATTAGTAAGAAGGCAGGTGGGAGTCAAAATAGCATGAACTGAACAAAGAAATAGTTTATAAAGAGGGTGAGATGCAACAGGAATAAGGGTAACATTTTTTTTAAACAACCCATGTAAACAAAAAGAAGGTTATCTATGGACTAATGAACTAGATCATCATCAACTTGCTCCACCCAGAGCTCTAGCTAGGTAAGCAAGGATGCTCAAGGGTGGCAGGAGGGCCTTGGTGCTCCCGATGTGTTGGACACAAAACCGAGAAGAAAGGAAAAGACAGAGGAAAAGGAAGGCAAGGCAGGATAGAGTGGAAGATTCTAGTTAATTGGAATTCTAGTTCATTTACACAGTCAGACACGACTCGACTGAGTCACACCTCGCAAAATAGTGTTCTCCTTTTGGCTTTTTTCCAACCACTTCAAAGGTTAAAAAACAAAAACAAACAAACAAAAACCTTAGCTCCCAGGCTATATGAAAATAAGCATCAAGGTCAGATGTGGGGCTCAGTCAACCCTTAATCCAAGAGACACTGGGGGCGGGAGTTCCCCAGTAGACACCTGGTGAGCCGCATCCTTCCTGCCCAACCCACGATGGAGCAGCGCACAGCAGAGAGTCTGTGTCCCCTGGAGGCTAAAGACCCATGTGACTTAAGGCCAGGGCTTCCTTACTGGGGTTCTGAAGGCAGGACCCATGATGGAGTAGCCCTAACTCCATGAGGAAGAGGACTGATTAGTACTTGTAACTCCTTCTCAAAAAAAAAAAAAAAAAAAATCCTTGTATTTTTATAAAACTGCATCTCCTAAACTCCAACTCTTTCTGCAGCGAATGTAAGTTGTAGCAACATGGCTGCAGGTGGTTTATGGAGTGGGAAGCTACTGCACATATTTGGGCAATTTTCAAATTTCCACTATTGTTGGTGTAATTTAAAAAAGAAGTTATTCAGATGAAAACAGGTTAAGCACTGACATCAGTTAACAAGGGAGGCTGCAGAATGTCTATCCTGGGATCTTTAAAACTCTGATCAACAATCATCTGTTTTGGAGGTTTAAGAAGAGCCCAGCATGCCTCGAGGGGCTCAGGGTGGGGGCAATGGACAAAACCACTCCAAGTTTCGTCCCTCTCCATAATTCCAGAGTACAAAAGGAGACAGATACCCACAGGGAAGAGCAGCTAGAAAGAGCAGCTCTTCTTTCCTCCCCCCCCCCCACAACAGAGACGGTGAAGATTAACTCCCCAAATCCCCATAAAACACTGAATACACAGCAAAAGAAGTTTCCTTTGAAATTGCAGCCGCCTGCATACAAGGTCCACGAAGCCTGCATTTTAATGCCAAGATAACTCCAGTTATTTGAGCTGCTGTTACTGTTGAAAGACTTTTGAAGAGAAAGAAGAGAAAAGGGTTCTTAGGAGGACAAGGAATTTGTCAGAAAGGACGAGGTACAAACAAGGTGCTGACTTCTTTCTCCTACAAAAGGGGTGGGGGTAGCTGAGAAATTGTCCCCCGCCTTTTCTTGTCCCTGAAGAGAAGACAGATGGGCCTCTTTCCGGTCCCCAATTTCTCTGCATCGAGTGGTCATTGAGTCTTTCTACTGAGTGTGTGTAAGTCAGGTCACTCTCTTTCTCTCTCTCTTGTTTCTGAGTTTTCCCTGGTACAAGAGATACTGTGAATCCAGAAGTGATTGGCAAACAGTCTTGACATCTCAGAGAGCAAAATGCATTGCTGCTTGCTCTTCTGGGCTGGTTTCAAACCACTGTGTTAACAAGAGCCAGCACTCGGGTTTTTTTAATTAATTCATTATGTTACTTATTTTCGGTTGTGCCGGGTCTTCATTGATGCCTGCAGGCTTTCTCTAATTGCTGCAAGAGAGGGCTATTATCTAGTTACAGTGCGGGGCTTCTCAGTACTGCAGTTTCTCTTGTTGCAAAGCACAGGCTCTAGGCCCTCGGGCTCAGTAGTTGTGGTGCACGGGCTTAGCTACCCTGCGGCATTCGGGGTCTTCCTGGACCAGGAATCGAACCTGTGTCCCCTTGCACTGGCGGATTCTTAAACACTGGATCCAGGGAAGTGCAGCACTCAGTCTTTGTCCCCTGTTATATAAAATCAGTTTTGTATAACAGATTAAAAAAAAAAAAAACAGAGGGATAGATATTATGTAAGATTTTCTGAATTTTTTTTCTGGCCATTACCTTTTCATGACCAGTTTTATTCCTACAGTACACAGCAGAAGGTTGGCAGTTTCGTGTCCATATAAATCAGGTAACAGGGAGGCAGCAGAGACACAGCTAAGTTAGCTCTGTAACCGCCCAGCTGAGAAAAGTTCTCATTCACTCACTCCCTTCTGTCCTGGACAGAATTGCGTGGTTTACATTTGTCAGAAATAGATGTGCAAATATTTTTTCTTGGCTGGACTTCCTTCTCTCTATTGTAGTATCAATAATTATGAAAAGATGAATGCAGAAGAGGAGCAGTGTCACTTTTGATCATCGCCACCCCTTATGGAGCACCTACCGCAGACCTGCCTCCAGCACAGAGGCTCCCACCCCAACCCCCGCCCCTTCCTCTCCCTCCCCTCCCCCAACATCTGCACAAGTCGGCATTATTCATCCATTTTTACAGCTACGTAAACTGAACGGCAGGAAGTTAAATAACTTGTCTGGGCTCATACTTCTGGTATGAAGTGGAACCTGGCTTCCAGCCGAGCTGTTTGCCTGCAGCGCCTCTCTCTCGCCCTTAAAAGTCTCAAAGCCTCTCTAAGTAACTTACCAGGGCTGACCTAGCACTTTCTGTGACTGTCCCTCTTGCATATTCACCCGCCTCTTTCCACGAACCGCTTCCCACCTCTTTCAAAATGGTTACTTTTTCCTTGTAATTGCACAATGATGATTTTCAAGATCAATTGTAGACATGGGGTACCACTCTCTCACAACTGTTTTCATTTTCTATGCTTTCTTCTAAAGTTCACCAACGTGGACTTAACGAGCATATCGTTTTAAAAACTGAAAATGTATATCCTTCGTTTGCACTTAACATATCATAACTATATTCCCACATTCCTACATAATTATTATTAACTAACAACTGCATAATATTTCATCAATAGACGTCAATCCTAAAACCATTTCTCCTCTGTTCAGTTGTTTATGTTCCCCTACCATAAGTAATGTTACAACAAATGTTTTTCAAGTATATACCCTTTTTCCTTTCAGTGGGATTTTTCTTTAGGCTAAATTTCCAAAAGTATGATTTTCGGACCAAAGGATTTGAGTATTTTGTGTCTGGCCATCTTTCATCCTGAACACATAGGGATGAGTTCCAATGCAGACATCCCCCTCCTCATCTGCTTTTCTTTTTTTTAACAAGCTTATTTTAATTTTTAGCCTCATGTGGGATCTCAGTTCCCAGACCAGGGATCGAACTGGCGCCCCCTGCAGTGGCAGCTCAGAGTTCCAGCTCCTGGACCACCAGGGAAGTCCCCCTTCCTCACCTTCTCAGGTTAATCTGGGAGACACAGATTCAACTCATGGCTTCATTTCCCTCACACTTGACTGGGCATCGGGCTGGAGTACAGCCTGTTCAAACTCAAGAGATGCTGCCAATTTCTGAATGTAAGCTAGATTTCTCCTGAAATCCTTGAGTTACCCAGTCAGATAGCAGGCCAGAAAGATAAAAATCATTACTCAGTGCTGGCAAGGGTATGAAGAATTAGACACACAAACTATAAAGTGGAAGACTTCTCTAGAAGACAATTTGTCAATACATAGGAAAAGCTCTAAAAATGTATATATGCTTTAAGTCAACCAATCTACTTTAATAATTTAATCCCAAAGGGGGAAAGTCAAGGAGAGGTACAAATATTTAACTACAAACATAATCTTCATAGCATTTCTAAGAAAAGTGAAAATAGAAACAAGTTTATGTCCAACAAAAAGACTTGGCTTAAAAAATTATGACATCTATATAAGGGAGTGTGCTAGGCAGTTATTTTAAATTATGACTGTAGATGACAATATGTTAATGACATAAACACAAGCTTATAGTATATTTAAAGAAAAAACAAAAATTAGCGCTAATTATTTTGCCTATTTGTTTAAAATATATAGACATAGAAGTATAAGATGCTTCAGTTATTAACAGTATTTATATCTGCATATTGAAAATATAGGTTTTTAATGGTCTTCTTTTTTATTCGTTTAAATATTTATTTATTTATTTGGCTGCACCGGGTCTTAGTAGTGGCATGTGAACTCTTAGTTGCGACACATGGGATCTAGTTCCCTGACCAGGGATCGAACCCAGACCCACCCCTGCTTTGGGAGCACAGAGCCTTAGCCACTGGACCACCAGGGAAGTCCTGCTTTTTTATTTTTTTATACCACAGATACTATTGCTTTTATAATAAGAAATGAACAATGAAAGTTTATTCTTATTTATACCCATTTCTAAAGCCTACAGGTACATAAAAACGCTTCCCATACTCCACCCAGTTGAGACAGGAGCATAAAGGACCGTCTGTGTCATTCTGTGTGTCCTTTCTCATCCATCCACCCAAACACCCAGGGGATAATGAAAGTGTAACCAGGACACAAAGGAAGAGGGGGACACAAAGGAAGGGGGATGCTTCCACCCCTATAATCAGGGGCCTGGACTTCTCTCCGTGCGGAAGGAAGGAGGGACACCCAGAGACAGTAAGGGTAACAGGGAATAAATACTGCATCCCCTTCCTGTAGTAACTGTCTAGCTATATGACTAACCACCCCCAGGCTCAGGAGCTTAAAACAACAGACGTGTGCCATCTCTCACAGTGTCTGAGGGTCGGGAATCTGGGCGTGAGCTCACCAGTGGCTCTGACTCAGGCCTCAGGAGACTGAATTCAAGTGGGGACTGCAGGCATCTGAAAGATCCACACCCCAGGGCATCACACAGTCCACAGGGACCACAGCTCCCCACCAGCTTTGAACGAGCAGTCTCTACTGCCAGGGCTCCCTCTTCACCTCCTTTTCTCTTCCAATGCAGGTTTTAAATTATGCCCAACAAGAATGACTGACAATGTTCTGACACTCTCACCTGAATCCTGGAAGGTCATCAGGGGTATCAAGTGTAGTGAAGAGTGGAATTTTAGGAAGAAGAATCAGTGTGACTTTTACAGGCATCCAGTGATTTGATTATAAGGTTGTTCAGGGCTCACAGCAAAGCATTTAGTAGACTTGTTAAAAGTGAATGCAGGAATGAAGAATTGAAGAAGGATAAATTTAAGTCTACTAACTCTGTTTGGTAAAATAAAAAGTGGACAACTCTGTGATGGTCCCCCAACCCTCACCCTATCAAAAACAATTTCTGGCCTATGTAATTCTGGCCAGTGCACCATTGTATAATTGTATGATTAGTGCACCACTGTATAATTTGTATGGTTAGTGAGTGCTAGGTCACTTCAGTCATGTGTGACTCTCTGTGACCCCATGAACTGTAGCCCTCTGGGCTCCTCTGTCCATGGGATTCTCCAGGCATGACTACTGGAGTGGGTTTCCGTTTCCTCTTCCAGGGGATCTTCCCGACCCAGGGATTGAATCAACGGCTCTTACATCTCCTGCCTTCTCAGGCAGGTTCTTTACCTCTAGCACCACCTGGGAAGCCCTTTATGGTTAGTACTATGGTTTTTCTCCTGCCTCTTGAGATTGGAAGACAAAGTCCTGCATATGGACTCAAGCTGACTGCATGATTGCGATATACTGTATTTGCATTAGGAGTCTTGAGCCTAGTAACAAGAGATAGAGAAGTATCTTATGGACAAGACACAGAATGTGTCTAGAAGTAGAGAAAGGGTTGTACTGTATGGAGAGTTTACCGGCTTACAGTTTTGAGAGAGACTGGGGTAAGTCCAAGGGAGCTAATGGTGGGCTCTCCTAACCTGGTAAATATGATAATATCTATCTGTGGGGTGGCAAGTGCTTAAACACAGTGTTGGTCAGGGTCTCCCAGGGGACAAGGAGCCAGACCTGAACGCCCGCTGGTTTGGAGAAGGGAGGCAGGGACTCAGAGGTAAGGACTTGAATTCCATTGGAGTTCTTTCTCCCCATCCTCTTCTCTGCTTTCCTGTATATGGATTTCTTTCTCTCCCCCTACAGACAGCTTTCCTCACACAGTAGCAGACATGGGAGTCCACCTCATTGGGCTCCCAGTCAAAAGACTCTGTGACCAAAGAAGGAAGGGTTCTTCTGTTGGGTCCAGCCCAGAATATCCTGGGTTGGGACACTGTTGGGTGACAGGTCCATCTCTACACCAGTCACTGGAGCCAAGAGGCTAGTTGTGTTTCCTTAAACTCTGTAAGGTTCACTTTCCTTATGTGTAAAATGGGGATAGTATTAACACCAACCAGGACTTCCCTGCTGGTCCAGTGGTTAAGACTCTGTGCTTCTAATGCAGGAGACATGGGTTTGATCTCTGGTCGGGGAACTAAGATCCCACATGCCATGTAGAGCAGCCAAAAAAAAATTGACACTAACCACTACTAAATGTATCTATCTTACACTAACCACTAAATTTATCCTTCTTCAACCACTACTAAATGCTTTGCTGTAAGTGAAGATTAAAATGATTTAAATGAGATAATGCATGTAAAGTACTAAATTCTGTAAGTGGCACATAGTAAATAAATGCTCGAAAAGTCCGTTGTCTATTTTGGCAATTGTTAAAGCTTTGTGATCTGCTCAAACCACAGCATCTGGTCTTCTACTTGTAACCCAAATGGTGAGGCCTTCTTGTCAACTCACCCCTATTCCTATGGCTAGACTGGAGTTATGTTGAATAATGTACATAAAATACCACAAAATCACAAGTGTAGGAAAGTGTGAGAAGGTCAGCAAAAGTCAAAACCAGAATCATACAATTTAGGACTTAAAAGAACTTTTCGTTATTTCAGAGAATAAAACTTGCACCCTTACTTGCCTACCTAGAGGCAGAAAATATAAACTAGTGCCTTGTTGTTGTTGTTTAGTTGCTAAGTCGTGTCTGACTCTTCTGTGACCCCATGGACTGTAGCCCGCCAGGCTCTTCTGTCCATGGGATTTCCCTGGCAAGAATACTGGAGTGGGTTGTCATTTCCTTCTCCAGGGGATCTTCCCACACCAGGGATCGAACCTACGAGTCCTGCGTGGCAGGCAGATTCTTTACCTCTGAGCCACCAGGGACAGCCTTGAACTAGTGCCTAAGATTCTGTTATCATGAAATGATAGCATACTGGATTTGCACGCTGGTGAGCCAGTCTCTCTAGCGTTGCTTTGCTCTAAGGCCTCTGCTTTTCCCTTCTGTAAAATGGGGATATTGATATTCCCCTTCGACTCCCACGCTAGGGTGCAGTGAGACTTGATGAGGCAGTTTTGGTAAAACGCTTTGAGCTTAGCTAATGAAAGGCTCCAGGAAGTCACTCAGCTCTATTATACAGACTCTTCATGATCATGTGTGTTTGGAGTGAGAAGCTGGTTGGCACTACTTCAGACAACTGCAAAGAAACACAGATATGCTAAACTGTCTTTTTAAAAATAGAGGTTAAGTCAAAATGGAAAGTTTGGCCCAGTCGCTATCTTGTCCGAGAAGGGCCTCATGCCTGCATCGTGTAGGATCTTTGTTCCCTGACCAAAGTTGAACCCATACCCCATGCATTGGAAGTGTGGAGTCTTAACCACTGAACCCCCAGGGAAGCACCCCGTTTCCTCATTTTAACTTTTCCATTCATTCCTCGGGTCAAGCATCATTTATTACACCAAGGTGTCAGATCTCCTTTACCACAGTGGAGTTTCAGTTAGATAACGTGAATTTTGGATGAATTACCATTGAGTTAACAACATATGAGTTATATGCTAATTATATCTCAATAAAACTGGGAGAAAAAAACCCCAATATATGAGGAAAGTTAATTGTGTGCTATATAAGAGCAAATTGAAAAACTTTTTGTTTTAAATTGAAGTATAGTTGATTTACAATATTGTGTTTCAGATGTATGGCACAGGGATTCAGAATTTTTGCATGTTCTAGTCCATTATAGTTTATTACAAGATAATACGTGTAACTCCCTGGGCTATATAGTATATCTGTGTTGCTTACCAATTTTATGCATAGTAGTTTGTTAGTCCCATTCCCCTAATTTGTCCCTCCTCCTTTCCCTCTCCCGAGCTCTGGTAACCATTAGCTTGTTTTCTAAATCTGAGTCAGTGTCTGTTTTGTATATACTTTGATTTGTATTATTTCTTAGATTAGCCAGTTGACTTATTTCACTAAGTTTAATATTCTTTAGGTCCATCCATGTTGCTGCAAATGGCATTATTTCATTCTTTTTATGGTTGAGTAACATCCCATTGTCTATATGTACTACATCTTTTTTATCCAGTCATCTGTTGATGGACATTTAGGTTACTTCCATGTCCTCGCTACTGTGAATAGTGCTGCTCTGAACACTGGGGTGCATGCATCTTTTTTAATTAGTATATGCATTTAAAAAATAGTTTTTTAGGACTTCCCTGGTGGTCCAGTGGTTAAGACTCCACATCTTCACTGCAGGCAGCACAGGTTCAATCCCTGGTTGGGGAACTAAGATCCCGTGGCCAAAAAAAAAGAAAAATAGTATTCCAATAACATACTGAAATGACAATTAAACCATCAAAAAGATATTAACCCAATGGTATACCAGAGGCAGCTGATACTGGTTTATGAGAACTGATTGTTAAATTTTTAGGAATTTTTGGAACAAGTTGTTAAATACAGTTATTTTCAAAGCTAAATTACATAAGCTTACAATTTTAAAAATGACACTGCAAGCAATGGTAATAATTTCTCAAAACTTACCACTTCATAGTAATTTTGCAGTTATATATTCTTTTGAGGTTATTTAGCTACTCTTTATGTCTATTGTGTCTGTGTGGTAGAAATATTATATAATGATGTGCTTCTCGGCATTCCTTCCCATCTGTATGTTCAGTGATGTCCTTTTGGCCACTCAAAATAGCCATCCTCGGAGGACTGACAAGCCAGAAACTGGACCACTACAATCAGGGCCTCCCTCTCCCCACAAGAGCCACTTGTGAAACATTTACCAACATACTCTGTCTAGACTCCTAAGGGAAGGAAATGGCAACCCACTCCAGTGTTCTTGCCTGGAGAATCCCAGGGATGGGGAAGCCTGGTGGGCTGCCGTTTATGGGGTCACACAGAGTCAGACACAACTGAAGCGACTTAGCAGCAGCAGAAGCAGACTCCTAAGGACAAAGAGAGAATAGGAATGGAGACAAAAGTAGGCAAAAAAAATCAACAATATTCGGGAAATTAAAAAAGCAGACAAAAGAGAGGTCATTAATTTAGCAAAGAAGATACAGTCAAAGCCTAAGCCCAGAGGGAGGGAAGCCTGGAAGAGGCAAACCAGCTTCCACAGAACCTGAGAAAGAAACAGAAATCGGTTTCCCCCGTGTAGGACATGAGTGCAGGTGCACTGAAGACAGACGTGTTGAAAATTAGTGCAAGGAACCAGGAGACGCCCTACGTGTCTTCCCACAAACCTGCACGGCCAGGCCACACCCCTGCCCAGCCCTGGGAGAAAAGACTGAATCAGAGATCACGTGGACAGCAGGCACTCCAGGGAGTTGGTGTGTAACCCGCTGATGAAACAGGAGTAAATGACAGCCTGAATTGGGGGTTGTAACAGCCACAGTCTCCTCCCCGCTCTTGGCTCCCGGAGTGCTGGCAGTGAGGCTTACACCCCACAGGCAGACCAGATGATTCATCTCCAGGGAAGCTGGCGAGGCCAAGAGAAAAGACTTACAGAGACTGACCTAGCAGCAAACATCCAGATCACTGCAGAACCACCAGCCTGGAGCCCACTGGGCCACAAACCTTGCCCAAGTACACACATCACTTTAGTGTGAGCAGCAAACCAGCAGACACCAGAAGAAAGACCCTACCATGAAGAAAAGTTATTTGCAAAGTCCAGTTCTATATCCAGACAAGCTACCAAGTGCAACAGAAGAATAAAGACACAAGTCCCCCAAACATTTATCTGCCATGAACCCTTTCTCAGCAATCTACTGAAGGATGTTCTCCAACAAAACAAAGGATAACCCAAGAAAAATGACAGGAGCTCCAGGAAACAGAGGATCCAACAGGAAGAGAAAGAAAGAGGATCCTCAGAATGATGCTGAAGAGAAGCTCTGAGATGTAAGTGGAACCAGTTGAGGGGGAACCAGCTCCGAGTCTGGTGCAGGAAGACAAATCCAGGAAGACAACCCACAGGGAGAGAACAACAACAGAGAGTTTACGACGTGTTCATCACTTTGAGGAGAACCTGAGGGTGAATTACTCAAAAACACCCCCCCCCCCGAAACTATGCAATTAAATATCCAAGGCAATTATTAACTCCAAGATGGGGGGAGATATACCAGAATCAAAATATAACCATAGTACGCTACGTATACAATCAGGCTTCCCAGGTGGCTCAGTGGTAAAGAATCTGCCCGCCAATGCGGGAGGTGTGAGTTAAATCCTTAGATCAGGAAGATCCCCTGCAGAAGGAAATGGCAACCCATTCCAGTATTCTTGCCTGGAAAATCCCATGGACGGAGGAGCCTGGCAGGCTATAGTCCAGGGGATTGCAAAGAGTCAGACACAACTGAGCTACTAGCCGACAACAACATGTATACAGTCAAAATAAGACAAAAACTGATCAGTGATTTAATCAGAAATTGTGAAGTCCCATAATTTATAATATTTTAACGTGCACATGCCTTTCACATTTTAACATCTTGAAAATCAGACTGCACCTTGCAGTCAATGTGATAAGACAGTAACCCTGGTGGTCCACTGATTAAGACTTCAAGTTTCCAATACAGGGGGAGAGGGTTCGACCCCTGGTTGCGGAACTAAGATCCCACAAGCCTCCCTGCTGCTGCTGCTGCTGCTAAGTCATGTCAGTCGTGTCCGACTCTGTGCGACCCCATAGATGGCAGCCCACCAGGCTCCTCCGTCCCTGGGATTCTCCAGGCAAGAATACTGGAGTGGGTTGCCATTTCCTCCTCTAGTGCGTGAAAGTGAAAGTGAAGTCGCTCAGTCGTGTCCGACTCTTCGCGACCCCATGGGCTGCAGCCTACCAGGCTCCTCCATCCATGGGGTTTCCCAGGCAAGAGTACTGGAGTGGGGTGCCATTGCCTTCTCCGACAAGCCTCCCAGTGAGGCCAAAAAGAAGTATTGTTTCTTAATTTAAGTGGGGAGCACTTTTGTTCTTTTGTAGTGACTCATGGATAATGGTACATCTTATGATAGATGGCTTTTAAGATGGGAAAATGAGGGAGTGAATACCTGTGTCCAGGAGGGGAGAAGAAAGCTAAACCCTCATCTTCCATAGCAATAAATCAGTAGAAGATTTCTCAAATTATCAAAGACGCAGCTTTACAAACATATTGTTTAGATTGATGCTGGCACATACCAGGAGTACCACTAAAAACACAGCCAGCGGTTGGCTCAGGATAACAGTAACTGGAGGTAAGGATGGGTGAGGCAGGAAGCACTGGGTTGTAATGTTTTTATAAGCCTTGTACACATGTGAATCTTTGGTGGTGGTGATGTTAGTGGTTCCGTTGTGTCCAACTCTTTGTGACCCCATGGACTGTAGCCCACCAGGCTCCTCTGTCCATGGGATTCTCCAGGCAAGAACACTAGAGCAGGTTGCCATGCCCTCCTCCAGGGGATCTTCCCAACCCAGGGATCAAACCCGGGTCTCCTGCATTGTCAGGTGGATGTGAATCTTTAAACTATACATATTAGAAGTCAAAGTAATATGTACAGAAGTAAGAATAATAAAATTCAGTGCTCCATTTCAAGTGAGAAGTTCTCAGATCGTGAAAATGAAGACAGATCTTTATGGTCTCCGCACCAGGATGAGGAGTCTGTCTCCACACCCCATCCCTGGCTGGTCTTAGGAAGTGTGGCTCTTGGGTGACCTGGACATTGTGCCACATGCCACCTTTCACCTCCCATCTCAGGAAACCCAGCTGCCTGATCTGTCACTCTCAGATGAGACAGCCGGTCTTTGCGGAAAGGGGAAACGGCAGGGCACACGACACATGTTTCACATACTGGTGCTCCCCAGAGCCCTGGAGAATGAGAAAGGAAGCCGGTGGTTTGGCAGGTGCGGGGGCCCCTTCCTGCAGACATCTGTCAGTGGTTCTGGACGCCCAGGCTGCTCCCTTCACAGAGGAAGAACCCTGGATTCCTGATGAGATGAGGCGCCAGCTTGCACCAGCTGCGCGCCAGGCTGGAAGGAGAGGGTGAGAAAACCAGAGAAAGAGCCCGCCTGGAAAAGCAGGAGCTGCCGGATCCTCAGATGTCAGACCTGGAGGCCCCCCTGGCTGTTCCCAGGACATCCGGAGCTTCTGCCAGGGAACTGGGTGAGGTCACTCTTGCTGGTAGTGATCTGGAATAAGCACCCCAGGGAGCTCAAGGTGGGGACCAGCATCTCCCATCCTCTGCCCATCAGACTGACATTCAGCTGCTGTGAAAAGCTGCAGCAGCTGGGGGGAGGCGGCCCTCCCCTGGTCCCCCACACCTCCCACCATCCTGCAACCAATGGGGGAACATATGGCCCAGCAGGGGGCCTCCGGGAGCTGGCGCCGAGGCCCCCCCATGCTTTGATTGGTCAGGCTTGCTTGTTAAATATTTTAAATATCACTCCCTAAGCCAGATCTTATCCGTGAGAGGCCAGAAAGCGACTTCCTGCAGAAACCCCTCCACCTTCCTCTCCCGCCTCTTTCTCCCTCCCGGAGCCCAACGTTTGTCAGAGCAGCACGCAGGGGAGAGTCCTCTGTAGTAAAAATATCTTTTTTTTCTCTGTGCTCAAGGAGAGGCCCTTTTCTCATTCCCCGGGGAGGGCCCTGATGCTCCAGACTGCAAGGAAATGCTCCTATGTGCCTCTTCCTTCTGCTTCCCTAACTAGTTTATCCTGATGAAATTAGGTTAAAATGGCCAGGGAATGGTCCTAAAAGGGGAAAATGAAGTTACTAGAGGGAATGTGCAGCCTCAGGGGAACGTGCCAGTCAGAAGGAAAGCAGGCATGGACTGGGTAGTGTGCCCAGTCCAGCCGGGCTGGCTGGAGGCCTCTGGGTACCACACCCTCTCGCGTTGGCTGCCAGGGTCCCTGTTTCTCTCCACGTCCCCTCTCTCTCAGCTGCCACTCTCCATTTCCAGCAACTGCAGAAGAGGGGTCCCCCAAGTCCTGTAAGGGCTCAGGTCTCAGATATGAGGATGTCCCTAAGGATGCTCTGGGCATCTTTCACGAAGACTTGGGGAGGGGACTTCTCTTGCGCCAAGTGGAGGTTTAACTGCTCTCTTACCCTCAGATGGACGCACGCTTGGGTCTCTCCAAAGACGAGGCCCCCCAGCTCTCCTGGCTCACGGAGAGCCAGGTAACCCAAGGGCACCCCACAAATGGCCTCTGGCCCTCCAGGACGTGCACTGCCATCTGAGGAACACGTCAGTGTGTTCTCTGCTCTACCTCTGTAGAAAACTTTCTCGGCCTTTCAAAATCATAACACTTGGGGCTACTTAGCAGATGATCTTTTTCAGGTTTGTTTCTTATGTTGCTTGCTTGTTTTTATGTGAAATCAAAGGCAGGCTGCAGAGGACTTCCCTGGTGGTTCAGTGGTTAAGAATCCACCTGCCAATGCAGGGGACACGGGTTCTATCCCTTGTCCAGGAAGATTCCATATGCTTGGGGGCGACTAAGCTCATACACCACAACTACTGAGCCCACATGCCCTAGAGCCCATGCTCAACCATGAGAAGCCCGTGCACCTCAGCTGGAGAGCAGCCCCCACTTGCCACAACTAGAGAAAGCCTGAGCGCAGCAATGAAGACTCAGTGCAGAAAAAATAATACATAAATAAAAAATTTAAAAAAAAAAAAAAAAAAAAGCAGGCTGCAGAGTGGAAAGGGCCCACCCAGTAAAGACTTGGAAAACCGTGCAAATCCTTGTCTCTCTGACCAAGGCCTTCTCTTCCTGAAATGCCTCCCCCAAAGGGATGTGGTAAGTAGTAAATTTAACCCAGTTTGTAAAATGCCTTTAAAAAGTGTAAAGTAGCTGTGTGAATTTAAGGGGCACTGGTTTTCTCTTCTGTTCTAGCAAACTTGTGACCACTCTATATGCACTGGCTGCTTGGGATGGGGGTCTCCCCGCCACCATGGTGGGTGGGCTGCAGCGTGTCGAGGATGCCTACAGCCCTGCTAAAGCACCACAGGCACTGGACCAGCTGGGGAGGGTGACCAGATGGCCAGAGTAGAACAGCTGATGTGCAGAGGTAGCTTGTTTAACACAGAGAAGAGCAGCTGGTCCAGGGGGCTGTGGTTACAAGTCTTCAAATGCATCCTTTGTAGGGAAAAGATGAAGGTCTTCTGTATAGCCCTGAGAGGTGAAACCAAGTGAGCTCAGTGCTAGGATTTAAGAGGTCAGATATTTTTTTTCTTTAACCATCTTAACCATTTAAAAGTGCATAATCCAGTATTGTTGAGTATATTCACATCATTGTACAACAGATCTAGAACTTTCTCATCTTGCAAAACTATACCCATTAAATCAATTAAGTTAAATTAATATATACCCATTAAATACTAATTCCCACTCACCCAAGCCCCTTTCTGCATTCTGTCTCCATGCCTGTCACCATTTTAGATATTTTCTGTGAGTGGAATCCCACAGTATCTGTCTTGTTGTGACTGACTTATTTCACTTAGTGTGGTGGTGGTTTAGTTGCTAAGTCATATCTGACCCTTTGCGACCTCATGTACTATAGCCCACCAGGCTCCTATGTCTACGGGATTCTCCAGGCAAGAATATTGGAGTGGGTTGCTATTTCCTTCTCCAGGGGATCTTCCCCATCCAGAGATCGAACCTGGGTCTCCTGCATTGCAGTCAGATTCTTTACAAACTGAGCCACCAGGGAAGCCCTCACTTAGTGTAGTGGGTTTTAAGTTCATCCATATTGCAGCCTGTGATAGGACTGTCTTCTTTTTCTAAGGCTACATAATATTTCTCTATGTGTATAGACCACATTTATCTACTCATCTGTTGACTGGCATTTGGGTTGCTTCCACCTATTGCAGCTATTGTGAATAACGGTGCAATAAATATGGATGAGCAACTATCTCTTTGAAATCCTGCTTTGAATTCTTTTGCGTATATGCCCAGCAGTGGAATTGCTGGATTATATGCTAGTTCTATTTTTCATTTTTTGAGGAAACTCCATACTGTTTTCCATAGTGGCTGCACCATTTTACGTTCCCAACAACCGTGCACAAGGGCTTCAGTGTCTCCACATTCTTGCCTACACTTGTTATTTTCTCATCTGTTGACAGTGACCATCCTCATGGCTATGAGGTGATATCTCATTGAGGTTTTGATTTGCATTTATCTGATGGTGATAAATTTATCTGTAGTGATACTGAGCATCTTTTCATATGTCTGTTGGCCATTTTTATATCATCTTTGGAGAACTGTCTGTTCAAGTTCCTCTGTCCATTTTTAAAGTGGGTTATTTATTTTTTGTTGTTTTGGTTGATTTCTAGAAGCTCCTTATAAACTCTGGATATTAATTCGTTACGAGATAACATGATTTGCAAATATTTTCTCCCATTTTGTAGGTTGTCTTATTATTCTGTTGATTGTTTCTGTTGACACGCTGAAGTGTTTAAACTTAATGTGGTCTCATTTGTCTATTTTTGCTTTTGTTGTCTAAAGGCATATATTTATGAAATGCGTATTAGAGAAGTAAAGTGATACATGTACAGGTTAAAAATGTCAAAATAAAGATATATAGATATAAACATTTGTGTATGTCTTTGTGTACATATATCCATACACATGCACACATAAAATTCTCCCTGCTACCCCTGACACCCAGGCTCACAGTTTCCTTTCTCAGAGACAACCACAGTTGTCAGTATCTTTCTAGATAAAACTTAAACATACATTCATGCATATCTTTATTTTCAATTATATAAATGTCATTTGTATCTTTTTAAATTTTCTAATACATTTTATTTGGAAAACTTTACACATCTAAGGGTTTGGAAGACATCAGTAATTTTTTAAACTATACAATCTGTTCTGCACCAGAATTTCCTTCTCTTCACATGTATTATTGAGCTTTTCCCCACTAAACAACCTAACCAGGGGCAGAAGAACCAATGTAAAGACTTTCTGGTCTTTCTACTCTCTCATGTCAGCGCATGAGAATGGCTTCATTGTTTAACAGCTACCTGATACTCCATAGAACAGACACTCCATAATTTGTTTAATCAGTCCCCTGGTTAAACATTTAAATTATGTCCAGCCTTTTGCTTCAGTGAATATCTTTGACACATGTCTTTGAGCCCATGGGGACTATATATCTGTACAGTAAAGATTAAAAGTGGAATTTCTGGTCAAAGGCTTTATGGATTTTACACTTTGATAGATATTGCCACATAGTGGGTAGTGAGTGTGTGTGAAAGTCACTCAATCGTGTCCGACTCTGTGACCCCAGGCACTATACAGTCCATGGGGTTCTCCAGGCAAGAATACCTGCGTGGGAAGCCGTTCCCTTCTCCAGGGGATCTTCCCAACCCAGGGATCGAACCTAGGTCTCCCACATTGAAGGTGGATTCTTTACCAGCTGAGCCACAGGGAAGCCCAAGCTACCCACAGGGAGTGGGTAGCTTATCCCTTCTCCAGTGGGTCTTCTCAACCCAGGAATCGAACCAGCATCTTCTGCATTGCTGGTGGATTATTTACCAACTGAGTTATCAGGGAAGCCTATGGTGGGTAGATTTTACCACAAATTAAGAGAGAATTTTAGCAATCTAAACTGCCCTGAATGGTGTGGATTACTTTAGGAGACTGTGGGTGCTTTAAGGAAATCAAGACCAGGTCACAAATCAACTTGTTAAGAATGTAACTGGATGTATTCAAGCGCTGTAACCTCATGGACCACAAAGTACCTTTGACTTTGATATTGCAGCTTTCTTATAAAAGGTATAGCCCAAGAGACTTCACATTTTTTTTGCTGAATATTGCTCAGTGATAAGCAAGATGTGGGCTTGATCTGCACCGAGAGGTGCATGAAAGTTGTCTGTTAATACAACGCATGCCAGACGAGGCCCCTGGGTGAAGCGATGCTCTAAATTAAGGACTTGCACATGCTATGCTTGTACCACGTGGCCCTTGGCAGGTGGTTGGAGCGGATATGTGGAGGCCCTCCTTGTCCTTTCCGTCCATCATCACTCATATTGTACACATCCGGAACTCCACATATAGAAGAGTGCCCTGCAGGAGGTGTGGCCAACAGGGAAAGCTGCTTCTGCAAGAGCCCTCTGTCAAGGTCCACAGCAGCCGAACCATGACCTGTGTGTTGTAATCAGACATGAGGAGCCTGCTCATTCCCCTCACTAATTAGAGAACAGAGGCTTCCCAGGGATGGAAAATCCCCTACCTTGCGCCAGCTCATTTAATTTCCAGCTATTGATTTTTTTTTTTTTTTTGGAAGATCTTTCCTGAATATTCATTGGAAGGACTGATGCTGAAGCTGAAACTCCAACACTTTGGCCACCTGATGTGAAGAACCGACTCATTGGAAAAGACCCTGATGCTGGGAAAGATTGAAGGCGGGAGGAGAAGGGGACGACAGAGGATGAGATGGTTGGATGGCATCACCGACTTGACAGACATGAGTTTGAGCAAGCTCCAGCAGTTGGTGATGGACAGGGAAGCCTGGTGTGCTGCAGTCCATGGGGTTGCAAAGAGTGGGACACGACTGAGCGACTGAACTTAATTTCTATATACCGAACTGAGCTGACATCTGTCCCCCTTTAAAGTCAGTTTACTGGCTTTCGTTTTTCCTTATAGAGTCATTAAATACAAGATTCTTCACCTACATTCTAGGCCTTAAGATGCCTGAAAGCACCCATCAGGTGTCCACTCAGTCTTCTCCTCTTTGGGTTCAGTCTCAAGTCTTCACCGATTTCTTCTGTGGCGTGTTTTCCATATGTCCACCACTGTAGTTCCTCTATCTGAACATATATCTTCCAAGCAGTCAAAGGCCGCTGAGAGTGTGCTGCCCAGCACTGGGCCTGCCCCTGGCCAGGGAAGGATGAGATGGAATCGTTTCCTTGTTTTCCTGTGGTTCTTTTCTTTTAAACAACGGAGCCTATAAATGGCAGGCCAGAGATTTCTTGCTTCTTCAACCTAACATGCCTTTCCATTTTGGGGGTAAAAGCCTTCTGACTTCCCATTGGGAAATTCCTCTTCCCTTATTCTGACAACTTTTGAGGGCACCTCAGTCAGGATTCTCCCTGCCCCCTCCTACTGGAGTGCAAGGGTGCACAGAGAACCCAGTTGAAGCCATTCAGACTCTGGTTCCTAGGACTGTGAGCCTTGGGGAGAATGATGTAACACAAAACAGTGGAGCAGATGGAGCATGGAGGGACAGAGTCTGTCCATTCATTCCAGCTAACAGCCCGATCCTCTTCTTCCTGAGCCTTGGCCCTTCCGCATCCAAACTATTCCTTTCCAGCAAAGTCCTCTGACACAACTAAGTGTGTCAGAGTCTGTTTCCATCACTTGCAGCTAAACCATTCTGACCTCATCAGGTAACCTTGCCCTTGTACCTGTCCCAACAGGGGTGCATTGTGGATCAGATTCCAGATCTAACTCCAGGTTATGATCTGTTTCTGTTCACACTTCTGATAACAAAGGTATGTATGTTTGTTTGTTTGTTTGTTTCCCCAACTCCAACCAATTCTCCAGCTCTCTGGACACCAACTGGGTGTTCTAATTCAGTTCTGACACTTACTCCCCAGAGTTAGCAGGGATCCCGCAGGTTCAGGGCTCAGTCCTACAAAACTGTACCTTCTTCAGGCGCCAACCCCAGGTTCCAGGGCCTCCTGCCATCTGACCCGTGACTGGCCAGCTAGAAAATCAGAGGTTCCCACAACTCCCTCTTCAGATCCAATAATTTGCTACAACAGCTCACAGGACTCAGGGAAGCAGTTTACTTACAGTTTTTGTTGCCATTTAGTCGCTAAGTCATGTCCAACTCTTTTGCGACCCCAAGGACTGTAGCCCACCGGGCTCCTCTGTCCATGGAATTTTCAGGCAAGAACACTGGAGTAGGTTGCCATTCCCTTCTCCAGGGATTGAACCCTGGTCTCCCACACTGCAGGCGGACTCTTTACCATCTGAGCCACCAGGGAAGCCCAGGACATTTAAATCGATAGTCAGAGTAAGGATATAAAGGATATAAATGAACAGTCAAATGGAAGAGATGCATGGGGCACAGTATTAGGGGAGGGGTTAGGTGGAGCTTCCACGCCCTTTCTGGGCACATCACCCTCCCAGTACCTCAGTGTGTTCACCAACCCAGATGCTCTCTAAACTCCATCATTTAGGGGTTTTGATGGAACTTTCATTATATATTGATCAAATCTTTGGCTTCTGGTGATTAATTCAAGTCTCTGGTCCCTCTCTCCTCGCCGGAAGCCAGGAGGTGGGGCACAAAGTTCCAACACTTTAATCACTTAGCTGGTTCCTCTAGTAACCAGCCACCATCTAGAAACTCTCAAGTGCCTCTTCCCTGAAAAAAAGTTACTTCATTAGCATAATCTCAGGTTTGGTTGAAAGGGGCTTATTCTGAATAACAAAAGTTGCTCTTCTCAGCTCTATTGGGGCTTCCCTGGTGGCTCAGATGGTAAAGAATCTGCCTACAATGCAGAGGAGACCAAGGTTTGATCCCTGCATTGGGAAGATCCTCTGTAGAAGGGTATGGCAACCCACTCCAGTATTCTTGCCTGGAGAATCCCACAGACAAAGGAGACTGGTGGGCTACAGTCCACGGGGTCTCAAAGAGTTGGACATGACTGAGCGACTAACACTTTCAGTTCTATGACTCAGGAAATTCCAAAGGTTTTAGAAGCTCTTGTACCAGGAACTGGGGAATGGTGACCAGATACAGATTTCTTATTCTGTCATAGGATCACACAGGTGCTGCCATTAACTTACATGTCCCCTTGTTCTGTACTTGGAAAGTCGATTTGGGACAAAAACATAGCCTTTGAGGATCATGAGTCTCCCTCGTCTGTTCCCACCTATTTGTCACAAGATAGCTGTCTGCTGAGTTGCTAACTTACATCAAGATCCATTCAAGCCACTGCCAAAGCGTGAAGCACCTAATCAGAGCTCATGAGTATCAGTGGCTAATCTACCCTGTGCCTGTCTTCAAAGCAAGATAATCAGTGTTCACAGAGGTTTCCTAGCTGGTCAATAAGTGATAAGCCTGAGCTTCAAACCCAAGTCTGGAAGCTCTAAAGCCAGGGAGAAATGAGGGATTCTCACAGAGTTCACAGCCCACAAGCAACCTGGGGAGAAGCTGTATTTTCAACTATTTCGGACGACCTGGAAGAAAAGGGTGGAAGAAGTCCACGGGGCCTCCTTCAGGATGCAAAAGCCCGTCTCAGACTCTGTGTGAGGCAGGAGGCAGATGCTTCCCACCCTCCCCGGGTAAAGTAATTGGAGATTCATTCCCTATTGACCAAAACTCCAAGACAAGAATAGCAGGACAGTTAAGGGAGGAGGCTGGGCCCTGCTCAGACCACCTATTTCTCGTTCTCAGAGTCAGGAGACCTCCCTGACCACACATGTGCAGAAAGGCTCCTTGGAAGCCAAAGGGGAGTAATGTCAAGGGATGCTCAACCCAGATGCCTTTGCGGTAAAATCCCATCTTGGCCAAGAGATGAGTGGGAATCCATGGGAGGATCCTGAGATATACCAAATATGAATTGTGGACTAGGCAAATCAAAATGACTGGACAAAAGAAACCGGAAGAAATGCCCCACAAATGTAATTCAAATGACCATGAGGGTGCGACTCAGGCACTCTTCCCTCTGAGTCTGCCCGTGTGCCTATCCACACGTACTGTACTCTTTTCCTCTTAATAAATACTTGACTTGTTTCGCTGCTTTCCATCTTTGTGGCAATTCTTTTCTGCAAAGCAAAGGGCCGGGGCCCTTGTCACTGACCACTGGTCTAGCAGCTAGGATCCGATGCTCTCACTGCCGCGACCCAGCCCAAGCTCCGCTCCAAGCTGTTGCAGGCTGAGGCTACCCGAGACCACAGATAATTTAACAGCCAGAAGTTGAAGTCACTGAGTGTTGAGATAGAGGTTTAAGGCATCAGGTTTCCTGTGACTGAGACCTGGTGGGGAAGGCTCCTCCCACCTGACTTGTTCTGCCTCCCAAGCACTGGACTGACAGCCTGATGCACCTCCCGTGAGTGTGGCAGCATCTTTTGGATTAGGAGGTCATGAGAAAAACAGCCCTGCTTCTCACAGCACCCGCTCACCCCGCCTCCTCTCCCCAGCAGCCTATCTTGCTCCAGCAGGGACAGCTCTCAGGAGAAGGAATTAACAGTATAAGAGATCTGACATGAACAAGGACAAGACAAACATTGTGGGAAATGTCAGTTATATTAACATAGATTTAGATGTTGCTTTTACTCGAGTTCTTGTTTGGTTTTGTTTTTATTTTATTTTCGGTTGGTTGGTTGTTTTGTTTTCTCACCAGCTTTGGGAGTTTCAGAGCCTGATTTTTATAACCTTGGTCACTGGGAGAAATTCAATTGATTCCTGTCACTTTAAACATCCTTTTCTGATCACAGCATCTAGAGTACATTTCCTCTTCTTTTTCAACATATCACATTTCTTGGCAGAAACCTCTAGCAGAAAGCACCAAAAATTTTATAATGAGGATAAAAATCAAAATTTCACACATCAGATTTCTCTTGTAGACTATTTCTTCCTGTTCAGTCTTACCCTATTTTAACTTTATTTTAGTGGTTAACGATTTAAAATTTGATTTCAGCATAGTCCATTCATCGTGCAGGGTTTTGATGCCTAAGGGCACTTGCTCTCTGCTCTGACTTTAAAGTTTCTAAACGGAAACTTTGTCTGTGTCACGTTCCAGCAGCAGTCCTCTTTCCGCTCGAATTCCCAGGGTAAACCCCAGAAGAGCCTCCCCGCTTTCCCTGTCTCCATTTCACTTGACTTCCGAGATTTTCCATTTTAAAATGTGTGCTGTGCTCTTGCTTCCAACATAAATGTTTGTGATTGTCCTTAGGAGTAAAAGGTCAAGTTCAAACCCCAGATACCAACACGCACAGCAGGAGCCACGAGAAGAACAGTTCACTGAATGACCAAACCCAGCCAGGGGGCAAAAGGGGCTTTGCCACTTCCAGCTGAACCACCGTGGTCCCCAGACCGTCTGCTTTTCCCCCTGAAAGTGCCTTCCTGTCTCTGCTCAGTGACTCACTCCATCACAAATGTGACCCAGTTTGTTTGGCAAGCTGTGGATTTTTTTAACTCCTGCTGCTTTCTCTGGTCACGACTCTCTCACAGGCGCTCAGCGACGCCCTCTCGGCGTCCGTCTGGCCTCGCCGCTGGGCTGGATGCATGGCTTTCTCCCCAGCTGTTCCTTTCCAGCCCTCTCTCCTCTCCCCAGAAAATCCATATTCCGTTTGCTTTTCTACAGCATTCTGGTATCTCCAGAGTCTCCTTAAAATAAACACTCAGCTCCAAGGGAAGTAGCAGGCAGAACTCATGGAATTGTACCAGCTCAGGAATCTGTTCTGAAGGCAGAGTGGGATGGGGAGCTGGACAAGGGAGGTTATCCGTGTTTAAGGCTGTCCATCATCTCCAAGAGTCTTGGATTCACATTGTCTCGTTTAACGTCCTTGATCGCCCACGGCACAGGTGTAAATGGCTCTTCAGTTTCATGGTAGGAAAACAAGGTTCAAAGAGGTAGAGAACCTGGGCTTCCCTGGCAGTCAGGTGGTTAAGCATCCACCTTCCAATGCAGGGAACGCAGGTTCAATCCCTGGTCTGGGAACTAAGATCCCACCTGCCTTGGAACAACTAAGTCTGGGATGCAACAAAGATCCAGTGCAGTCAAAAGAGGTGAAGAACTTGTCAATACTGAGAGTAAGAGAGAGGCCAGGAGCTGAACTTATGCTTTTAAAAACTGCTGTATAATTTACATTCAGTAAAATACATAGGGACTTCCCTGGTGGCACAGTGGTTAAGAATCTGCCTGCCAATGCAGAGGGCACAGATTCAATCCCTGCCCCAGGAAGATCCGACATGCCACAAAGCAACTAAGCCCATGCACCACACCTACCGAAGCCCATGCTTTCTAGAGCCCACTAGGCACAACTAATGAGCCCCGTGTGCCACAACTACTGAAGCCTGCGTGCCTAGAGCCTGTGCTCTGCAACAAGAGAAGCCCCCCGCAATGAGAAGGCCACCACAACTAGACAAAGCCCAGGAGCAGCAACAAAGACCCAGTGCAGCCAAAAATAAAAATAAATAAAATACACATTTTGTTTTATGTAGATCTTCAGGGCTGTTTGATGAATTTTGACAAATGTATATACTTGTGTAAATACCCCCTAAAAGGATCTAGAATATCCCCATAACCCACAAACTCTGCACCCACACACACCCCTTTTCTAGGAAACCTGCCACCACCTTCTGGCTTCTCCACCCTAGATGACTTTGCCTTGAACCTGTCTTCTGATGCCAGACTCCATATTCCACGTTCTGCCCTTTTTCTATTACACCATGTGGGTCTTTGAAATGAACTCAATCGCACCCACTAGGCCAGCATATCTATAGACAGAGGACTGTAGGGAGCCAGGCCATAGTCTTTAAGCTGAAAAAGTAGATGAGCTGGTGGAGTGGACCCCAGGGCTTGCAATGTGGTGGGGATATAGGGAGCTCAATCCCCAAACCACACAAAAGGCCTCCCTCCAAAGTCCACCGTGACGTTCGGCTCACTGCTCGCCACCTCAACAGCACTTGTTCTCCAGAGGGTTTCTGAAAGAAAATCATTGTAGGGTTTAAAAGAGAGGGATCAGAGTTCAGCTTTGAGATCAAAGACACCGGACTCCAATCTGGTGGAGAAAGATTGCCAGGAGAAATATCAACAACCTCAGATATGCAGATGATACCACCCTTACGGCAGAAATCGAAGAGGAACCAAAGAGCCTCTCGATGAAGGTGAAAGAGGAGAGTGAAAACTAGGATCTTGGCATCCTGTCCCATCACTTCATGGGAAATAGACAGGGAAACAATGGTAAGAGTGACAGGCTTTATTTTCTTGGGCTCCAAAATCACTGAGGATGGTGACTGCAGTCATGATAATAAAAGACCCTTGCTTCTTGGAAGAAAAGCTATGAAAAACCTAGATGGTGTATTAAAAAGGAGAGACATTACTTTGCCAACCAAGGTCCTTATAGTCAAAGTTATGGTTTTACCAGTAGTCACGTATGAATGTGAGAGTTGGACCATAAAGAAGGCTGTGTGCTAAAGAATCGATGCTTTTGAACTGTGGTGTTGGAGATGACTCTTGAAAGTCCCTTGGATTACAAGGAGATCAAACTAGCCAATCCTAAAGGAAATCAACCCTGAATATTCATTGGAAGGACTGATGCTGAAGCTCTAATACTTCGGCCACCTGATGCAAAGAGCTGACTCATTGGAAAAGACGCTGCTGCTGGGAAAGATTGAAGACAGGAGGAGAAGGGGATGACAGAGGACGAGATGGTTGGATGGTATCACCAATTCAATGGACATGAGTTTAAGTAAGCTCTGGGAGTTGAAGGACAGGGAGGCCTGACGTGCTTAAGTTCATGGGGTTGCAAAAAGTTAGACACGACTGAGCAACTGAACAAGACTCCAGTCCACACTTCCAGGATCACCCCACCTCCGTGAGCTGCCACCACAGTGTCTGGGGCCACCAGTAACGGGGAACACTCTGAATTTTTACACTCGTGGGCTTTTCATGACCATCAAGTACATCTGTGCACTGGGAGTTTTGCAGTTGGGAGCCTCTGTTTTTTGGGGGGGGGATGGGGGAAGAAAAACTTGAAAGAAAGGAAATAACTAAAGCCCATTTGATTACACGGTAAAGGGAACTCACTGAAAATTGCTTTAGGTCAAATTCCTATCAGGTTTTCATTAATGAAGGGACACATGATACAATTAACCTTATCTGCTTATCTGCCCACAGTTCTACGTTCTCTTTGTTCACTGTAGCAGGTTAACTGGTTTCTCTTGGTCCATGTTTATACACAGCTTCGAGTAGATCAATGTTTAACGGCTGATCCTCTGGGTGGGGACAACAGCCCTGATTTTGCAGCATCTGCTGGTTTCTGCCTGGCCTTGACGGTGGGGTTGGAAAACAGGCTGTGTGATCAAGCCCCTAGGCCCCCCAACACGCACAACACGTTCACTGATGGAACACGTGTTTCCCCCCAGGTGGCATGGGCAAGTAGGGTTGGCAGGGCAGCCACTGCCCAGCATGCCAGCCATCTCCAGGATGAATGGTGTGCGTGCGGTGGTGGGGGCTGGGGGGGGTCTGACTGCAGTACCTGCTCCTCCCTTAGTGGTCTCCAATCTTCAAAAGATATATTGTACAGTTGAGGTTTTGCACAGGACACCTCTCCTGGGCTGGACTTTCCAGATGAACCTGCAGAGTCATTTCAAAGTGCAGAATAAACATAAGCTAGCCCGAGACAAATTCCCACAAGTTGTCAATCCAGAGATTTTGAGCAACCAGCCTCCACTTTCCATTCCTTTGTCTGAATTACCAGCCGGTCTTTAATAAAAGTTTTTGGACTATCCCTAACTATCCAGCTTTCTTGTTTGGTTTTGTTCTTCCCCTTGGAAGACTGACTGCAGAAGAGCAAGCGTGCCATCATTTCCTGCTTGCAGATGAGCATCTCTGGGCCGGCAGAGAGGAAGGGAGGCAGGAAGGGGCTCGGCCTCAACAGCCGTCAGGAGCTGGCTCTAATGATAACTCCTGCCGGAAGCCCCCACCTGCCGTCAACACCTCATCCACAAAGTGATGATAGTAGGAGAAAAGATTCCTGGATGTTTGCAGGTTTATAAAATGACTTGGGTGGTGGAAAGACTGTTCTCCTTTTTCATCAAATCGAGTCAGGTCAGCCGAGCACCCCGCTCTGTTGGCATTCACAGCACCACGCGGTCTCTTAACCCCTTTAGCGAGTGCTCACCCCATCCTCCAGAACTTGACCTGATTCTGCATGACGTTTCCCAGCTTCCCCTCCACTTCCCGTCCCAATGTTCCCCTGCTCTTTGCCTTCTGCGCCGCAAGTTTCTTTTACAGGAGCGCTGGCATTGCATTTGTGAGCCTTCAGATGACTTTACGTACTTCAAATAATTGTCTTGGCTTCCTGCCTCCTGTTAAGCCCAGATTCTTTCATGTCATATGGTCATTAAATTCCTCATACAGGCACTTTGCTGACTGTTATGGAGTGATTCAAAGATATCCTAGAAGAGGTCTCTGCCTTCAGTGATGCTGTAATCTAGGAGAGGGAACACGGATAGTAATATCAAAGCAAAACTGACAGCTTTCTCTCTGACAGGCTGTTTCCTTCAATCACCTTAGATCTCATAATAATCCTCGAAACAGACACTAATGCTATTCTCATTTGACATATGTGATCACTAAGACTCAGAGAGGTTAAGTAACCTGCCAAAGTCACACAGCTGGTAAACAGTGAATGTAATTACGACCTGGGAGTTCTGGCCCAGGTGATTCAAAAACTTGACCCCTTATCACTGTGTCACGTGCTTAATCGCTCAGTTGTGTCCAACTGTTTGCGACCCCATGGACTGTAGCCCGCCAGGCTCCTCTGTCCATGAGATTCTCCAGGCAAGAATACTGGAGTGGGTTGCTATGCCCATCTCCAGGGGATCTTCCTGATCCAGGGATCGAACTTGTGCCTCTTACATTTATCCCCTGCCTTGGCAGGCGGGTTCTAGCACCACCTGGGAAGCCCTATGTCACGTGCTAAGTATCAAATGATGATAATATGAGGAGGGGAAAGTGCTGATGGCAAAACCAGAGCAGAATTTAAGAGCTGAGTGATCTTAGAAGATGAGTTAAAAACCAGAAGTGCTAGATGAGAACCTTTCCTGTGGGCAGGACTGGGCTCCCTGGCTCCAGGGTACTCTGGCAGAAGCTGGAGCCATCTGTGATGTTTTGGGCGCATGCCAGCATCCAGAAGAGGCCTCTGTAAGTCCTTCAGCTTTTGTGTGATGGTTTTAGCAAATGGCCTAGGAGCTGAGCCTGGAAGGAAGGCTTCTTGTTGGTGTGAAAGGAGAGGAGAAGGCATCTGGGGTGGAAAGAACCTGGGGATAGATCTCCAGAATCAGAGCATACAAGACACGCCTTTCATTGTGACTAGAGTCCCCAAAGGCCACAAAGCATGCCCGTCACTCAGGTCAGGAGTGTATATAGAAAAACACTGCTGCTGTTTGATAGCTAAAGCATCAATAAATGTGATCACTGAAGCGAGTGATTCTCAAACTATGCTCCTGAATTTATTCCATAAATTAGACTCAGGAATTCTACTGGTAAAATTAAATAATTACAGTTATTATCAATTTGCCTGGAGAATCCCATGGACAGAGGAGCCTGGTGGGCTACAGTCCATGGGGTCACAAAGAGTCGGACACAACCGAGCACAGCACAGCACAGAAGCACCCAGGTGTCCCAAAGGCACCTCAACCTCAATATAAGCATTTGAAATTTATCTCTTAAATTTTTCTTCAAACTTTGGCAACTGCTACCCCTTATCTGCCAGTGAACAGTGATACAATAAAACAAATAAGTGAGCAGAGCTAACAGAAATGAGCAGAAAAACAGAAATAACCAATTAGGCTTGGTATGACAGCCTGATTTTTTTTTTTTCATAGACAGTTGGTGGTAATTTTAGATTGCATACATACATTATACAGTCATCCTTTCCACCCATAAAATTGTTCTTAGATCATTTAATAGAAACAACTACATCAATATTTCATGGTGTTCTGCAAAGAGCACGGCGGCTTCAGGGGCCCTCCTTTGCCTGCTGAATGTCTCGTGGCGGAGTGAAGACTGTATAATTACTGCACTGCCCTGTGGATGAGAGTGGAGACATTCTAAGTGTGGGACAGAACTGTTAGGCGGGGAGAGGACATTTAGAAGGGCTGGTGCAACACAGTTCAGTTTAGGGATACAAAGCACAAGGAGGGTCCCAAGCCTCCTCACCCATTCCTTGTGATTCCCCCCATAGCATAAGCTCCCCATCCATGAGGCCGTATCAGAATCACCCTCCAGGAGCTTCCTCCAAATGGATCCACACCGCCACCTCCCCTAAGGATAGCTCTAGCCCCAGGCCTGTCTCAAGCCTTTGGCTTGTGAGAGTCTCAGAGGCCTGGGGGAGGCAGAGGCCACATGTGTATGTGTGTTAAGTGTGTTTGACTCTATGCGACCCCATGGGCTGTAGCCTGCCCACCGGCTCCTCTCTCCATGGGATTCTCCAGGCAAGAATACTGGAGTGGGTTGCCACGCCCTTCTCCAGGGGATCTTCCTGACCCAGGGATCGAACCCGAGTCTCTTACATCTCCTGCATTGGCAGGTGGGTTCTTTACCACTAGTGGCCCCTGGGAAGCCCAGGGGAGGCCATGCACAATGTGAAAGGGCCTTGCAGGCAATCCTCCCACCCCATCACCTGCTTAAGAACCTCGGCCTGGACCCCACAATCAAGACCTTTAAAGATCTGCCTCACCAGTGGTCTAAATGCTCCCATGTTCAACAGTCCTTGTGGCCAGCAGGGGGCTGTGACTCACATCTCCTCCCCAAGCCCACCCGTCTCCCCTGTCCAGCAAGAGAACCAGCCTTGGGATATGATGTCCCAAGCCCGAAAAGCCCCTGCACCTGGTCCTCCTGCAAAGCCAGTGTGGACCTCAGCATCTCTGCCTGCTGGAGCCCGGTTGGCATCACGACCTTGAGCTACTCAGCCTGGAGCTTATGCCACCCCAGCCTCACATGGCTAGAGTCCCTGCCTCTCCTCTGAGGTTTTGACCCGTCGCTAGATGCTGACAATACTGGTGCAGCCTTATGGAGCTGCCTCCGACATGCTACCCAAAGAGCCATCAGGCACTTCCAGCTCAACATATTCCAGACCGACCTTATCCTTTCCTCCTCTGACCCAGCTCTCTCCTGTAACTTCAGACTCAGCAGGCAGTACCACCCTCCACTGGGCTGCCCAAGCTAGAAGCCTGGAGCCCTCACTGAATTCTAATTCTCTCTCCCTTGACCCTTTGCCCATAGCTGATCAAACACCGAGACATCTTATCTACCTGGCCCTCCTATGATCACAGTCCTAGCTCGAGCCCTCACCCTCCCATCTGGATTTACTGTAACAGGTCTCCCAGGCTCAGTCTTTTCCTCATAAATTCCATCCTCAGTAAGGCTGTCAGAAGGTTCTATTAATATTTATTGCACATAAAGCAACTCACATAACCAATGACACCATCATTTCATACAGCCCCAGCTCCTTCATATACAACACAAGCCCCAATTTCACCACCTTTATCCCCTACGTCACCTTCCCAGGTGGCGCTAATGGTAAAGAAAGTGAAAGTGAAAGTGTCAGTCACTCAGTTGTTTCCGACTCTTTGTGACCCCATGGACTGTATAGCCCACCAGGCTCCTCTGTCCATGGAATTCTCCAGGCAAGAATACTGGAGTGAGTTGCCATTCCCTTCTCCAGGGAATCTTCCCGACCCAGGGATTGAACCCGGATCTCCCGCACTGCAAGCAGATTCTTTACTGTCTGAGTGATAAAGAACCTGCCTGTCGATGCAGGAGACATGATTCCAGTTTGATCCCTGGGGTTGGGAATATCTCCTGGAGAAGGGAATAGCAACCCACTCCAGTATTCTTGCCTGGAGAATTCCATGGACAGAGGAGGCTGGTGGGCTCCAGTCCATGGGGTCACAAAGAGTCGGACATGACTGAGTGAATGACACTTTCACGTTGACTTTCACAGAGCAGTCCTAGAGTAGAATCTCATGGAGGATGAAAATGTAAAGCAAACTGCAGTACAGAAGCATTGGAATCCCCAGCCTTCTTCGAGGAAGTAAGTGTCAGTCATGGTTACCACCCCCCTGCCCCGCCAAACCTGTACATCTGTATGGGCATCCCTTGACTTTTAAGACAGCTCCCCGTCTCTGAAACGGAGGCCTGGGGTAAGGGAGCTCACACATGGCCCTCTTTCATTCGGCCCTGATCATCCTTCTCCCTTTCCATATGTGGATTTACAGGAGACATCAGGAAGACCCAACACCCCACCAAGCTCTGTTTTCCAGGCCATGAAGCCGCTAAGGTGCTCTGTCACCTCCTTAGACATACACACATGTCCAGTGTCTCCTCTCCGCCCAGCTCTGCTCCCACGCAGCCCCCAACCCGCTTCCCCTCATGGCCTGAGATGTCCCAACACTGGCTTGGCCCCATTCAGCAGCCACCTGGTGGCATCTTTCCATCCCTGGACTGATGACTGGCTTGGCACCTTGCCAGATGTCTGCTTACCCAACCTCCACGTGGCCTCAGAGAAGGAGCTGACCCTTCGAGAAGCAGACAGTACAGTCAGGCCTTCAAGGGCTGCCCATACCTCTTAGCATGGTGTCAGAGACGAGAAACACAGCTTCCGGCACGGAGACCAGTCCTGTTCCCCCTCTCTGATATTTAGTTCGTATTTACCAAGTGCATGGCCCTCACCTACCACCTCACAAAGGGCGACTGAATATCATGGGTGAGAACCTAGGCTCCACAGACAAGTGAAAGTGAAAGTCGCTCAGTATCTGACTCTTTGCGACCCTATGGACTATATAGTCCATGGAATCCTCCAGGCCAGAATACTGGAGTGAGTAAGTAGCCTTTCCCTTCTTCAGGGGATCTTCAACCCAGGGATCGAACCCAGGTCTCCCACATTGCAGGCAGATTCTTTACCAGCTGAGCCACAAGGGAAGCCCAAGAATACTGGAGTGGGTAGCCTATCTCTTCTCCAGTGGATAATCCCAACCCAGGAATCGAACCAGGGTCTCCTGCATCGCAGGCGGATTCTTTACCAACTGAGCTATCAGGGAAGCCCACAGACAAACCCGGGTTCAAATCCCAGGTCTGGCGCTTGGTGGTTGTGTGACCTTGGGCAAGGCACTCTCAGTGCCTTTCTGTGCCTCAGCTCCTCATCTGTAAACTGGGATGAGAGCAGCGCTGCCTCCGTCAGAGGGTGACTCTGGGGAATGAACGAGCTAATGCAGGACAGTGCCAGGGGCACTGCGAGGGCTACGCAAGTACCATTCCCATTGTGTGAGCTTGTATCTCATCAACCCCACTTTACAGATGAGGAAAGGGGACTGAGACACAAGCCGGGCTGGGGCCGAGGTCCTCCACATCAACGTCCTCACCCCAAACGATGCACACGGCCCTGATGCCTTCCACCGAGGAGCCAGGCCTCCTCGCCCAAGGGTTAGACTGGGCAAGACAGTCTGCATCTTCATACAGACGTTGCTTATCTTGTTGGTAGGAAACGTGCTCCAAGTTAATTCAAAAGTAGGAAATGTCCCATACTAAGAAACAGTTCTTTTTATGAAAACTAAAGCAAAGGACCAAACACCCTTACCAGCTAACACCCAACCAAGCCACTGCATGAGCCGGAAAATGATGGGGTAGCAGAGCAAGGGCTCCGAGTTTTGAGTCTTGACTTGATGTTTTCAACAGACAACTCCACGGTTCCCCCCCCCCCCCCGCCCCCGGGAACCTAGCACACAGACCGCGCCTGCAGGTGGGCCCCTTCTCCTTCAGCTGCCCAGGGTCGTTTGGCAGGAAGCACGTTGGTGCCCTGGCGGTTTCTGGGGCCGAGGGAGCTAACTGCCAGGTTAGACTTCTGCAATTAGAGCCCCCAGGGACCAGCTGCCTGAAATAAGACATTGTTGCTCTAATTTAGAAAGGGTCAGGCAGTAGCCCTTCTGCTGTTGCAGTTGCTAAGTTATGTCCGACTCTGCGACCCAATGGACTGACTGCAACACGCCAGGCCTCCCTGTCCTTCACTATCTCCCTGAGTTTGCTCAAACTCATGTCCACTGAGTCAGTGATGCTACCCAACCATTTCGTGCTCTGTCATCCTCCTCTTCCTCTGCCTTCAATCTTGCCCAGCATCAGGGTCTTTTCCAAATGAGTCGGCTCTTCGCATCAGGTGACCAAAGTATTGGAGCTTCACCTTCAGCATCAATAGCCCTTCTAGCACAAGGGGCAGAGAAGGCAATGGCACCTTACTCCAGTACTCTTGCCTGGACAATCCCATGGACGAAGGAGCCTGGTGGGCTGCAGTCCATGGGGTCGCTAAGGGTCGGACACGACTGAGCAACTTCACTTTCACTTTTCACTTTCATGCACTGGAGAAGGCAATGGCAACCCACTCCAGTGCTCTTGCCTGGAGAATCCCAGGGACGGGGGAGCCTGGTGGGCTGCCATCTATGGGGTCGCACAGAGTCAGACACGACTGAAGTGACTTAGGAGCAGCAGCAGCACAAGGGGAAACTCGGTATGGAAAAATTGACTTGAGTTCAGGTTTTGTGGTGACAAACAGTGAGATAAACGGGAGTGCTGCAGTTGGATGATTAATGAAGTACGGGAGCCCTTGTGCTTGGCTTTGAAAGATTATAAATACATGGGTCTCATTGAGCACAGCCCGTCAGTTACAAATTGCAAGTCATCTTTCAGTTGTCGTCCCTTCCCGCCTCTTGTTTTGAACAGAATGAGCACACAACCTTGAACTCACCAGCTTCGGAGTCCCAGGCGGCCCGGGAATCTGGAGACACACCTGCACACAGACGGCTCTGCTTGAGTTCAGTTAACAAGACGTTCAGCAAAGCTTTGACCTGCAACGTCCCTGCCCCTCACTGCACGCTTTGGTGTTGACTGGGAGGCTTGGTTCTGACTGCTCTGTGTTCAGGGGTTGTTACTTCATTAACATAAAGAGCTGTACGGGCCATTACTTTTTAAAATGTAGTAGATGTATTTGTGTTTGGAGATGCTTAGTAATACTCTCAAGCATCCATTGTTAGAAGCTGCATGCTTTCAGGAAGGGAACATTATACCTGAAAGATATGTTTGAAGAAAACAACCATGTGGCGACGATCCACAGTATTCCAGGGAATTTGTAGTGAAATCATTACATCCAATATAACTGGGGCTGCTTCGTGATTTCAGTCTTTGGTGTGATACACACACACACACACACCCCAACAGCAAGCATATATGCTCTCCAGCTTAAAATCTCAGCCTCAGCAATACAAAAGACACTTGAATCCTCCGTCTCAGACTCAGCCAGAGCCTAACAGAGTCTTCTAACAAGAATTCCCTTGTTCTGTCCCTCAGTTGCGTCCGACTCTTTTTCGATCCCATGGACTGTAGCCCCGCCAGGCTTCTCCGTCCATAGGATTTCCCAGGCAAACATACTGGAGTGGGTTGCCATTTCCTTCTCCACGGGATCTTCCTGATCCAGGGATTGGGTCTCCTGCTTGGCAAGCAGATTATTATTATTTTTTTTACCACTGAGCCACCAGGGAAGCCCCATGAATTTCCTTACCTTCTGAAATTCAGGACAATAGGTATTTAGTTTACCTGGGCTCACTGTAATTAAATTCAACTTCATGCTTCCCTGATGGCTCAGATAGTAAAGAGCCTCCTGCCAAGGAGGAGACATAAGAGACACAGGTTTGATCCCTGGGTCGGGAAGATCCCCTAGAGGAGGGCATGGCAACCCACTCTAGTACTCTTGCCTGGAGAATTCCATGGACAGAGGAGCCTGGTGGGTTACAGTCCATGGACTCGAGAAGAGTTGGACATGACTGAGAGACTAACACTTTCACTTTTTACTTCATCTTAATTGGAAGAGAAATTTTCAAACTGAGAAAACAGCCTCCCTCCAAGTTGACTCAAATATGAGAAAAGCACGGTTTGATTGCTCTTGTGTTCATTCCTTTTCCTTAAATGCATCTGCCAGAATGGTTCCTGTTCTTTAAGCAGATCAGTTGAGCAATATCTGATCAGGTTCCCTTTACAACACATTTCTTTCTCCTCACTGTATTTCTTCCAAACAACTAAAGTATTAAATATTTCATAACCTGTGGGGCTTGCACCTGGCAGAGTGGCTCAGCCGGAGCGGTCTAGCTTCACACAGTACTGCCCTTGCCAAGCGCTCCCTCATCCCCTCTGTTCTCCAGAAGGCTCTGTGAGTCAACAGATACCTGAAGTGCTTCCTCCTCGGGGGAGAAAACAGGCAAAGACTCCTGCCCTTATCCTGCTCTTATTCACCGTCCCTGTGAGTTATGGGATAGAATTTCATCAGAAAAGATGGGACAATTGACTAAACTCTGGTTCCAAAAGCAACCCACAGGAAATCAGAGTTACAACGAATATCCCAAGATTTTTTTTGTTGTGTTCAAAGGCAGGGTGGACTCAAGCATGATCACCCACCAGTCACCTGGAAGTCACCGGTGTCCTCACCTGTGGTTTTATCCCTACATGCAGTCAGTCACCGGCTTCCCAGGTGGCGCTAGTGGTAAAGAACCCACCTGTCAATGCAGGAGACAGGGTTTGATCCCTGGGTTGGGAAGATCCCCTGGAGGAGGGCATGGCAACCCACTCCAGTATTCTTGCCTGGAGAATCCCATGGACAGAGGAGCCTGGGGGGGCTACAGTCCATGGGGTCGCAAAGAGTTGGACACGACTGAAGCAACTTAGCACGCACGCATGCAGTCGGTCACCTCATGCTGTTTCGGGTTCCTCTCGCCAGCCTGCAATCCCCCGTGGTCTTTGCTCCCTCGTCCTGCCCCCGCCCCTCGCTGGGCTGGTTGTCTCTGGGCTGCAGTCCTGTCTTCCCTGTCCCTCCAGCCACGGCTGCAGCAGTGAGGGCTCCAAATACAAATTCAACCAACTCTTCTTTCTAATGGGCTCCCCACCACCTGCAAAGGAGAGTCCCACTGCCTTCACAGGGCATGCAGAGACCTGTAGGTTTGTGTGCTGGCCACCCCTCTTCTTCCCCACAACCACACACACCTCACTGTCCTGCAATTAGCTGTGTGTGTGTGCATGTGTGTGTGTGTGTTGGGGGGGGACTCGCCCCTTCACTGTGAGACCCTGGCAGGCAATTTGTCTCTTTCAGATTCGGACCCCCAGTGCCTAACATGGGAAGAGCTCCCTTACTAAATGAGCATATAACCGAGAAAATAATTTTTATACCCTGCCTTATTCCAGACACGATTTGAGCTAGCAACTGAGGAAAGTTTACAATCTCCATCCCAATCAGACTGTAAATATACTGAGACAGCATATAGGTTTGTGAACACATCAAATAAGCCAGGAGGTCTGTGACCACCTTGGGGAGTGGGGGGAGCTTCACTATAAATGTTAATAATGGCTATCATTTGACCAATGTATCAAAAACTTCATATTAAATCCTCACAGGTCTCTAATGTGGAGTTTTCTCTTTTTACAGGTGAAGAAGGAAAGGTTAATAAACGTGTCTAGAGTCATATGATCAACAATGAGAGAAGATTCAGTGCTGGGGACTTTTTATCTCCACATCCCAGGCTCCACCCACTGTGCCATGCCCCCTCTCTGTTTAAAGCTTGGCTTCTAACCCTGTGAGCGCTGCCAACATCTTAAAACAGTTTGCTTATGTCATGGTCAGCAAAGGGACACTGCAGCGTGGCCTTAAAGGAAGAGGTTAGAATTCATGCTGAGAGGTAGTATTGCCCGAACCCTGATCGAATCTTTATTTATCCCCAACCCACATCTCCAGAGATCTTCCCCACGGGCTCAGATAGTAAAGAATCTGCCTGCAATGTGGGAGACCCAGGTTTGATCTCTGGGTCGGGTATATCCCCTGGAGAAGGGAAGGAGGACAAAGGGGCGATAAAGGATGAGATGGTTCAGTGGCATCACTAACTCAATGGACAGGAGTTTGAGCAAAGACAGTGAAGGACAGGGAAGCCTGGTGTGCTACAGTCCATGGGGTCGCAAAGAGTCGGACACAACTGAACAGCTGAACAACAACAACAACAATCATACCTACAGGCTCCTACTCAGGAGCCTTAGAAGCTGCTGAAAAGACACTTTGACCTAAGCTAGTCACCAGGCAACCTGACCATTGGCATCAATTGCCCAAAGGGTAACTTGAAAATGACTGTGAAACCTGCAGATGAAAAGGTTCACTGCAAACCCCTCTGCAACTCCTCTGGGTGGTGGGATGTCAGGTCTGCTTTCTAGGGATGGAATCAGTCTCAGAGGCTGGAGACAGAGGCGGCACACTTGGATTCCAGGCTCTGAGGCTGAGGCTATGGAGAGGGGATGTTCAGAGAGATGTCTCTGGGAAGAGACGCAGTGACTTAGATGCTTGGGAGCCAAGTGGATCCCCTCCTAGGTGGGTTCAGTGTCTGGCAGACTTGTTGCCAACATGCTGCTCCTCTGAATAGCTAGCATGTTCAAGGAGTCCACCTTATCACTGGAAAAGGCAGAGAGAAGTCCCCAGCAGGGAGACAGGCAAACCCTCCACCAAGACCCAAGAGCATATTGTGGAGGTGTGACTGAGGATAGCATGGAGAGGTATGGAGGAGGAGGTATAGGCACGGAGAGGAGGTGGCAGGAGGGAGCTGGAACCAGGCCCTGAACCAAGATGAAAACTACTGTCCTCCAGCTTCCCTCGGGGTACAGTGGTTAAGAATCTGTCTTGCAGTGCAAGGGATCCTGGTTCCATCCCTGGTCCAGGAAGAGCCCACATGCCCAGGAGCAGCTAAGCTTGTGCGCCACAACTACTGAGCCAGCTCCCTAGAGTCCTTGAGCTGCAACTACTGAGCCCAGGAGCTGCAATCACTGAAGCCCACACGCCCCAGAGCCTGTGCTCTGCAACAAGAGAAGCCTGCGCACCGTGAGAAAGAGTACTCCTTGCTCGCCGCAACAAGAGAAAGCCAAAGGGACCCATCCTCTACTGCTCTTCTCCAGAACATCCTGCTGTTTTGTCTTCATTGATTATGTTCCTCATGGACAGCGTGAGAGCAGGGACTGTGATTCCAAGCGCAGCAATAAAGACCTACCGCAGTCAAAATAAATAAGTAAATAAATAAATCTTTAAAAAAATATATAGCAGCCATAGCAGATGCTGCTCCTGCCTCGCTCAAAACCACTCCAACCTCCTAGGGAGACTTCCCTTGCGCTCAGGTCTGCAACACTAGAGATGTTCCAACTCCCCTGCCTTGGGGTTTTTGTAAGTAACCTCCCAGGTCAATTATCAGAACAATAGCATCTTATTCCAAGCTGACTCCCTGCTCCAGGAGGCATGTGAGAGTGTCAGTGGCCTCCGGAAGCATAGAGGTGGGGGTGCTTTGGAGCCTCTCCAGCAGGAGTGACAGAGGCACTAATGTCTGGTCAGTCTCCAACCTCACGAGTGCCGAGCGGCCCAGCACAGCTTCCTGTTCAGCAGCCTTCCCGTCTGCAGCAGACGCAGTGTGGTTTGGGCAGCAACTACCTGCCCAGGCCAGTTTTGCAGCTGGACCTGGAGGCCCTGTCTGCAGCTTCCCTCTCCAGCACTCACCACCATCCTGTAACCCAGTGGTTCTCAAAGACGGGGGTCACTGGACCAGCAGTATGGGCAGGACCGTTAAAAATGTAAATTCCTGGGCCTCACCCCAGACCTACTGCCTCTGGCAGTGTGGCCCAGGAATCTTGGCTTTAACAAGGCTTCCTGGTAATTCTGATGCAGGTTCAAGTTTAGGAATCTGTGCTACAAGCCAACAGCCAATATATAGTAAGTCCACTTTGGCTAAAACTAACTGAAGTGGAGTCTGTTGTCTGCAACTTAACCCTGACTGAATCACAGCCCCTGCTCTTGTGTTATCCATGAGGAACACAATCGATGATGACAAAACAGCAGAGTGTTCTGGAGAAGAACAAAATAGGGGCACTTCATCCAACCCAAAATGGTGATCCCTCAACTATTTTTACAATATGTCCGTCTCAAAGTTTTTGAACATCTACCTTCCTTCAATAGTTACACTTATTCCTAAATTTTATAAACAACACTTATTCCTAAATTTTATAAACACTCTATTAGTATATCATAAAACACATATAAAGAGAACCCCAGCAGATAAGATTTTTAAATGAACAAATATTAATTGTCAAAATAAACAAAAATTCTAATGTTTTCATCCTGCACCTCTGTGGGTGACACTTTTAGTGATCACTGGTCTAGAATGTAGGAAAACCTTCCAGCAGAATTGCAGGATCAGAGAAATTTAAAAGACAGTGCATGATGCATTTACGGAGCTAAGTAGGCAAGTGACTAGAAAGAAGGAAGGGGATAACCAGAGATGACAATGATGATGATGACAATAAATAACATTATTGAGCAACTAACATGGTCATTTAGCTCTGAAAGCAACCCCATAAAGTAGATTTATTATCTCCATTTTTCAGGCTGGGAAATTGAGGCTCAACTATCTCCTACCTAGTAAATGGCAGGGCTATTATAATTATTTTCATATTTTTAAAATAAAATAACATGGATAAGACAGTAAAAACAACGCAGCACTTAATCACCTTATACTCCTATTAATAAGTGAAAAGGTTTTATTAGAAAGAAACTATAAACAGCCTTAATGAGTCCTTTTGCAAATAAATGGATAAACTGTAGTGGTCCATCCCAAGGAATACTACCCAGCCATGAAAAAGAAATGAATTATTGATACACACAGTGACCTGGATGAATCTCCAAAACATTATGCAAAGTGTAATAAGTTAAAGAAAGAAAGAGTCATACTATATGATTCCATTTCTATAAAACTCTAGAAATGGCAAATTAATCTATAGTGACAGAAAGGAGATTGAGTGATGGCCTAGGAATAAGGGGAGAAAAAGGGAGGGACAGACAGACAGCAAAGGAGCTTGAGGAAACGTTTGAAGATGGCAGATATGTTCATTATCTTGACCATGATGATGGTTTCATGAGAGAAGATATATGTCAAGTTGTATCAGGCTGTACATTTAAAGTGTCAATATATACAGATAATTGTATGGTAAATACCCCTCAATTAAGCTGTTGAAAAAATAAAACAAAAAGCACCCTTAATTTACATGGCAATTAAAAAAATGTTATTCACAATAACCTTTGCAAATTGATTGATTAAAATCACAGCGCAGCTATGATTAAAGCCTGGATCGGTCTGCTGCTCCCATAACAAAGACCCACAGACCTGGTGGCTTAAACAACAGAATTGTGTTGTCTTCCAGTCTGGAGGCTAGAAGTTCAAGGTCAAAGTGTCAGCAGGGCCTTCTTCCGAGGCCGCTCCCTTTGGCTTGCCGACGCCACCTTCCCCCCGTGTCCTCACATGGTCTCTCTGCGTATGCTGATATGTGTGTCTTAATAACCTGTTCTCAGGAGGACCTGAGTCACACGTGATTACGGCCCTGCCTAATGGTCTCGCTTTCATTTAACCACCTGTTTAAAGCCTCTGTCTTCAAATACAGCCACGTTCTGAGGTTCTGGGGGTTAAGGCTTCAACACAGGAATTGGGGAATAAGGTGCAATTCAGCCCATAACAAACCATGTCTCTGCATATATTACAGCACTTACCACACAGTTCATTTAGACACAGCCTAATTTCTTTTAGGATATTCTGGTTATGTGAATTGCATGATTCAAAAAGAGAGATTTTGGTTTGTTTTTTTTTTTCAAGTACTTATTGAATTTGTTACAATGTTGCTTCTGGTTGATGTTTTGGTGGGGTCTTAGTTCCCCAACCAAGGAAGGAACCAGCACCCTCTGCTTTGGAAGGTGAAATTTTAACCACTGGACTGAATACCAGGGAAGTCCCAAGAGATCTTCCTGAATTAGCATTTCTACTAAGCTACCAAAAGCCATACCTGAGCTTTGGTTTTGAAAAACACCCCACACAGACAAGAGATAAACAGGCAGGAGGAAATGTGATCTTTCGGGAGATGAAGAGGGTTGGGAGTTGGGGGAGACAGGGTTGGAGATAGAAAGAAGGCCTGGAAGTTATTCCTTCCAACGACCTCCAGTAGGAAAGAGAAAAGAGACAGGATCACAGAGTTGCTTTCTCTTTATCTCAGGTCCTGTCTTACCATCTGCCTGCCTGGATGGACCCACATGAAGTTTTTGTCCAGCCGGGTCTGAGACCTATTAGTCCCGGGTCGCTAGAGAAACACCCCGACTCCCAAAGGAAAATCATGACTTTACGACTTAAATGACCACATTTCCAAGCAGAGCTCCTTTCTTGCTCTGAGGCCAAACCGGCAGCTGCTGCATTTGTGAGCCCCTCTTTCTGTAGCTGCCAATGGCAGGTAATTCAAGCCAGAGTCAGGCAGGTGGGGAGCTCAGGTGTGGTGGGAGGCAGGATGCTCGGCAGATAAGCACCTGCCAAGTGAGGCCTTTGTGTTTTTGTTCAGACAATCTAATATAGTTCAGTTTAGAAATGTGCACAGGTTTCTAGATTCCAAAGCATTCTTACTGGGCCTGTGATGAAAATGTCCCCTTTGGGGTGAGCCTCTTGGACTTTTATGTGCAACTGGGGAGCAAAGATCTTTATTTTATTTTATTTATTTTTTACTGTGCTGGGTCTTCACTGCTGCCTGGGCTTTTCTCTAGTTGCGGCAAGCAGGGGCTACTCTCCAGTTATGGGGCATGGGCTTCTCACTGCAGTGGTTTCTCTTGTTACAGAACGTGGGCTCTAGGACAGGTGGGCTTCAGTAGTTGTGGCTCCCGGGCTCTAGAGCACAGGTTTCAACAGCTGTGGTGCTTAGTTGCTCCACAACATGTAGGATCTTCCCAGACCAGGGATCTAGCCCACCAGGCTCCTCTGTCCATGGACTTCTCCAGGCAAGAATACTGGAGAGAGTAGCTACTCCTTCTCCGGGAGATCTTCCCAACCCAGGGATTGAACCCAGGTCTCCAGCATTGCAGGTGGATTCTTTACAATCTAAGCCACCAAGAAGCCCCAGGGGAGCAAATATCTTACCTCAGGCTTGAGGGGAACTGGGTGTAAACTGATAATGTGAGTGTGACCTAAGCGTCGTTCCTGTGGCTGTTAGATACGCACCCCGACCTTGTACTACACCTGAAAGAATCATAGTCCCTTTTCCAAAGGTTTCTTTAAAAGAATAGGTAAATGACTTGAATTTAGTTACATGTTTGACAATCTCCCATACATTATTTCAACGCTGAGGTGGGAGGTGGACGATCCGAGGAACCACCCGTGTTGTCGATTTGGGGAAGTCATTTTGTCCTTTCCGGGCATCCCTTTCTTCACGAGGAACTGCTGCTGATTCTTTGATTTCCACCGAAACCCTCACAGAGTAAATCAAGAGGGAGGAAGACCTACACGGTATCTGAGCTGGACTCAAAATCGAGTGGGCAACTAGAAAATTATGATTATTAAAGGATTATGATTTTTTCCATAATTATTATGGTGACCATTTATTGATTATCTACCACATGTCAAGCACTGTTCTAGACTATAATATATATAACTTAATTCTCACCACAGTAAGAAGTAAATAATAATAGTTACCATTTTTATATCAGTAAAATGAGGTTGGGGGAAATTCCTTGCCCAGGGACTCACAAATCTGAAGCAGCTGAATTCAGATCAAGATTTGTCCGATTTAAAAGCCCACTCTTGATTCTCCACCATTCCTTGCTTTTCTGAAAAAAGGTCCTAAAACATATTTGGGATTGTATCTGAGTGCTATTATTTGGTGAGTTATCTTTGTACGTCTATTCAGAATGCACGGTCCTTAATACAGAAAGAATGAGTCTTTTTCTGGCTTTGGTTTAGCCGACTACACAAATTTGTGTCTTTAAAATGTGACTTGAAGGTCTGTATCTGACTTAAGATACTGTACCAACATCAGGCTCCTGGTTGTGACAATGAACTGTTGTTATATAAAGATTGCAGGCAAAACTGAGTGAAGTGTACATGGGAATTCTCTGTACTATTTTGCAACTTTTTATGAATCTTAATCTAGTTCAAAATAAAAGTATTTTAAAAATGTTACTTGGCAATGATGATAAGGGACACTGTGTACAGAAGAACAAAGAGAACCTGGGTCCCAAGTTCTAAAGCTGACCTTCAACAACTGCTCTGAGTGGCTCTGCAGGAGTCCCGTGTCCAACTGAGGCCTGGAAAAGTCCAGATGGTGTCCAAGTCCCATGTCAGCCCCGAATAGTAATTTCTGTTATTAAATATATACATACATATGTATATATACATATGTTCTACAGAAGTTATTAAGTGACCAGGTTGGGACTTGAACTCTTGATGACTGGGTACAAACCTATTTCTTTTCTTCTATAAAACACTGGCATAGAAGTTGCACTGACTGCAGAGATGATTTTTAGTTGTTCTGATTAATTATAGTTGGTTGATATATTTTTCCTTTCATCTTGTTGAAATAATTGCTAATTAGTAAACTGTAAAACTAACACTTTGGATTTCCAGGTCCGTCTTACTGTAAAATAAAAGAAATTTTAAATCTTGACTAGGAAAAAAAAAAAGTTCTAGACCTCCAGTTTTGGATGCAAGAATATATATACATCTAACTTGCTCCCTCCCAAAACACACTAAAACTATCATAAAGAGATGTTTTAAAGACACATACCCCAAAGGACAGGAGGGACAAGAGAGGAGATGACAGCAACAAAATGACAGAAGCTGGGAGGAGGATGAGCGAGTGACAAAGGACTGACAGGCCTGGGGCTGGCAGGAGATAAAGCTAAGGGTGAATGCCCTTCACACACCGGGATCCTCGCAAAGCTCAGGCACCAACAGCATGGGTGCCCCTGGAGATGGAGAGACAAAGAGGGTGGCTAAAGGAAGGACTGGGTGAAAACCCCAGAGATACAGATCTCTAGATTGCTCCCCCTACTCAGGGCCCCTGGCAGACAGCTTTTCCCCTATCTGATCAGACTCTAGAGATTTCCCTCTCTTAGGAGTGAAAGATAGAAGCTGAAAGTGTCATGTCAAAACCAAGAAGAGCAAATGACTGTTCACACGATGACTGTGGAGTGCTGGGACTTCCCACCCTCCTCCCCGAGCTTAGCTCCCAAAACACAGAGCTTAAGCTTCCAGGCAGGAGGCTAAAGTTCTGCCATGGAGAGTCTGACCAGGCCAAGAGAAACAAACCGAAGATACTGAAATTAGGGAATGTTCATAGCCAGCTAGCCCTACACGAAAGCTCACTCTCCACCAATTCAGCCTGGAGCTCAGAGTTTCCAGTTTGATTTTTCAGTTCTAACTCTATCATGAAGACAGATATAAAGCAAGAGAAAAAAGCAACTGGGAGATTATGCAGGGAGAAGAGAACTTCCCCCCAAACAATTGGTATCCTCAGAGACATGAGAGAGGATGTATGCAAAAGAAACAGAGCTATTTTAAAAAGAAACATGTAGAGAACAACAGCAGCAAGAGCTTTGGGAATTAAAAACATGAACGCACAGATGACAATTAAATAAGAGAGGCAGGAAAAAAAATGTTGGTGGGAAGCATCTCAGAAACTAGAGCAAAAAAACCTAAAACATTAAAGTAAAGAAAAACAGAGGGCGAGTCTAGTAAGTGTGATGTTTAAATAATGGAAGTCTCCGAAATAGAGGAAAGAGAAAGAGAAAAGAGGCAACCAGCAACAAAACTATTCAAGAGGCTTTCCCAGAACAGAAGTACATGCGATTCCAGAATCAAAGTGTCCATCAAGTACCCAACACAATGGATGAAAACAGACCAAGGAACATCACTGGGGAACTTCTAGACACTGGGACCAAACAAGGCCCAACGGGTTTTCCATAAAGATAAAACAGGTCAAACACCAGGATCAGGAAACACACTGACCTCAGACTTTTAAGAGCAGAAAGACAATGGACAGAGGGTCCAGTTGTAGGTAAGATGGTAAGCAGATCCTCCACCCAGTCTCTCCCATGGACTGCCCTTGTAAAACCTGGACAGGACACAGCAGCTGTCTGAGGAATGCAAAAAATAAACAGGACCACATAGACTGATGAAGACCAGAATCCAAAGTACCACCGAACCAGAGGCGCAGGCATCATTTTTTCCTCTGCAATATCTGGCTTTGACTTGCAGCAGTGTGACAAGTTATGGCAGCCACAGCCTGAGGTGCCAAGGATGGAATATCACTCAGCAATAAAAAGGAACAAATTATTGATCCATGCAATAGAATGGGATGACTCTTAGATGCCTTTGGCCAAATGAAACAAACTGGATCCAAAAGACTATTATGTGATTGCATTTATTTAACATTCTGGAAAAGGACACACTTTGTGTAGGAACAGAAAACAGGTCAGTGATCACTAGGCGACAAAGTACAGGAAGGGGCTGACCATAAAAAGGAAGCTTCAGGGCATTTTTGTGACAGAATTATTCTGTATTGTAACTGCTCCTTGCATTTGTCAAAACCCACAGATAGACCTATACATCACAAAGAATGAAATTTGCTATGTGTAAATTAAATAAAACAAACCAGGATGTGGAAGAAAGCCCCCCCCCCCAAAATGTAAGTGGTAACAAATTAACCTAAATGTTAACAATGAATAATATAACCACAGAGGAAAGGAGTAAAGAAAACACTTTGGAACTTTGAAGACAGTATTTAGCAGGGTAGTTTGAAGTTTAAGACAGCATTTCCTGCCCCCACCCCTGGCCTCCCCCCAGCCCAGGATATGTATTAACTGAAAAAGGAAAAATAGTAACTTTACCCAGCCTGTTAGGCAAAGGAGGAAGGTAAACCTCACCAGTAATGAGAATTATCAACATCATGAATCTCTGGACATGGTACACTGAGAATGGCACATCCTTTCTGTTGCATCCTTGCTAAAAACTCATCATGAACAGACACACCAACCCAAGTGGAGGGACATTCTACAAAATAACAGATTGGTGTTTTTTCAGTAGTGATAAAATCATGGAAGTGTTTAGTGATAAAATCATGAAAGTGAACAGGTAAACCCTGAGAAACTGTCACAGACTGGGAAAAACTAAGCAGAAGCAAAATCTAAACATGATGTGGGATGCTGGGACAGAAAAGGGGGCATTTAGTAGAAAAACTGATGAGCTTCAAATAATAAACCCATAGTTTGAAGTTTTACACCAAAGTTAATGTCTTGGTTTTGATCATTGTACTATGATTATGTAAGATGTAAACATTAAGGGAAGCTGGGTGAGGAAATATGAAAACCCTCCACACTATTTTCAGTTTTCTGTCTAAAATTATTGCAATAGGTTTTTTTTGTTTGTTTGGACCACATGGCTTCCGGGATCTTCGTTCCCCAACCAGGGATTGAACCCTGGCCCTCCATAGTGAAAGTGTGGAGTCCTAACCCCTCCAGGGAATTCCCCCAAAAGGTGTTGTTGTTGTTTTAAGTACATACTGTGTTAAAATGTCATCTTACATCCAAAGTTGATCTGTCCCAGATAATTGCTGAGGTTCCCCAGGAACCATGTGCGTGAGTACCAAGTCTCTCAGTCATGTCTGATTCTTTGCAACACTTTGGGCTCTAACCTACCAGGCTCCTCCATCCATGGGATTTTCCAGGCAAGAATACTGGAGTTGGTTGCCGTGCCCTCCTCCAGGGGATCTTCCCAACCCAGGGATCAAACCCGCAACTCCTGTGTCTCCTGCGTTGCAGGAGGATTCTTTACCCACTGAGCCATCAGGGAAGCCCCAGTAACAACGTGGATTTATAAATCACACGAGCGCTCGACTCTAGTGGACATGTGAGTTGGTGTCCAGGATCCTCTTGCCCATTTTTCTACATCAGCCAGTAGATTTGGCTACAATTCCCAGGCCTTGGGCTTTGTTGAACTAGAAAAAGGAAGAGAAAGGGGAAGCGAACAGCCTCTGGGGTGGAAGCTGTCTTCCTGTGCTCCTCTAAGCTCCTTTCTGCTCTGGCTCTCCAGCTCTCAAACCCCCAAGGAAGCTACTCTTTCACCGTGTCCAGAAGACTATAGGATGATAGAGTGTATGTTGGACAGGTGATGCCTGTTTACGCCCTCAGAATTTTTCAAACCATCTCCATGCTTACAAATCTGAGCTTTTATGTCACATTTGTGGGGAAATAAGCAAGCAGCTGCCAGCCGGTAGCAAGACTCTTCATGTTCAGAAGCTCCTCCAAGTAAGCAGCACATTAAGTCCTGAAAGGTTTTCTTAAGAGCACTGTTTGTCCTTCCAATTGCTTGGGAGGGGTTTACCGTTTGCAGCCCTCAGGTTTACATACTTCCACCAAACCGGAGGGTTTCAAAATCAAGCCTGTGCTGCTCCTCCGAGCTGGTGTCTGTCCTCCCAGGCATATTTTCCAGCACATTTCCCAGGGCTTTTCTATGGCTGCAGTGCATTGAGAAAGAGGCCATCTGCAAGGACTATAAGACTCTCCCCAGCTGTTTCACAGCCACCACCCCACCCCACTTTGAAGTCAGGGAAATTCAAAGGGGCCTCGTACGGAGGAAGTATCCATGGCTGGGGGCCAACGTTTCATCACTCCAGCCTCCAAGTCTTCAAACAAAGTCTTGGCAGGCTCCTGGGAGGAGGCTGGGAGGCTAGGAGGCTGTCCATGTGGAACCTCCCAGCCCGGACGCTCCCAGTCCTTTGGGTTTCATCCATCCCTCGACCCGTCTCTTGCTGGTTATCGTTGGCTATTGAGCCAAGGCAGCTTCAGACATTACCTTTTAGAATCTTTCCTAACACTGAATGACTTGGTCCACACCCAAAGCCGACGACATTCAGGATTTTTTCACTGCTTTCAGTTTTTTAAAAATTACCTCTCGTTTGAAATTCACACTCGTAAACCGCTCATGGACACGACATGGGGTTAGAAATGTTCGTCATATACCTCCGGCTCAGCATGAGCGGAGCAGGCACACTGCAAACCAAGATGACTGCGGCCAAGACCCTGACCCTGGTCACTGGTGGCGAGCAGAGCCTTCTGAAGAGAGCACATCTTTGCTGTAACCATGGAGAGGGCATCTGTATCTCCCACAAAGAACATGGAGCTCCCAAAGCTGGTGCTTGGTACACTGTTTCCAGAATCAACAGTAGCAGGAGGTGGACACAGAGATGTGGAAGGTTTGGGCAGAAATCTATTTACCTACATAATTAAAAAAAAATAATCAGGGACTTCCCCAGCAGCCCAGTGGTTTATATTCGACGCTTCCAATGCAGAGGCATGCGTGCATGCTGAGTCAGCGACCCCATGGACTGTAGCCTGCCAGGCTCCTCTGTCCACGGGATTCTCCAGGCAAGAACACTGGAGTGGGTTGCCATGTCCTCCTCCAGGGGCTCTTTCCCCACCCAGGGACTGAACCAACATCTCTTATGTCTCCCCCGTGCAGGGGGTGCAGCTTTAATTCCTAGTCTGGGAACTAAGATACCATATGCTGTGCAGCCCAGCCAATAAGTTAAAAAATAAGGCCCAATTAAGTTAAGTAATTTTAAAAAAATAGAAATAATCAAAGATTGGTTCAGAAATTTTTTAAAGGGTTACATCGTTTAGACATTTACTCTGTGTCAGGCACACGTATCACCTCATTGAATTCTGAGAACGATGCCACAATACAGATGTTATTGTTCCCAGATGACAGACTAGGAAACCGAGACACTGACAGGTAAAGGAACTTCTCCAGAGTCGCATGTCTAATTAGCGGCAACACTGAGACTCAAATCTGGGTCTCTGACTGCAGAACTCAACCACCAAGGCCCCTCAGACTCAGGGGCCTTGGGTTCAATCCCTGGTTGAGGAACCAAGATCCCAGGAGCCACCTCAGCACAGCCAAAAAAAAAAAAAGAAACATTCTTTTCCGTGCACCAAAGCCACTAATATGCATCATAGACACGATGACAGGATTAAAAATAATAATAAAATAAATAAATAGTGGAGAATGAGCGTGCTTCTCTCATCAGGAGTATGACCCTTTTCCTCACGACACTCTCACCAGCAGTGCTGGCCTGGGAGCCCTGCGTCTCCTCCTGTGCTCATCTCCCTAGACGGCCTGACCCCACACCTGAAGAAGCCACACATACTAAAAAAAAGGAAGATACAAGAACACATTTGCTGACAAACAAAAGGATAGAAGAGAAAAAAAGAACCCACACAACTGGAAGCTGATAGTGGCCCTCAACTGGGGGCAATGTGGCCCCCAGGGGACCTTTGGTAACTTCAGAGGGTACTGTTGATTGCCAGACTGGTGTGCCCATTGCGGAGTGGATACCACTGGATAGCAGTCAAGAGGCCAATAATCAATTCTACAGAGCACAGGGCAGGGGGGTGGGGGGAGTCCCCACTGCCCTACCCCCGTCCAGCCCTCAATGACAATGGTCTGGGGGAGGTAGGGCCCCAGTGAAAGGAGCAGCAATGCTCCTGAGCTGTTGTCCAGCAGGGGAGGATGAAGGGTCCCCACTACTGTGGTCAGGAAGCTGGAAGCTGGGTCAAATGGCAGCTCACTGGTGGGGGGGTGGGGGGGAGGGAGGTAACCACTCACACTCAGGCTCCTCTTATCCAGCTAATTCGTGCATCTACTGATCATCAGAACCGCCAGCCTCCTCTCCCCAATAAAGAGCATGTTGGAAGCCTTTCCAAATTCAAAATACTGCCTGACAAGCTAGGTGCATGATCTGACCAGGTGACTTTCCTCTGTGCGGCGTTGTATCTCAGGGGCGTCCATGGGAGAGAGAGATGTGGCATCGACAAGGTTGCAGGGGCCCCGGCAGGCGACAATGCCAGCGAAGAACGTTACCATCAGAGGAGGAGGGGGCCCTGAAGGCTGGTCAGGAGTCCTGGTCCCCACTTACGTGAGCAGAACAGGTGATCACGCTCTGCAGGGAGGGAGGTGAAGGGAGAGCTATGACCCAATACCGCTGCAAACATAGCTCCACTCAAGGAATTAAAATGAGACAAGTGTTACGCTCACTTCAGAAGCTGAAGGTCAGAGTTCTGCCAGGGGCTTCCTGGTGGCTCAGAGGGTAAAGCGTCTGCCTGCAATGCGGGAGACCTGGGTTCGATCCCCGGATCAGGAAGATCCCCTAGCGAAGGAAATGGCAACCCACTCCAGTGTTCTTGTCTGGAAAATGCCATGGACAGAGGAGCCTGGTAGGCTACAGTCAATGGCAACTTCACTTCTGCCAGGAAGAACCAGCCTGCAGTCAGACACAGCTGGTTCTGAGTTCCAGCCTTGAGACGCTCTTGCCATGTGACTGTGGCCAGGAAACAATCTCTCTGGGCCTCCTGGGTCTCTTGTCTGCAGCAGGACTAATTATCAGCCACTCCTGAGGTGTGACGTGTGGAACAAGGCCTGTGGTGGTGCTGGGTGCAGAGCGGAGGAAGTACCGTGTTCTGCCCTCCCTACCTGCTCCCTGTACTGGCACGTGTGACGGAGATTGTTTTTCCCTGAGTGTGACCTGGAGAAGGGACCCTGGCCAAAGCTTTTTATTAAGTGGAATTTACCTCAATGAATCATTCCATGCAAGATGTCCAGATAAGCAAGCTTGTCTCTAACAAGTATTTGTGAATCTAGGACCCAGAAAATGACTCCTTGAGATACACTTACAATGGACCCAGAAGCAGATAGAGCCTGAAGCTAATGAAAATGAAACTTCAGGCCTCTCACTTCCCAGCCCCCAGTGGAGGCCCAGGCAGCAGCCCCAACCACACATTCATGGTCATCTGCTTCTGTAAACTTGGCAATGGTGAGATACTATGACCTTAATTGCTTAAGATAGCTGCTTCTTTCTACTCTGACTGCTCTTTGGCCATATTCCTCCTCTTTTTGGGTGACTCTGGAGTGGCCACGGATATTCTGGGTCTGGCAAAGAAGAACCTGAGCTAAAGATACCTTTACTTTGGCTTAAGATAGATTTATAAATTTACAAACTATATATTTATAGTTGAGTTACTGAAAGCTGCTCTAGAGTAGGGAAGATCTCCAGGAATGTTCCTACGGTCCCCCCCCACACACACACCCGCCCTCCCTGAGATGGGAAGGCTCAGATCCAGAGGGCAGGTCACAATTCCAGCGTGTCCTGCGGGGTCTGGCATCAGAAGTATTCTGGGCGGGGAGGAGAAACAAGATGCGAAACACAGCCAGAATAGACCAGTCCGAAGCTAGTCTGGAGGAAATTGTTCCAATCATCAAGCTTGTACAATTGTAGGCACATTTAAAGCTGATTAAGTGCTCAACAATAAAGTTCTCTCCTTTCAAGAAGATGAGTCTATCAAAGAATATACACCCTCAAAATGCAGGTTTAAAGGATTTTAGAGGTGTGTCAAGCAAGCAATAAGTATTTTTCTGAATTTTGTGGTACTTTAAAAAAATATGTGTTTACTGTTAATATTTGGCTGTGCCCAGTCCTAGTTGCGGCAGGCAGGATCTTTGATCTTCATTGCAGAACATGGTATCTAGATCCCTGACCAGGGATCAAACCCAGGCCCCCTGCATTGGGAGCTTGGAGTCTTAATCACTGGACCACCAGGGAAGTCCCCTCTGATACTGTGATATCTAGTTTTTTAATTTTCTATTCTCTTCAAAAGGGCCTCTCAAACTGTAAAAGCTTCAGGCCCTACAAAACCTGGATCCATCCATTTAGATTACATACTTTTATCTTTTTTAAAGAAAGCAGAGTGAAGGAAAAGTGAAGAGGGAGTTAACTAAATGTCCTGCAATAACTATATTCCAATGATACAGTGGATCTAGAACACTGGACATCTCCTTCTGTATTTGTTCCTTCTGAAAAGAATTAAGTAAAATACAAACTTAAGGCTCCAGATTACATCAGTGGATTTTCCTTCAAGGCTGAGTCTATCACACAGTGTTTCGGAAATTATATATAATGTGAAATAAAACAGGTAGTTTTTTTGTTTGTTTAAAGCGTTGTCAGTTTCTTCTGGGGCCTTTTATCTGTATTTAGCTTTCCCTCCAGCCAAGATTCTAAATTCTTTATTCACTCCCACCATTGTCACCTCCAGGCAAAAATCAAACAAACTCAGCTTGATAATTCCAGTTTCTGAGAGCGAAAGTAACACTAGACAAGCTCCAGAAAGTGAAAGAACTTCTTTCTAAATTCAAACGACTGAACAAGGAAACACTCAGGTGGGCAAGAGTCCTTGAAGTGTGTGTTGCAACCGCAGGAAAATTTAAAGGAGCCACGCTCGGGATGCTGGCTGGCACGTTCCTGAAAACTCCAGAAGCGCCCAGGGGCTCTCCAAGCTCCTCCCTACCCCTCACCCCTCCCCGAACTCCACCCACCCAGGGGCAGGAATTCCAGAAGGAACAGAAGAGAGGGGATTTTTGCTCCTGAAGGATGCAGTCCTCCACCTCCTGCACCTACCGCGCCGAGGCTCAGCGGCCGAGTCCTGGGAGCAAAGCAAAGCCAGCGGGTACTTTTCGGGTCTCTTCGTTTCCTTGGAAAGAGCTTAGCAAGACATCCCACCCACCCTGTATACCTTCCGTTGCAGTCCCTGCTTGGTTTTTTTTTTTTTTTTTTTTTTTTTTTTTTTAAAAAACAGAGTTTGTGTCTTTAAAACCTTCATTCCCCCCCCCCCCCTCCCCGGTAGTAAGCATTAGTTAATGATGGCCAGCCGGCTTCTGTGTCAGCACCACGTGACTGGGGCACGTGACTTGGAGCGGGCAGTGGTGGTGGTTCCTTGCAGCTGAATTTTAAAAAAAGATCAAGCTTATTATTGCACGAAAAAGCCTGGGCAGCCCATCGGGGCAATGTGATGCCCGGGCGGGTTACACAACGCGCCGCCGCGCTGGGAGGCGTTTTCTAAAGAACACAGGACAAACACGGGTTTTATGGTTTCCAGAGCAGCGAGAGTCCATTTTCTGCTCGTAAAATGTAGGGTGAGCTGAAGCAGGAACGCACCCAATTTCTCCCGAGCCACATTCGTCCTTTACTGGGATGAGGCAAGAGGACCGCGGGGCACACAAACAACGCAGGAAAAGAGGAAACCCAGCCCCCTCCTCAAGTGAAGATTCAGGATTGACTAAGTTGCCTTTCTCCCTCCAGGGAAACTCTTCAAAATATGCTGTCCTCTGTTTATACAGGGCTTTCCTGGTGGCTCACAAGGTAAAGAATCCGCCTGCAATGTTGGAGACCTAGGTTTGATCCCTGGGTTGGAAAGATTCCCTGGAGAAGGGAACGGCTACCCACTCCAGTGTTCTGGCCTGAAGAATCCCATGGACAGAGGAGCCTGGAGGGGATGGGGGGCAGCTATAGTCCATGGGGTCACAAAGAATTGGACATGACTAAGCGACCAAGCACAGCATTTATAAAGAATAAAAACTAGAAATGACACTTGGAAATTTAAATTTTAAATGATGTGTTCATTTCGCGTTCCCCACCCTGAAGATTGCTAGAACCTTAGCAGATAAATTTTGGTTCAGCACGTCCTGCAAAGGAGAGAGCCCAAGAAAGATTAGTCTTTCTATAGGTGGGAGGAGCTGGGCAGGCCCTTTGAGGGTCGGGCTGTAGGTGGGCCTGGATGCAAATATATGCAACTTGCCTCCAAAGGGCCCCGCCCCTGCCCCCACCCGGAAGGTGCAGCCCTGACTGTGCCCATCTCCTGCCCTCCCCGGATACCCCTATGTGAAGATGCCCTGCAACATTTTGCTTTCTCTCATCTCTAGGGTAGTCTTTCAGTGATGACTCAGTTACAGGAGAGAGAGATAATGGAGGAACAATAATCTTGGTTCTCGCCAGCCCAAGGCCTTCTCAGAATAGCACTGCTTTAGAGCCGCAGAGGAGAACCACAGTCACTTTCCCACCCAGGCCTGTTCTGGAACAAGAGGCAAGCCCTTCCCCAGCTCAGGCCAGACTTCAGTGATGCATTCATTCACTCCACCGATGTGGATGGGGTGACTCCTCTGCCTGGCACTATTCCAGGTGCTGAGAAAGCAGGAGTGAGCAGGCAGACAGATCCCCGCTGCCTGGAGCCTGGCCCCAGTGAGGGCAGGTGGTCTCCTAGAGGCCAAACCCAGGAGTCCTGGTGGGGCCTCCTGCCGCACCACCAGTGCTGGGACCACCAGAGACCCTGCCAACGGATGCTCTGGAAATCAGAGCTACGTGTTTGCCGACAGGTTGGTGTGATCCTGTTTCCTAGACACCTTCCAAGCCGGCACTGAGGAGTCTTTGCTCAGTTTCTGATTCTGGTGGTCAAGAGTCTGTGTAGACATCTCATTACGGCTGGCAGCAGGACTACAAATACAACAGGGCTTCTGGGAAGTGATGGCTCCCTGAGCTGTAATCAAAGCACTGCACGGACAGCCAGGCAAGCCTCGAAACCTTCCCCTCCCCGCTTCCCCACAGCCCTCCTTCAGAGGACACATGGGCACCTCTGGCGGGAGCTGCCTGAGAGGCCAGCCGGTCCAGAGTGCCCAGGGCCAAGGCACGGCCTCGGGTAGCCTTCCAAAGGACAGGATGCCAACGCTGCTGGTATTCCTCCATGAGAGATGGGTATGAGCCTCCCAACTTGTCAGACCCAAGGTGGATCCGAGAACCAAAGTGTGCTCTAAAACTGGCAGAGCTTCTGACCTCCTGAAAAATAACTGGCCAGGGAACAGGTGGGAGAACCTGAGGGAAAGGATGAGCTATTACGTTCTTAGCAAAATCTTGATTGGACTCTTATGGACACTCAGTGAGCACTCTTTTCTCTAGAACTGGACAGTCACCCTCTGTATCTGCAGGTTTCACATCCTTGGACCTAACCAACTGTGGATCCAAAATAATCACACACACACACACACACACACACACACACAAAAACTCCAGAGACTTCCCTGGTGGCCCAGTAGCCAAGACTCCGCACTCTCAATGCAGGGGGCCTGGGTTCCATCCCTGGTCAGGGAACTAGATCCCATATGCCGCAACTAAAAGTTCACATGCTACAACAAAAGATGCTGCATGCCACAACTAAGACCTGGTGCAGCCAAATAAATAAATATTTATATATATATATATATATATATATATATATATATATATATATATTCTATCCTTCTGTAAAGCTTGTCAGTTGGCACTAGTGGTAAAGAACCCACCTGCCAGTGCAGGAGACATAAAAGACGTGGATTTGATCCCTGGGTTAAGAAGATCCCCTGAAGGAGGGCACGGCAACCCACTCCATGTGGGTTGAAAAGTATTCTTGCCTGGAGAATCCTGTGGACAGAGGAGCCTGGTGGGCTACAGTCCATAGGGTTGCGAAGAATTGGCCATGACTGAGGTGACTTAGCACACAGCACCCACACATAAAGCTTATAATTAATAATTCTAAATAAACAGGGTCTTTTGAGCTGCTTGAAAGGGATAGCCCTCATTTGGAAAAGCCACAGGCCTCCTTGGAAGAAGTTAAGCTGGTGGTTAGAATGGCCAAGATCTGCTGTCTGGATTGACAGCTGACAGTCGCCATCAATAATTCATAAACTTACCAATGGGTCAGGAATGGGAGCTTTCTACTGCAGCTCCCCCGCAAACTCGGCCCTGGTTTCCTCCTTCAACAAGTCAGGCCTCAAGGAGGCTGAAAAGTCATTAGAAAAAACTAAGATGACAAAACCGTAAATAAGGACACTGCCTTAACATCCCTCATATACGGCCCCATTTGGCTGTCAAGCAAGAGTGCTTACTTTGCTCTGTGCTTGTCATTAACAAATGTTTGATTTCCTGGGTGCCATTATTATTATTACTGCTATTGTAGATAGCCCACTGATACAGCAGTCACATTTTCCTTGTCCCAAATTAGGAACTTCTGGTGTAAGATTTGTACGGTTTACTCAGGCAGAGATCAAGATAGATTATTTCAATCCCAAACTGGAAAATTTCAGGCTGTGTAGCCCTTCCATTGACAGACACTCTGACTTAATGATGAAACTTACCCAAGTTCCCGTATCTTCAGGGGTATGTGAAGGGAACGGTTCATCCAGCTAACACAATTGTCTTGAGGCCTGGTGTGTACGGGCACCAGGAGAAGCCCAGGGTATTACAGTGGCAGTGAGGGGGCATCTCAATTGGAGGGCTGGGCCAGGGAAAGCTGTTGACTGGAATATGACTGGATATTGAAGGACAAGTACAATTCACGAGACAAAGTGAAGGACAGCAGCCCACGATGAGGCATCCACGTGGGTGCACCAGGCATGGACAGTCCTACAGGGTTGGGAGGCTCCCATCCCAGGGTGCAGTCCTCGGTAGGGTCACCAAGTAAAACAGAATTCTCAACACAACGCAGTCAATCAACTACACTTCAATTGAAAAAAAAAAAAAAACCCACAGGGACTTCCCTGGTGGTCCAGTGGTTAAGAATCCATCTGCCAACGCAGGGGACATGGAAGATTCTACATGCCATGGGGCAACTAAGCCTGTGAGCCACAACTACTGAGCTTGAGTGTCCCAGGGCCCATGCTCCTCACCACTAGAAGAGTTGTCCCACGAGCAGCAACCAAGACCCAGTGCAGCCAAAACGTTAATAAATAAGTAAAAAAATTTTAAAACCCACATAATTCTCAACTTTCATGGTGTGCTTTTTTCTTTTTTTCAGTCAACACACCTTAAATTATGACACTGAACTCTTGCGGGTATGATCTGCCAAGCAGGTCATTCTGAGACCACATCATCTACCCTAGTCATGTTGGTAAGTCTCAAAGTTGCAGCCTCCCAAGTCCCTGGGATTCTGATATGTGGCTGAAACTCACCTTTCACCCCATCTAGAATACAGTGTAGCTGCAAAGGACAGAGTGGCAGGTGCCAGCGCTGGACCGGAGAGCTGGGGACCAATTTCAGAGAGCCTCCTAGGCCATACCAACAGGTTACCACATGTCTCATAAGAAAGAACTGTCTGTATGTTATCAAAATGTTCCATTTTCAGCTTGATGCAAAAAGGACATACTCACGCCTGAATACTCACTGTTGAAAGTGATTTGCCAACCGCTCCCCCGCACCCCCTAGGCCACCCCGGACGGTGCACAGGGAGGCAGCAGTGGACACACTGTTACTAAAACCCCACAGAAATGAAAGACGGTTGTACATTACTTCATCAGCTTTCATCTAAACTCATAGAAAAGGGTTTCTTGTTCCCTTGACTCTTAAATTTTACCTTTGGTTCCCTTATGTACCTAGGTTGAAATCCCAGGTGGGGAGGTCTTGTTCAAGGGCAGAACTCGCTTCTCAAGTCTCAGTTCCAAGATAAATATGTCTTTCCTGCCATGCACTTAGCTTCCAGAAACGCAGCTGTGAGGAAAAGACTTCATGCACTGCAACACCAGAGGCGCGATCGAACTTCCAAAGGGGATCAACTGCATCGTGTTAGGAAAAGTGTAGAAAAAGAAAAGCATCTGTAAAAGAAAATCTGAAACACCCCATCACCCAAATTCATCTTAGGGAGAAGGAGGAGAAATGGAGGGGGTCTCATGGGGCACCACGTTTGTTCCAGGAGGCTGTCTGTTCACATTGTGCTGGGAAGGGAGTGTGTGAACTTGCGTCCAGCTATTTCCAAATCTACTCTTTGTAAACAAGACAACACTCAGGATTCTAGTTACCATCACACCTCCAGGGCAGAAAAGGTACTGAAACATTTAAGAAAAACAAGAATTTACCTGCAACGCAGGAGACCCGAGTTCCAGAAGATCCTCTGGAGAAGAGAATGGCAACCCACTCCAGTATTCTTGCCTGGGAAATCCCATGGGCAGAGGAGCCTGGTGGGCTACAGTCCATGGGGTCACAAAGAGTTGGACATGACTGAACGACTTTCATGTAATAATCACACGCTAATATTATTCATGTTTCTTAGAGCATGTCTTTTGGGAAAAAGTTAAGGGCCAGGACCCTAGATACAGATGACTTGTTTCAAATTCTAGTGGAGTCTTTCTGTTCCACGACCTTGGGTAAAGTAACTGACCTCTCTAAGCCTCCGTTTCCTTCCTGTAAAACAGGTGGTAAGTAGCACCTACCACTTCTCTGATGGTCCAGTGGCTAAGACTCCCAATGCAGGGGACCCAGGTACAATCCCTGGTCAGGAACTAGATCCCACGCAGCTAACAGTTTGCATGCCAAAACTAAAAGATCCCTTGTGTTGCAGCTAAGACTTGGCACAGCCAAATAAATAAATAAATATTAAAAAAAAAAAAAAAAAAAAACTGTGGTAAGGGTTAAGTGAGTCATTCCACAGGAAAATTCAGGACTCATATTGGCACATACTAAATAGCCAATAAATATTAACACTTATCATGGTTTGATTATTTCCACCAGGAGTCAGAGTCTCAGGTCCTGCCTGGAACATGCCAGTTTGCTTTGCAAAGACATACTTCTGCCCTGTAGCTAAAATTTCTGCCTCTCAACTCAGCTAACACCTTTAAATGCATGTTTCTAAGGGCCTCAGCAAGACGGTGAGGATGAGTCAGCTACCAAACCTCAAATTAAAGTCGGGGGCAGCTTCTCCATATTTAAAAAGCAGCACTTGTACTATGAAATAACATGGATTCTTAAGGAAGAATCATGCCAGGATCATTCCAAACCGACTTCAATAAAGATTTGTCAAGCGGAGACGCAACATACATCACCATTCAAAATTCCCAAAGTCACACTTTCCCTCAATGGTAAAGAATCCGCCTGCCAATGCAGGAGACAGGAAGATCCCACGTCCCATGGAGCAACTAAGCCACAACTGTTGAGCCTGTGCTCTAGAGACCAGGCTTCACAACTGCTGAAGCCCACACACCCTAGAGCCAGGGCTCCATAATAAGAGAAGCCACTGCAATGAGAAGGCTGCACACTCCTATTAGAGAGTAGAGAGTAACCCCCACTTGCTGCAACTGGAGAAAAGCCCACACAGCAATGAAGACCCAGCATGGCCAAAAATAAGTAACTAAAAACAAACAAAAAAAAATATTTTTAAGTCACCCTTTGCTGAAACTTCAAATTGCTAAGGATGAGATTGATACTATCTTTCTAAAAATAGAAATCCCAGGAAAAAAAATGAACAACAACAACAAAAAAAAAACACCTTACAAAGGGAAACCCAGCTCCTTCTATACCTGTTCGTAGCTGTCCAGGCTTGCTTAATATTGAAGTACTGTTTAAGAAAGAAAAAAAGCCAAATCAGGTTTCATGAACTAATCTTCGTAGTTTATAAAAAGGCAATCATTCAGTTTATCAAACAGTGAGCAGCTGGACTTCCCATTTTAAATGCTGCTGCTCTGAATAATTATCATTAACATGGAAGGAAAAGTTGAGACAAATTCTGAACTTTTTCTGGGCTCCCTTGCCCTTGTTTGCTTGCAACGAGGCTCTATTTAATACCTCCAGCATTTGCTCTTGCCTTGAAGCAATAGACAAGTATGTGCTGCTCTGTTCTAAATATGGGAACAGCGAGTACAAACAGAAGATTGAAGATTGCTTTGAAGCTGATGTTGCCAGTGCAGAGCCTTCCCCAAATGCTGGGAGCAGGCAGCCGGGCCCTGCAGAGGAAGAGCTCCCTGCTTTTAACTGTAACATATTAATTCCAGGCAGTATCTGATTAGACCGAAGGTCAAGAATCTGATTTTGACCTCAGTGCTCATCGGAATCTCATGGGAATCCTGAGAGTGGCTGAATAAGTGCTATAATAGAACTAATAATTAATAATGATGATAATGTCCCAAGTTTCTTCTTTGAGTGCTTTCTATCTCCCAATCTGATGCTAGGAAAGACTGAAGACAAAAGGAGAATGGGGGCAGCGGAGGTTAAGATGGTTAGATAGCTTCACCGACTCAATGGATATGAATTTGAGCAAACTCCAGGAGATAGTGGAGGACAGAGGAGACTGGCGTGCTGCAATCCATGGGGTCGCAGAGAGACAGACACGACTTAGAGACGGAACAACAACAACAATCTCCCAAAGGTTTCAAATCACGTCACAGACCAATTGTTTCACCCCCTGTTGGCCTGTAACCGACTCAGGCATAGAATACTCTCCCACTGTCGAGAAGACAGGGCACTAAGCCTGTTTAAGCATGAAGAAAGATACCCACTGAAAACTACAGTGTGAATTTTAGGCAGGCAGGTTATAATTATCCATTGTAAATCAGGCCAAGAAATGACGTTTAATAGTCTTTTGTGAAAAGCACCCGGGCAGCTTTCCTGACCATAAACAGACCTCAAATCTTCATCTCCTCTAACTTAAGTTTTCTCAGCCTTGGCACTATTGCCATTTGGGACTGGATCATTTTCTGTTGTGGGGTGAAGTGGCATCTTGGGCACTGTAGGGGTTTAGCAGTATCCCTGGCCTCTACCCACTAGATGCCAGTAACACATACACACACACAGTTGTGACAACTGACTATGTCTCCATGCATGCATGTACAGTCACTCAGTTACGTCCGACTCCTTGCAACTCTTTGGACCGTAGCATGCCAGGCTCCTCTGTCCATGGGATTCTCCAGGAAAGAATACTGGAATGAGTTTCCTCCAGGGAATCTTCTCGACCCATGGATCGAACCCGAGTTTCCTGTGTCTCCTGCATCACAGGGGAATTCTTTACCCGCTGAGCCATCGTGGAAGTCAGACATTGCCAAATGTCTCCGGGGGATGAAATCCCCCTCAGTTAAGAACCACACTGCTCTAAGTCAATACGTTTGCAAAGGAGGTTAGAAGCTCCTGAATTACCAGGACCTTCCATCCCCACAGACTGCTTGAAGGATTCCTTGTGGAAGAGACACACTCACTTACTTTTAGGATTCAGAAAAACTTGAATTGTGAAACAGGACTTTGATTATGAAACAGGGACTTGAAATTAGGTCTCCCATCCCCCCTCCAAATTAAAGAAAATACACAACCCTAGACTATCAAATGCACCCTCCCCTGCATAGCAGGGGACCTCTTCCTGGCATGTGATTTCCCCCAAAGGGCTGTCTGTTGTAGGTTATAGGGATAGCCCTCCGACATCCGGACATCCACAGCTCCCACCCAGCTCTCAAACTTCCTAGGATCACAGATCCCCTCCCTTCTGGAATCCATAGTCTCTGTCAAGCTGCAGAACTGTGCCTGCATCCAATCACCTGAAGACACTATGATAACATCAGCCCCCTCTCTGACCACAACCCCTGGCTGGGGCTCCTCATACTCCCCAATGGCACCCACAATACCTCCTGGGACCTCAGCTCCAGGAGTGCTCCCTCACCGCCTGGTCCACATACCCTCCACACCCCAGACAGTGGGGACCTCAAATCTTCTCACTGTATTGGGTTCGCCAAAGAGTTCATTGGGTTAGGGATTCTATTGTTCAATAGATGCCTTTCCTTTTTATTAAAACCAAATGATTTTTTTGGCCAACCCAAAAGTCTGTATCACAAACCCCCTCCCAGCTCACGTCTACAAAAATACATTTCATACTTCTTAAACTTTTTATCTTGAACTAATTTTAAACTTACAGAAAAGTTGTGAAAATAGTATAGATTCCCATATATCCCTTGCTATGATCTGAATGCTGTGCTCCCACCTCCACCCCCACTACCAACTTCACGTGTTGAAACCCTCTGCCCAATGTGATGGTATTAGGAGGTGAGACTTTGGGAGGTGATCAGGTCATGAGGGTGGGGGCCTCATGAATAAAATCAGTACCTCATAAAAGAGGCTGGAGAGCTCTCTGGCCCCCAGGACACAGCAAAAAGGCCGCATCTGTGAACCAGGAAGCAGGCTATCACCAGACACACAATCTGTCAGCACCATGATTTCGGATTTCCAACCTCCAGAACGGTCAGAAATACATGTCTGCTGTTTACAAGCCAGCCAGAACAGACTGGCTCCCCCTGGAAGAGATCCTCACCCAGCTTCTCCAAGTGTTAACATCTAATCGAACCACACTGCAATTGTCAAAACTGTCACCTGCAAAGCCCACTGAGGTCCCGGGGGAAAATAAGATGGAATCTACATAAGGCCTAACCTCTTCTTTCACACTTAATGGAGTTTCACTTGCCTGTGTCCAGCCATTTGCAGAGGGCTCGCACCTGAAGAGTCGCACGAGGGTCCCTAGTGCAGGCCGGCTGCTGTCAGACACCTCTGCCCCCGGCCACATGCAGAAGCACCCTGAAGGCTACCATGATTCAAGATGGTGGAGATGGCCTTGGGCAGAGACTACGGGGCACAGCTGTGCATGGGCAAGCCCCCCCAACCCCAACTACCCCCCACCCCCTCTAGAGACCCTATAAAGCAGCCACACCCTATAAAGCAGCCCCATTCCATGGCCTGCCAGCAGAGTACATCCTCTAGAGCCCAAGTTCCCACCTCCCCGTTCCCTCATAAAAGGATAAAACGCCTTGGCTTCTGAACTGAACTTGGTGTTGTTCTATTGGCTGGAATGACCCAGCCAGGACCCTTAGGTCAGGAGGACTCTTGCTATGGATGGACTTGGGAGACAGTAGGTAACAAAACCAGGAAATTAACATCTGTGCAATACTGTTAACTAAACCAAAGGCCCTGGTGGCTCAAACAGTTAAAAAAATCCACCTGCAATGCAGGAGACCCAAGTTCCATCCCTGGATGGGAAAGATACCCTGGAGAAGGAAGTGGCAACCCATTCCAGTAGTCTTGCCTGGAAAATTCCACGGACAGAGGAGACTACTGGCTACAGTCTACAGCATCTTGAAGAGTCGGATACGACTGAGCGAATAACACAACAACAAAAAGTCCCAAGTTTTCCACTAATGTCCCTTTTCTGTTCCAGGATCCTATGAAGGATCCCACGTGGCATTTAGTTGTTTCTTCTCAGTCCTGTGAGTCTCTGACAGCGCCTCCACCTTCTCTTGACTTTTAAGATCTTGAGGCATTTGAATAGTGTGGACGAGTTTTTTGTCAAATGTCCCTCAATTTTGGTTTCTCTAATGTTTATTCAGGTTGCCTTGAGGTTATACATTTTTGGCAAGAATGACACAGGAATGATGTTGTGCTCCCACCCCAAAAAACATAAATTTCCAAAAAACATAAATTTCAAACAGAAATTCCATGGACCTATATCTTTGCCACGTTAAATACATGCTGAGATTTTTCTATTATTGTTTGAAATGCTGGTTTCACAACCATATTGCTTCACAGCCATCTAATGGGGCAGAAAACACTGCCCTAGGCCAGCTTATGTTTGAGGCCTTCTCCTCCTCCTGCCAGTTCTTTCTTGAATATCTTTCCTCTCTGAGACTCAGTGGCACCGCACTGGCCAGGTTTTCTTTCTGTCTGTTCTATCTGATGATACCTCGCTAGACATAGTTCCTCCGTGAGTTGACCCACTCCTTCCATTCTGGCTCCATACAGGTGACCCCACCTCTGCTCTCCCACCCAAGCTCTGCCTTCCTGCTGCCTCTAGGCATTCCCAGGTGGGTGCCCTGCCCTCCTTTTGACAGGACCAAAATACCATTTATTCGGGACTTTCCTCCCCCCACCACCCGCAATCCTCACCAACTGGATCGTCTTCCCTCCATCCTATGCCTATCAGCGTTACACCCCTATTCCTCCTGTCTTATTTTGGCCACAAGCCTGGCTTTCACAGCCTAGCAACTGGGAATGCCACCCGGCCGGTTTCTTTACTATCCATGTCCTAATCGGGGCATTCTCAGTTTAGAGAACACCACTTGAGAGAATACCACAATCACCTAGGGGACTTGTTAAAAACTGATAGCTGGAGCCCACCCCCAGAGACTGTAATTTGGGATGTCTAGGGTGGGGCCCTCAGATTGGCTTTTCTCTCGAGTTCCCAGGAGAGGGTGATGCACCTTTGAGAACCACCCCAGATAGTAATTCTAGACTCCTGAGCACTTCCGGGACCTGGCAGCAGGCAGTATTCCACCTCCCCAACCCAGCCAGGAGCGGCTCATACTAAGCCAGGGTTTCCTGGACAAGGAGGGCCCAGTCCATCCCCTCACCTTCCAAGGACTCCAGTCTCCCCCACTCCGCAGGGATTCGCTCCAGATGAGCAGTCCCCAAGGCTTTGTTCTCCAGCCTGCATGCAGCTGTTTCTCCTAGTGCTTGGTGGTAGGGAAGGGGCGATTACAACGGCAAGGTTACTAGTCCTGAGTCTGCCAACTAGACGTGTTCAGGAAGTGCCAGGCTCATAGGAAGCTGTTTTTCCTCTGCGCTCACCGCCCTTTGCACGCTTCTTTTCATTCTGATTTCTAGTACATTCCGTCTTCACCTTGCACACCCTCCCAGACACGCTCAGGCATATGCACGCGCGCACACACACATACACTCACACACACACAGGTTCAAGCACTAGTTTACGGCTTTGCCTGCAACTGCTTGCCCAAGAGCCATCTGGTGAGCCTCCGTGAACTTGAAAGAAACCGAGACCTCGCCCTGTCTTTCAGGGACTCGCTGAGTGAGGACAGCGGCTCTCGGGTTCTCTGTGCCCAGCAGTCGGTGCGGGGTGGCTGGGTGGGGGGCCCTGGGTGGCGCGAGTGGTGGGGGGGAAGGGGGCAGGCAGAGGGTACCTCTGCGCCGCCCTACACGGGCACATACGTCTTTTAAAGTCTTTCGGAAGAGATCACGCCGAGCCCTTGGAAGTGGGACCAAGCACAGGCTGGCAAAGGACAGGAGCGTCGGGGGTTCGCCCCCCTCGCCCCCGGCCGGCGTCCCAGTGCGCCTCGGCCGGCGTGGGGTCGGCTGTGGGGGAGGCCGCAGTGCGGCGCGCGCTCGGCTCTTCCGCACCTTTGAGGGGTGCCCGCTCGGGTCGGCCGGGGAGAAGGGTCGGGGGGTGGGGTGGTGCAGTGACCTTGTCACGTGGGGGAGGACGTGCCTTCCTTGCCTCCCGACCTGCCGGCTCCGGTTCCGGGGCTCTACGGGCCTGACGAGCGAGGCCCGACAACCCAAGGCCAGCGGTCCGCAGAGGACCGTGAGCCTGGCAAGCCGCATCCCGGGTCTCTCCTTATCTTCCCAGAGAGTGGCCGGGACCGGGCCGCTGCCCTGACATCTGTGCCCTTCGGGGAAGTTCTGTTTCCTAACCTACCTCTTGTGAAAGAGGTCCATTTGTAGGATAATGACAGCAGCTGAGGAGGCGCAGGTCGGGCCAGGAGCGATCACTTTATTCCTTCATCTAACAAATGCCCGTTGGTCATAGATCCGGGTGCCAGGCACAGTGTCCTGAGTGAGCAAGGACTCAGACCCTGTCCTCACTACCCGGAAAGCCAAAGAAGTGAGTTTTCAGGAGACCAGATGGACTTCTGATGCCATTACTTTAAGCATCCGGACCGCATGGAGGAAGAAATCCCACCCTGGAACCCAAGTGTGCAGTCTGTGCCACCGTTAGAAGCCGGTTAGTGCAGGCTTGCGTTAACCTTTCGGACCTTTCACTTCATCTAATAGTAAAAAAACAAATAACACCTTGACTGACGGCTGACTTGGGGCTGGGCCGTGCTAGGTGCTGGGGATATAATGGTGAATAAGATGTGTCCGTTCCTGCAACCCACGACATAGCAGCGGGTGGGTAAAGCATAAACAAGAAATGGCTGGCTTGCCTCCTGGTCCAGCCATTAAGAATCTGCCTTGCAATGCAGGGCACACATGGTCCATCCCTGGTGGAGGAAGATCCCCCATATCCTGGAGCAACTAAGTCCTCTTGCAACAATAAAGACCCAGCACAGCTAAAAATAATTAAAAATAAATAATTGAAATTTTTAAAAAATTGCAGTGTGGCTGGGACCCTGGTCCACTGGTTATCTGGATGCTACTGATTTATTACATAAGTACAAGAGGACCCAGAAGAGAGAGGCGTTGCCGGGTGAGTCAGACCCACAGACCAACCCCAGTGATGTGGAGTCCCACAGGAAAGCCACCATCTGCTGCTGATACCCAGGGACACATCAGTTGTCTTGTATCCCAGGACCAAGTAACAAGAACATCCTAATTCCTGATCCTAGGTTTGCTCTGGCTTCACTCAACTCATTTCCCTTCATTCATTCCCTGGGAAGTTCCTAAGAAACTAGTATTCAGCAACCACATACTTGGCTTCCCTTCTCATGAAACTCATGAACCTGGCTGATGTAGGAAGAGAAAGAAGGTTCACTATTTCTTTTTTTTTTTTTTTTTTAGCTGCATCCTGCAGTTTGTGGGATCTTAGCTCCCCGACCAGGGATTGAACCCAGGCCCTCAGCATTAAGAGCTGTGGAGTCCTAACCACTGGACCACCAGGGAATTCTCAAGGTTCACTCTTTATATAGCTTTTATATAGCTCAGTTTTGGCTGTTGTTTTCCTGTGCTGAAATTATCTTTGGGCTCTCTTGTTTGCCTTTTGAGATATATTTTAAAAGTCCAGACTTCCAGGAAAGGCTCTCTTTTTCTACATATTAGGTTAACAGAACACTAGCTGTGGGGTTCCAACCTCCAACGTTTCTAGGCAGCAGAAATCTCATCACATAGCCGGAGAAACAGTCACAAATTCCCATGACACACTTCAGGCCGTATCTCTGCTCTTGGCCTGCTTCAGGGCTGTGGGAGGAAAGGCAGTGCTCCGGGGACCAGCCGGGAGTCACCTGGAATCCCTCCACACTGATGTTTTGTGCCTTCTCCCCTTGAGTGAGAGACACAAAGTCCTCTGCAAGCACTGTTATGTGTTTTTTTGTTTGTTTGATTTTATAAAAATACACAGACCTCTATGTTCCCTGTTCTCTGAGCGCTGTGTTAATATTCAACATTTAGTGCTGTAAAAAAGGAATACTTTGGCTGGTTAAAGGAGCATACCAGAGTCTTGTTTACTCTTTTGTCTGTCTGTTCATACCAGGATAATTCCTGACTGACTACCTAAAGTGCCCGAGCAGTTACAAAAGGATCATTCATTTCCTTTCTCAGCTGTTGAGTGCTAAAATCATTCTCCTTAAAACAGATGCCATGACTTATCTAGAAAGATACTCGGGAAGCAACATTTATGATTATTTACAAGGGTGGTAAGCACATCGAACACGTGAATAAGAAAAATTAGGTACGCTTTGCTCATTCTTAGGATGCCCTCAGAGAATGACACACACTTCCCACGACATCACAGCCCTCTCTAAATCTCATGTACGACCTTCAGAAAATGAGCACTGTTCTACAAATCGAATCCCATTATCACCTGTATCACCTGTAACGTGGAGAAGGTGTTCACATAGGAAAAGCTATTTCCATAGACTGAATTCAAAGTTGTTTTCAATGACAGGCCGACCTGTGACCCCCTCACAAAATGCTGGAGTGGAAACCAAGTCTTCAGTATTAGTGATTGCAACTTCCAGACAATATCTCTGGCAAGTGGCCTCCTCACACCTGAGTGTGAGGAGATGGCAGCACGCTTCCAGAGGCAAAGTCTGTGGCAACAGTTCTTCCCTGGACCCTGAGATTCCGGAAGCTCCTCTCCTCTGCGCCCACTCACCTCTCCAGCCCGGCCATGTGGGAAAAGCCTCGCCAATGAAGTAGCTCGTTCAGTGTCTGAGTAGCTCTCAGAGGCTTTACTCCTTCAGGTTTACAGCGCATGCTCAGTCGCTCAGGTTTCACTAAGGCCTTGCTTTCTTCATTGCATGTGTGCTTAGTTGCTCAGTCGTGTCCAACCCTCTTCAACCACATGGACTGTAGCTCTCCAGGCTCCTCTGTCCATGGGATTTTTTTCAGCCAGGAATACTGAGGTGGGTTGTCATTTCCTTCTTCAGGGGATTTTCCCGACCCAGGGATTGAACCTGTGTCTCCTGCATTGGCAGGCAGATTCTTTCCCCTCTGAGCCATCTGGGAAACCCTTTTATTCACTGAGTCTGTTACAGATTGCTCATTGAGGTTTATCAGGAGAGAGAGATGGAATTGGGAACCCAACAAGTCCCTAGCCCTCCTGGGACTTGTCTTCTACTGAGGAAGACAAGATACACAGTTAAACAAGTGAATGCATAATAGTGTGGCAGGTAACAATAAAAGCACTGATGGAAAAGTAAGTTCCAAGACTGGGGAAGGGGAGAGCTTCTTTAGGTTGGGAGGCAAGGGACACCCCCCCCCCCCCGCCGCCATGAGGAGGTGACATTTGACACAGGCCTAACTGAACTGAGGGGATGAGCCGTGTGAATGGGGGAGGGGAGGGAGCAAAGGCCCTGCAATGATAAATGTGTGATATGTGAGGAATATCAAGGAGGTCAGAGAGGCTGAGGTGCAGTCAGGGGAGAGGGGTAGGAAGTGAGGTCTGACGGCTAGCCAGGAGTTCTGTGGTCTTGAAAGGGCCTCGTTCTGCAGGATTGAGAGCAGGGATGTGATCTGATTTCAAGCCCTTACCCATCTTAGTTGCTGCCTTCTCTTTTTCTGGTTGGTCAAAGTCTCTGTCAGAAGCAGGAACCCAGACTTGTCTCCAATGTTCCAGGTGAAGCCTGTCTTGAAGAGTAGAGCAGGGCCAACCCTCTTTAATTCTGGACATCATATTCCTCTTAATACCATTTAAGACCTCTCAGATTGCATTTTAGGAAGCCATTTAGTGAATTTGCTATTTTCTTTGCACCTTCCACTGTTTTTTTTTTGCATACTGCACTCTTAAAGCACACGCCCCATCTGAGTATCTTCCTCATTCTCACCCTCATCCACCTTGGCCCAATACCTTCCAATATCATGGAGCTTCAGGGAGCATCCTAGAACCCAAGTGGTAGCCTACTCAGAACACTGTCCTTACAGACACGTTTTTGTATTTGCCTCATCCTGGTTCCATTTTAACATGCCAGGTTCCAAACACCCTAGGTTTGTGTGGATGGCTTTGGAGGGGTCCAACGGTGGGATTACTTCTCTACTAAATGCTATCTTCTAAGACTTGGCATCTAGTTTTAGTTTTTAAACATATTTTTGGACCCTCAAGTGATAGAATCTTACTGTATAAGCTATCCTTTCCAGATTTCTTCAGGATGTCACTTATAAGAAGACTGTATTGCAGGAGGCTGAGACAGAGCCCTGTGGCGAGTCAATAGAGACCTCCGTCAGAGTTGGAATGTATCCATTGCCAAGACTGGGGAAGTGATTGTTCAACTGGCTGCAAATCAACCTAATTGGCCCTATACCTACCCTACACCTCTTCATTACTCAACAAGGACACTTGTCTAAGATACTGAGATGTATACGCACTCACCACCTTGACCTACATACACCTCACATTTGTATTTTCTTTGGCATCTCTCTTTTGCCAACTCTGGACTTTTCCTCCTGGCCTAACATCAGACAGTGGCTTCCTTCTTTGTTACTGTAATTGTACAATGTAGTTTTGTCTTCCTAAATGCATTATACATGCACTGAAAAGTTGTGCTAACTTGAATCATGTTTTAAGTATCAGTTCAGTTCAGTTCATTTCAGTTGCTCAGTTGTGTCTGACTCTTTGCGACCCCATGAACGGCAGCACACTAGGACTGCCTGTCCATCACCAACTGCCAGAGTCTACCCAAACCCATGTCCGTTGAGTCGGTGATGCCATCCAACCATCTCATCCTCTGTTGTCCCCCTCTCCTCCTGCCCTCAGTCTTTCCCACCATCAGGGTCTTTTCAGATGAGTCAGCTCTTCACATCAGGTGGCCAAAGTATTGGAGTTTCAGCTTCAACATCAGTCCTTCCAAAGAACACCCAGGACTGATCTCCTTTAGGATGCACTGGTTGGATCTCCTTGCAGTTCAAGGGACTCTCAAGAGTCTTCTCCAACACTGAAGTTCAAAAGCATCAATTCTTCGGTGTTCAGCTTCCTTATAGTCCAACTCTCACATCCATACATGACTACTGGAAAGACCATAGCTTTGACTAGACAGACCTTTGTTGGCAAAGTAATGTCTCTGCTTTTTAATATGCTGTCTAAGTTGGTCATAACATTTCTTCCAAGGAGCAAGCCTCTTTTAATTTCATGGCTGCAGTTACCATCTGCAGTGATTTTGGAGCCCCAAAAAACAAAGCCTGTCACTGTTTCCACTGTTTCCCCATCTATTTGCCATGAAGTGATGGGGTCAGATGCCATCATCTTAGTTTTCTGAATGTTGAGCTTTAAGCCAACTTTTTCACTCTCCTCTTTCACTTTCATCAAGAGGCTTTTAGTTCTTTTTCACTTTCTGCCATAAGGGTGGTGTCATCTGCCTATCTGAGGTTATTGAGATTTCTCCCAGCAATCTTGATTCCAGCTTGTGCTTCCTCTAGCCCAGCATTTCTCATGATGTACTCTGCATATAAGTTAAATAAGCAGGGTGACAATATACAGCCTTGATGTATACAGTGAACTTTTCATTCCATCAATAAAAAAAAAAAGTGTTAGTTGCTCAGTCGTGTCTGACTCTTTGCAACCCCATGGACTGTAGCCAGCCAGGGTCCTCTGTCCATGGGATTCTCCAGGCAGGAATACTGGAGTGGGTAGCTTCTCCAGGGGATCTTCCCAACCCAGGGACTGAACCTAGGTCTCCTGCATTGCAGGTAGACTCTTTACCATCTGAGCCATCAGGGAAGCCCAGTCAATAAAGGTATTGATCATGTCCTTGAAAAGTCTATCATTTCCAAATTGAAAACTCTTTTTGAAATACAAGTGTAAAAACAAAAGAAACAAAAACAAAAAATGGAATACAAGTATAATACTAACTTAGATTTTTGTTTACGTATACTCAATTTGATCACAATGTATAATATCTTCAAACACAGTAATAACAGGTCAAGGCTGCTGTAACTTGACACACATGATGTGATTCAACATTTGGCACGTGATGTCCTCCTGCCAGGAAATTCTTTAACCTCAGATCTTCAGACTCAGTAAAATAAATAGTATTTTTTTAAATTGGTAGTTCAATGAAAATAAACAAAAGCAGTTTCCATCTGGTTTGACATTGATCCTGAATTATTTTCAAGTCATCACTGTGCCCCCTTTTCCAACTAGATCACAAATCTTTTATTTTTAGTGTTTAAAAGGCTAATTTATTTATTTAAAATAAAAGCTAACTTTTAAAAACAAGCAATACTACTTTAAATATTCACATACTTCTTTTCCAAACAATAAATCAAAAATACAATTCCCTAAACGTTCATACTTTGATTATAAACTTAAACATATCAAAATGTACATTAAAAGCATAAGTATATCAGATTTTCTTGGTAGCTCTCTGTAGTAAGCTAAATGATGACCACCTAAAGATATACGGTCCTAACTCCTAAATCTTGTAAATGTTACTTTATAAGGAGCAATGGCCTTTGTTGGTGTGATTAAGGATCTCTTTTTTTAAAACAACAAAAAAAGCAAAGGCCTTTTAGTCCCTTTAATTGGCTATATCTAATCTTTTATATTTTAATTTTTATTTTTTTAAATTATAAAAGTATTATAACAATCACAGGAGACTTGGAAAATACAGAACAAGGTTACATACAGTTCTACTATATATTACAATTATTTTTTTAGGTAGATAAATTAAGATTTTTAGTTGGAGTTTCAATATCAAACTCCCAAAAATTCATAGAATGAATATACAGAGAAGTAGGCAGATATAGTAGACCTGAAAAGCAATATGAACCAGTTCAACATAATTAAGATTTACACATTTTCACAGAACAGTAGGATACAAATTCTATTCAAGTTCCCATAGACTGTAAACTAGGAGACACTGGAACATATTCAGAGACATAAAGCAAGGTGCAAACATATCATGGTCTAAAGGTATTGAAATCATACAGAATCTGTTCTCTTATCACTGTTGAATTGTTAGAAATCACTATCAAAAGATATTTGAAAATAACCCACATATTTTCAAATGACATTTACCAAGAAAGATCTTTGACTCAGCCATCAAAAACTTCAATAAAGTCAGATTGAAAAAAACACATAGGGTGACTGCAGAGAAGAAAGCCTTTAAGTGAGAAATTAGTATCAAAATGAGAAATTAATATTAAAGATACTTGAAACAAAATCCTATGTATTTATTTATTTATTTATTTATTTTTTGGCTTTTTTGTCAGCATTATTTATGTCCATTTATTTGAGCTTCCATCTCATTTTTTTAAATTGATTAATTTTTTTAATTGAAGGATAATCACTTTACAGAATTTTGTTGTTTTCTGTCAAACCTCAACATGAATCAGCCATAGGTATACATATATTCCCTCCCTTTTGAAACCCCCTCCCATCTCCCTCCCCACCTCACCCCTCTAGGTTGATACAGAGCCCCTGTTTAGGTTTCATGAGACATACAGCAAATTCCCATTGGCTATCTATTTTACATATGGTAATGTAAGTTTCCATGTTACTCTCTTCATACATCTCACCCTCTCCTCCCCTTTCCCCATGTCCATAAGTCTATTCTCTATGTCTGTTTGTCCATTCAGTTCAGTTCAGTTCAGTTGCTCAGTCGTGTCCAACTCTTTGCAACCCCATGAATCGCAGCACACCAGGCCTCCCTGTCCATCACCAACTCCCGGAGTTTACCCAAACTCATGTCCATCGAGTTGGTGATGCCATCCAACCATCTCATCCTCTGTCGTCCCCTTCTCCTCCTGCCCCCAATCCTTCCCATCATTAGGGTCTTTTCCAATGAGTCAACTCTTTGCATGAGGTGGCCAAAGTATTGGAGTTTCAGCTTCAACATCAGTCCTTCCAATGAACACCCAGGACTGATCTCCTTTAGGATGGACTGGTTGGATCTTCTTGCAGTCCAAGGGACTCTCAAGAGTCTTCTCCAACACCACAGTTCAAAAGCATCAATTCTTCGATGCTCAGCTTTCTTCACCATCCAACTCTCACGTCCATACATGACCACTGGAAAAACCATAGCCTTGACTAGACGAACCTTTGTTGGCAAAGTAATGTCTCTGCTTTTAAATATGCTATCTAGGTTTGTCCATTGCTGCCCTGAAAATAAATTCTTCAGTACCATTTTTCTAGATTCTGTATATATGCATTTATCTTTCTCTTTCTGACTTACTTCATTCTGTATAATAGGTTCTAGGTTCATTCACCTCATTAGAACTGACTCAAAGGCGTTCCTTTTTATGGCTGAGTAAAATTCCATTGTGTATATATACCATGACTTCCTTATCCATTCATTTGTTGATGGACATCTAGGTTGCTTTCATGTTCTGCTGCTGCTGCTGCTAAGTCGCTTCAGTCTTGTCCGACTCTGTGTGACCCCATAGATGGCAGCCCACTAGGCTCCTCCATCCTTGGGATTCTCCAGGCAAGAACACTGGAGTGGGTTGCCATTTCCTTCTCCAAACAAAATCCTATGTATTTAGAAATTAAGTGTCCACTTTTAAATGATGGGTGTTAGATTACAAATCTTGAGGATGGCAAAGGTCACGCTAGTCTTACCCCTTACACCATCAGAGTCCAGCACACCTGGAACATATATAATAGGGGCTCAATACATGTTTCCTAAACAGATAAAATGAGCAATAAATCAAAGTTTGTGTACAAAACTAGTAGTCATTCACAGTTTTGCCCAGAGTCAAAGACATGCCCAATGCCTTCTAAAAGGGAAATTTGGGGGCAAAAATCACCATCTCAGATAGATAAATAGTAGCAATAATCTCAAAGTGCGTGCGTGCTAGGTCACTTCAGTTGTGTCCTACTCTTTGCAACCCTATGGACTGTAGCTCTCCAGACTCCTCTGACCATGGGATTCTCCAGACAAAGAATACTGGAGTGGGTTGCCATGCCCTCCTCCAGGGGATCTTCCCAACCCTGTGATCAAACCCGAGTCTCTTATGTCTCCTGCATTGGCAGGTAGGTTCTTTACCACTAGCGCCACCATTTTGGTCTCAGTACACCTTTACACTACTAAAAATTATCAAGAACCCCAGAATTTTTGCTTATACAGGACACACCCATCAATATTTTGGGCTTTCCAGGTGGCACTATCGATGATAGAGAATTTGTCACTCGAGAATTTAGGTAAATTCAGCCTCTAGGGTAACCCTGACTCACACCTGCACTGACCACTTTTCTATAAGAACAGTTAATTGGAACGATTCTTAGGAGTCACCTTGAGAAGTGACTTTTCACTGCACTTCATTCTCCTGTTTGGGACCCTCAGCCTGCTCACGGGCCTACCTGTGGCCACCTTGCTTGGATCAGGTTGTGTACCTGATCCAGGCTGGGACAATCGCATCCTCCCTCCTGGGAATTTGGTACTGGGCTGAGGACAACCAGTTGCTTGGCTAATAATCTCTGTAGGAGATATTAGTGGTCCTAATAGTGGTCATCATAGAGGGATCATCTCCCACCCGGCCCAGCTGCCCACCAAGAGGAAGAAACAAAGTCAGCTGCAGAGAGAGAGAGACAGGCATCAGGGACAAAGCTGGAGAGGGGTCCTGCCTGGCTGGGTGGCAGCCACCTGTCCTGGGCCTCAATGAGACATGGCTTTATCTATGTATGTACTTCCCTTCCCGCTTCAGCCAGTTTAGGTTGGTGACTTGCAACCCAAAGGTCTTAACTGAGGCAAAGACAGAGCCAGAAGCATCCATGGATCTTTCTCGACAGCCAGGTGCCTTAAAAGATTCTGGAGAGCTCTGCAGGCCCTAGATACACGTTTACTCTCTGAAGACTCAACCGGACAAAAACATCTTTCCAATCCAAGGCCAACGAGATTAGGAAAGAGCATTTTCTCCAGCTTCCCATCCCCCGAGGGCAAATGTACAGATGACTGCAGTTAGCAATTGATTCTGTGGGTTAGTATTTGCTGAGGGCACACACTCAGGGACTTGAGTGACAGAAATCCCCAGGTGCCAGGCAGGAGGCTGGCCCATTATGCTTCCAACCACTGGCCTGTCCTCCCTCCTCTAAGTCAGCACTCACCGGAGCCCCAACCCACCATGACTGATAGGATGACCCACTTTTAAAAGTGCCAATTTTTAGCAGCTGGAAACAACAAACATAGAGGGAAGTGAAAATGCCAGAGGATGGATTTCTCTATGTGCGTGCAAGCTAAGCCACTTCAGTCATGTCTGACTCTCTGTGGCCCCATGGAATATAGCCCGGCAGGCTCCTCTGTTCAGGGGATTTTCCAGCCAAGAATACTGGAGTGGGTTGCCACTTCCTCCTCCTGGGGATCTTCCCAACCCAGGGATCAAACCCACAACTCCAGCATCTCCTGCATTGCAGGAGGCTTCTTCACAGCTCCTGTGAAGGGAGGTTTAGGGATTTCTCTTTACCTGTTTTCAAAAGATGCTCTAGGACCAGGGACCCATTCCAAGGATGTAATGCGACAGCCATGCAAAGCTGGTGCAGCTGGAACGGCTATGTGACAGTCCGTTAGTCCACACAGCTCCCTGGGCCTCAGTTTTTACGGCTGCAGAATGAGGAGGTAGATGTAGACTGTCTTTAATATCCTTTTCATCCTCAACTTTCTATGATCTGTGTACGCTGGAGAGATTTACACAGAACTTCATCTTGCTTTTATTACTCATAGTTCATCTTCCTCCGACAGAGCCAGCAGCAGCCTGTGCGGAAAGTTAAGTGGCTCTCTCTTCCAGGATGATTTAAGAGGTGTTGACAACCCCAAGCACCTTCCTAACGTTCTATCACAGCCCAGGCCCAAAGCTTGCCCATTCCAGAGCCAGCCCTGGGATCCAAGCATGGTCTGTCAATTGTTGTTTAGTCACTCAGTCGTGTCCAACTCTTTGCTCAGGGACTGCAGCACGCCTGGCTTCCCTGTCCTTCACCATCTCCCGGAGCCTACTCAAACTCATGTCCTTTGAGTCGGTGATGCCATCCAGCCATCTCATCCTCTGTTGTCCCCTTCTCCTCCTGCCCTCAATCTTTCCCAGCATCAGGGTCTTTTCCAATGAGTCGGGTCTTTTCCAATGAGGCGGCTCTTTGCATCAGGTGGCCAAAGTATTGGAGCTTCAGCTTTAGCATCAGTCCTTCCAAGGAATATTCAGGGTCGATTCCCTTTAGGATTGACTGGTTTGATCTCAAGAATCTTCTCCAACACCACAGTTCCAAAGCATCAATTCTTCGGCACTCGACTTTCTTTATGGCCCAACTCGCACATCCATACATGACTATTGGAAAAACCATAGCTTTGACTATGCCAACCTTTGTGGGCAAAGTAGTGTCTCTGCTTTTTAATACACTGTGTAGGCTGGTCACAGCTTTTCTTCCAAGGAGCAAGCGTCTTTTAATGGGATCTGTTGATGGTCCCCATCAAAAGGCAGATACCTACATTCCCCATTGTTTCTCATGGAGCATATTAGACTGGACTCCCCTCTGAATTCCCTAGAAAGGGCACTGAGAATTGGATTTGGCAGAGGCGCCATGGCCGGAAGGGTCTGGGGCCCAGGGCACAGCGGTTGCAAACCCTCCTGGGCAGTCAAGTGTGCAGGGGGACCTGCAGGCAGCGAAGGCTCCAAGAGTAGATGAGGAATAAGCTCTGAGTCAACTGCACTGGCCACTGGCCGAGACAGGAGGGTGGTCAGGTTCATTTCTCTTGCCTGAGTCTCTTCTCCTCTTCAGGGTGCCCAGCAGGAAGTAGAAGAGTCTCTGATCACCCTCCACAGGTTCTTCCTCCAGTCAGGCAACGCCTGCCCTTAGGCCCCCAGAGATCATCCTGACAAGACAACAAGGGAAGGTGGCCACCCTGGAGACAGTGACCTGATTGTGCTGTGGCGCAGTTGCCCACAATCACAGGTGCCCCTTGCATTGCAGGGGTTCACGGCTGCTGCCCGCTGGCCCAATGGCACTGGCTTCCTTCCTTTCCTGGCTGTCTGCCTAAGAAGACACAGCCCACTATGGCGCCCGCCCATCTCAAAGACAAGGCTTGGGTAGAATGTTGCTGGCAGTCCAGTGGCTAAGAGTCCGTGCTAACAATGCAGGAGTCCCAGGTTCCATCCCTGGTCAGGGAACTAACTAGATCCTGAAAGCTGCAAACAAGAGTTCACATGCCTCAACTATAACCCGGCACAGTCAAATAAATAAATACAAAAAAATTAATTTTAAAAGGGGGGGGGCTTGTGAGTCAGGTTGTACTAATCCCCATATCTGGTGGCTTCAGCTCTTAAACCGTAAAAAAGGGGAAAGGGTAACCAGAAAGAGAACTTCCTAATGCTCCTATGGGGGGAATTTATTTATCAATATGGGAGCTGTATGAGGTTTAGGAATAAATGAGCCATCAGATAGCACCCTGAGGTATTATTCTTCGACACAGTATCTTAAACACGGATTCCCCTGCACTGTATTGGAACAGATGCCACACATTACATAAGAGAACCAAGCTTCCCACGGACTTTCTTGGAAGGCTAGGCTTGTCAAATCTTTATCTCATTTGTGGGTGAGAATTAGGGTGTGTTCTGGTGATTTATGTGTGTGTAGATATTAAGTAGAAGTAAAAACAGCAACTGAAGCAAAAACCATCCTTAGCAATGTCTTGAAACGTTCTGAAAAGAAACTGTGGAAGAGCCTGAGAGAACCAGGTGTGTTTTCTATTTCCTGGGGATAAACAGGAAAGGGACCCAGGTGTATGGAGGACCACAAGCATTCCATCGCCACCTTCCTCCTTAGTCTCCAGAGCAAACACCTTGTAAAGTACCTAAAGGGCCAAAATTCCAGTTATTCCCAGGGGCTCTTCATGGTCCAGCAGAGGTTTCTGGGTATGTTGCATGAGTCCCATCAAACCTTTAAGTTTAACTCATCTTGATTGGTTTCCCTCTACTGTAGACTTCCTTTGCAAGAGAACGGGAATTGGGGGGATTGAAGAACTCTTATTGGGTAGTCTAGCAATTTTGCACCGGGACGCCAGCCTGGGGCCTTGGGAATTTCCCTAATGAACCCCAGGGAGACTTGGGTTAACTGCAGGCAGGCACAGCTCCTCCAGCACTCAACTCTGGAGAGGGTCTAGGAATCCAGAGACTCCTGCTAATGAAAGGTCTGCTCAACATCCTGGGGCTAAAGATGAACCGATTACCTCCACTGTGAAACTAGAATCTGCAAAGAATTCTGAGCACATACCTACCTGCAAATCTACCTGCCAGTCCTGCAAACAAGGTGTGCTAAAGCCGAACCATTTGTCTGAACCAGCCAGTACTAGGTCACAGTAGAATATGGGTTAGGAGTCACAGACATCTAGGTGTGAACCCTGGGTGGGCTACTAAGAGCTGTGTGACCGCACCCAAGACACTCAGCCTGTCTCCTGCCTCAATGTCCTCGTGTGCAAACGGGAGTGAAACAGACTCACACGATCTGGAGCTACTGAGTCTGAAGAAGTAGGAAACGAGTACGTGCGGCCTCATTTCTACAGGCAGAAATACCACACACTTCTTTCCCTGGGGTTTCGAGGTCCGGGCCACCTGGTCTGCACACCGACCGGCTCCTGCAGCGCAATTCCGCCCTAAAGGATCCTCCATCCCCTGCCCACCGCACCAACTTGCTCCCTCTCTCTCTTGCCTCCCTCTCTCTCCCATTTGGCGCCCTCACAACACTTTCTAAAACAGAAAGTACTACCGCCCTTTAATCCGTGCTCTACGTCAAGGGCAGAAGCGTCACGAAAGTGAGCAGCCCGGCTTTCCGGGCGCGGACGGGCAGGGCTCCAGGGCGGTCCCGGGCAGCTGGCGGGGCCAGGCCTCTTTCCCCAGCCGAATTCCAGGCTCGGAGCCTGGGCACCACACTCTGCCCGAGCGAGTGTGCTACGGCCGACAGCCGGGAGCCGCCCGCAGCCCTGGGGGGTCGGGGGCGCGGAGATGGGGAGGAGTGGGAAAGAAGATGGGGAGGGAGGAGGCGGAGGGAGGGGGAGGCGGGAGGTGAGAGGAGGAGGGGAGGGGAAGAGGCGAGGAAGTTGGAGAAACGGAGGTCGGGGTGGGTTGGGGGGAGGGAGGAAGTGGGGGGAGGAGGGAGTACGAGGGAGGGGAGGAGGGGGTGGGAGAAGGAGACGGTGCGGGGCCCGCAGGCGCTTGCTGGGAGGAGGCTGGGGCAGTGGAGGGGGAGAGAGGGGGAGGGAGAGGGAGGGAGGGGGAGGGGGAGAGGGGGGAGGAGGAAGGAGGGGGGGGGGAGGAGGGGGGAGGGGCGCGCGGGGGAGGAAGGAGGAAGTAGGGGTCAGAGGACGGCGAGGGCGCGGACCCCTCCCGGGCGAAGCCGGAGGTGGATGCGTGCCGCGAGCACTGCTCTGGGACAGCGGACCCACTTTGGAAGAGTAGGGTAGCACGGCGGGGCTGTCCTGGAACAAGCAAAAACAAAACAAAACAGACAACAACAACCAAACCAAGCGCCGGCCGCCCCCCTCCCCACCCCGCCCGGGCCCCGGCGGGGACGTCGGGGAGCGGGGACCGTGGCCCTCGGGGCGCTCCCCGGGGCCCGCGGCCGCACGGTCCGGGAACTGGGCTCCGTCAGACTTCCGGGAGGCAGGAGGCTGCTCTTCTCCAAAACCCACCAGACTCCTCTGATGCGCATTTCTTAACAGTGGAAAACCACACACACACACACAAAAATAGCCATGAAAATAAATGAGAGAAGAACCCGCAGGCTTCACTTCCAAGGAGGCGTTGAGTCTTGAAATTCGGAGTCCTTGCGGACGAGCCTTGTGAGCGCCTTTCTAATCCACCCACACTGATGGGTGCGCGTCTCTGCTGTGCTTCACGCTGGGTGGCGGTGACGTGGTGACATCGTGGGAAGTTCATTTGGTGATGATTTCTGCTTTGGTCCGGTTGCCTTGCTTCACTTGATAACACGACGGAAACGCATACACGTTGCAAAAAGAAAGGCACAGAACGAGCAGTATCTTTTTAACTCTGGCTTAAAATAGATGAGAAGCCCTAAGGCGCTGCCAGCACTGAAAGAATGAAGGGTTAAAAACAACAATTATGCATTGGCTCCTTCATAGTCATTCTCCATAAGTTAACATTATCAGTCATTAAATAAAAGGGACGAAAATCCTATTCGTTGTTATAAATTTACAGTTTTAGAAAGTGTGCTGTTACATCATATGTGCTGAATTACATTATCAGGTCTGTATGTGAGAAACAATTTCTGCTCTGAAATAGAGCAGCTTTAATGCTTCAGTGCCAAGAAGTGCTTCTTAGGAAATTTCCAAATGCAATCAATTAATACAAAAACAGATGCAGTAGGGGGTGCTTACTAAAACTGAAGGCTCTTCTCCCAAAGAGTGCACCCCGTTTTCCTTTCAGATGAGCCTGGAAGTCATTCATTTTCAATTGGCCAATGAGGATTGACGATCACTCCAAAATCAGAATGGGGCGTCTTTTACATGGTAGGTTAATAGAAAGGCCCAATTCAGTTTACAAAAATGTCTTTGGGCCAGGTCTCATTCACCTGCATAAAATCAAAGACGCGGTGATGTGTGTTTTATCACATTGAACAGCAGCAGTGATGGGATGGATGTTCATGGAAACAGGATGCCCAGTCAGAGGTTTCACTGAACCACATCCCAGCTAATGCATGCAGAAAAGTCCCTGGGAGGCAGGTTGTAGGCTGGCACTCCTCATTTTCCAGGCCTGTTTGTTTCCCCTTTGACGTGTGTTTTAAACTTTTGAATTTGTTATCTGTGTTAAAAGTCAGGATATTTCACAGGGAAAGCTGGATTTTTGGCTTCTCTTTGAAATCTGAGAAGACCTGGAGCAGAGTGGCAGTGTCAGAAGTGACCGTTCGCATGCCCACAAGCACGCGTGCGCGCGCACACACACACACACACACACCACTGTTGTCCTCTTAAGACACTTGTTTGCCCTGTACCCCGAGTTTTCTGACCCCGGACAAACTACTTCATCTAATGTTTAGCCGTTTTATAAGGATCATTAAAGTCATAGGTGGTTTCGACACTTTCTGTCTAGATCTAATGCATGTATAACTAAAACCTCAAATCTTGACTTCCAGAAATTCATCTTGACAGATTCAGCAAATCAGAAACTGAATAAAGACAGACACAACGGAATGTGACTCCTCCGTGGGGCATTTCCCCAAAATGCAGCAAGACACAGGGGAGCGTGTGGTCTCAGCAATTAAACTATGTACCTGCTATGCAATGTTAGGCAAGTTATTTACTATCCTTACTTCCCTGGTGGCTCAGATGGTAAAGAATCTGTCTGCAGTGCAGGAGACCCAGGTTCGACCCCTTTGTCAGGAAGATCCCCTGGAGAAGGGCATGGCTACCCACTCCAGTATTCTGGCCTGGGGAGTCCCATCCATGGACAGGGGTGCTTGGGGGCTACAGTCCATGGGGGTTTCAAAGAGTCGGACACAACTGAGCAACTAACACCAGCACGATTCTGTAAAGCAATTATCCTTCAATTAAAAATAAGTAAATTTAAAATAAAAAAATACATACTAAAACTACCCCTTTGAATATTCAATAGAATATTGAGTTATTATATGTGAAAGAATTTTGAACAGCCCCTGGTCCATAGGAACCACCCCGAATATTAATTTCTCCTGCCCTTGGGATTTCAGTTACTAAAGGAGGTTCTTGAGAGAGAATTATTACTAGATTCTACTTGAGTAGAATTCAGCCTTTGGTACCTGCAGGAGATTTATCTGGAAACTCTCTTATGCTAGTTTCAGGGTCCTGCTCCTAAGATTTTGATATAGGAAGTCTCAAATAGGGCCCTGGGGTTTCACATATTAACCTTTAATTCTGGGGCACAAGTTCTCGGCCCTCAGTTTGACAGTCCTTGTCCTGGACTTGCCCTTGTCTTTCGAGGGAGAGAGGTGGGGATGCAGGCCTGGGCCGAGTTCTAGGGTGTCCCGGCCAGCCTGCTGGTCCTGCAGCTAGACTGGACCCCTCCCAGGATCCCTCTTGCCAGCTCCTGGACTCCCAGGCATTTACTGAGCAGCTGCTGGAAGCACCCTGAGCTGGCACCAAGCACGCAAGACAAATGAAGTGTTTCCTGTTCACAGGGAGCCCAGGGCACTGAATTCCAAGATCAGGCCTGGCATTTGGGTCCCAATTTCTGCCTCTCCCTGGTGGCTCAGCCAGTGAAAAATCTGTCTCCCATGCGGGAGACCTGGGTTCGATCCCTGGGTCAGGAAGGTCCCCTGAAGAAGGGAATGGCAACCCACTCCAGTATTCTTGCCTGGAGAATCCCATGGACAGAGGAGCCTGGCGGGCTACAGTCCATGGGGTCGCAATGAGTCAGACAGGACTGAGGGACTAACACTTCCACTTCTGCTTCTCCTATGGCCCAGCATGTAATACACACCGTTCCAAGTGACGGTGTTCCCAAAGATGCTCCCCAATACCATCAGCACCACCCCTCCCCCCAGCACTGCACTCCACACCACGATAGAGCGTCTTCTGCCTTACCCGAGGACACTTAGCACAGCACTGCTTAGGTGCTCATTAGATATTCATGGAATCTAACTTCTTTGGACAAATCTGTCTTCTGAAAGCTGGTTGATGTTCATTCACTCATCAAATATTTATGAGCCAGGAACTCTTCCAGAAACTGGGGATAATAGCCGTGAGCCAAATGTAAAACCCCTGCCCATGTGGAACTTCCATTCGAGTTGGGGAAGAAAGGCCATATAAACAAGTGACTTTGCATGCTGGTGTTGGGGGTTGTGGTCTATACCCTGACACTTGCTGCAATCTTGTTTGCTCTCACTAATACCTTTGCTCCCTGCCAAGTGGCCTTCTTTCCCAATCCTAGTCTACACAACCCTTACTCGGGGGCAATTCTGCCTGAGGCCAAAGAGCGAACTGGTTATTTTATTTTGTCTTGAATCAAAGTGTCTGCATATCTCCTCTAGGCATGAACCAATTTCAGCCATTCGTTTCCAAATGCCAGAAGCTTCCACAAAAAGTGAAACGTATATTCTCTTACAAAGTCAGGAAGAAGGCTTGATAGAAGCCCAGTGACTCTGCTGTTGCATTGTTTGGTTCTGTTATAATATCGCTTTTCTTTTTAAGCTTCTTAGCTACTAGTGAAAGTGTTAGTCGCTCAGTTGTGTCTGACTCTTTGCAACCCCATGGACCTGCCAGACTCCTCTGTCTATGGAATTCTCAAGGCAAGAATACTGGAGTGGGTAGCCATTCCCTTCTCCAGGGGATCTTCCTGATCCAGGGATTGAATCTGGGTCTCCTGCATTGTAGGTGGGTTCTTCACCATCTAAACCACCAGGGAAGCCCTTACTAGCTATTATGCCAAATATAAAAGTAACTCTGACTATTTTGCATTCATATTCTGTAGCTTAATTTGAGTAGACTTTTAATAATTTATCAGTAAAAGGTAATCTTACCTTTAGATATGTGATTTTGCAGAGAATATTTTGCTGCATTCTTACTGAGCTCTTTGTATTTTTCTGGGTCTGACACTTACTATAGAGAAATACAAGTCCAATTTTGTCATAAAAATGAGAGAGGATTTCAGTATTCTATCAAATGAGTAACATCTGAAAATTCAGCTAAAGTATAATTTTCATTTCTTCTCTAAAGAGGCAACTTTTTGGGAAAATGCCCCCAAATGTATTATTTCTATCTCTCCAAATGTGTATATTTTTATTTATTTTATTCTGCCCCCCCACTCCGCACTATGTGGCATGCGGGATCTTAGTTCCCCAAACAGGGATTGAACCCACACCCTCTACAGTGGAAGAACAGAGCCTTAACCACTGGACTGCCAAGGAAGTCCCTGTATATTTTTATATTTGACCTCTATCTGGGATCGTCTTTGGCTCTCAATTGCATACATTTTATCATTTCCCGAGTCTGTAAGATTTCCTGTTGAGAAATATGAACTGGGTCAGTGGAAATTCTTTGGGAAGCCAACTCAGACACCTAGGATTTCCTTTATGCTATGAAATGCAAGATAAACAATTTGATTTGGACATAATATCATTCTTTAGTCTGGCAACTGGTGAATAAGCAGGTAGAATTAAAATGTGTTGGACCATGGATGATCATCTAGTGAGTGGCCAGTTGCTGCACTTCGCACAATTTCAGACTGCTCAGTCAGAACTGAATTTGAGAGTCTATACATGTGCACTGTTGAAAGTGGCCATTGATAGATTCAACTACCATCAGAGCCACTGGAGTGTTAAAACCATAAGATGTGGCTACTCTGATCTCAGAACTCAGGCTATCAGAATTATTAGGATATTAACACATGGTCCAAACTAGAACCCAAAGTTTACTAAGAGAACCTAAAAGGAAAGAAATTACATGCTCTGTTCCTTTCTAGTCCCCTTTTCTCCCACCTGGGAGTGTGGGTTGAAAAGGCAGGTGGAAAAAGAGTGAATTTTTTTTTAACACGTATCTATTTATTTATCACGCCAGGTCTTTGTTGTAGCCTGCAGGATCTTCTTTAAGGCTCTGGATCTCCCGCTGTGGCATGTGAACTCTTAGTTGTGGCATGTGGGATCTACTTCCCTGACCAGGGGTGGAACCCAAGCCCCTTGCTTTGGGAGTTCAGTCTTAGCTACTGGACCACCAGCAAAGTCCCCAAGGGTGAAAGTTTTGAACCTAGGCCATGCAAGCCATGATAATAATTGTGAGAAATCTGCTTTTATTTTAACCGACATTTCCCCTTGGTGAACTGACATTTAGTGATTGAAATATCTGGAACGCACACCATAACTTTAGGCTAAATGTTGAGACAGTAGAAGGTAAGGTACAAGGGGCTCAGGCGACACTTGTAAAGGGAACAAAACAGATGCAAATTTCACAGGCAAAAGAAGGTAGTTTTTCCAGTTATAGACTGTGCTGAGCTGCTCTGGAGTAGGGCATTGTTGTATCAAGTCTAGGCTTTCATCCCCCTTAATAACGTTGTCAAGGGCTCCCTACCACGTTTTCAGTAAGATCATTAACAAGCACACTGGGACTCCTGCACTCACTGTTAGTGATTAGTGATAGGATTTCTCCTGTAGTACACATGTGCATAGATTTCTTCACTCTCCCACTCTTATGATGTTATTTTAGAAACTGAGCTGTTTAAGGTTGTGTTTGAACACTTTTTGAATAAGAACTTTAATTAAGCGATCAAAAAGCTTAAGCTCACGGTTTTTAGTAACTGAAACCAGTGCCTATAATTTTTCATATTTAAAATCTATAGACACTATTATCAGCCTTGCTAGTTTCTTTTACTTTCAACTTGTAGAGAAAGTTTTCCTTCTTCTTCAGTTGTCTTTTTCACATCCGGTAGGACCAGCTCTTATGATTATCATCAGTTGAAGGAAACCCATACACCACAGAGGGCAACATGAACTTGCCAAGTTGCCAAGAATTCTAGGGATTTTCTTTCTTCCCTAGACATTGTCACAGCCAATGCCTTTTTTTTTTTTTTGGCTGCACTGGGTCTTAGTTTTGACATGTGGGAACTAGTTCCCTGACCAGGAATTGAACCTGGGCCCCCTGCACTGGGAGCTCAGAGTCTCAGCCACAGGACCACCAGGGAAAGCCCTGTCAACGTCTTCCTGAAAGATGTGTCTTCATTTCATTGCCATACCAGATGGCTAAGAGTTTTCTGGTCAATTTGGCAAGCTTTGGACTATCTTAAAATTTAATTGGCTCAATAAAGTGGCCAAAGGATCCATATTTGTACATATGGATGACCATATGTACAAATACATGTGAAATCAATGATACAGGCTGATTGTAGCAGGTGGGCCAATCCTCCTGTTAATCTGGGGATGTGTTTGTGTGAGTTGCTTTGTTTTTGTTCTGTATGGTGAGGGCTACCGGTATGGGTAAATTTCCAAACTGTCCGAGAAAATGGGAGAACATAATCAGAAAACACACAGCTCTAGCTGAAAAGGGAGCTTAAAGGAGATTGGATTGTTAAAGGAACTACAATTGTTTCACATGCAAAGCATAAAGCTGGGGCAAGAACTAAGGCGGTTCCAACCAACTTCTATGATTATTTTATTGAATTGGAGAGACTATGACTAAGGGGAAACTTTTGTTTAGAACCAATCATTGCCATGCAGTGATTACTAGCATTAGCTGGTATAATGGTGCATCCCAGGCCGCCAATGTGTGGAACAAGCTTGTTCAATCACCCATTATACTCCCTTTCTTCTCTACCATTTTGTCTCCAGTATGAGCATCTAAGTAAAGACAGAAAAAAGTGAATACCTGGAAAGTCAGCTTTCGCCCAAATATAAGAAAAAAATTTTAAATGTCAAGTGGGCTTAGATGTGGGTCTTGCCACTTGGGGGCATTTTTTTCACAGTTAGGATGGAGGTGGGGGTGGTCAGAGGGGCGCAAATCTGCTTCATGAGTTTCACCCCAGAAGCTAGAGCTATCTTTCAAGTAGACTTTTCTGCTTCCTAGTAACTGGACTGTAGATTTATCATGAGAAAAATTTTCTACAAGCTTTCCCGAATATATATATATATATATTTTAAATTTTTGTTTATTTATTTTTGGCTGTGCTGTGTCTTTGTTGCTGTGCAGGTTTTTATCTCGTTGCCATCTTCCTGGACCAGGGATCAAACCCGTATCCCCCTGAATTGGCAGGCAAATTCCTAACCACTGGACCACCAGGGAAGTCCCCTGAGTATATTTTTATTTTCACTTTGTTGGCTTGGGAACAGTGAGTAAACATTAAATGATTTCCCCTCTTCCTCTAGATTGTGGACCATTTGGTAACAGAGCTTAAGAGACTTCCAAAATGAATAAACACCTACTGCTATTTAAATAGAGAAACTTCAAACTGATTCAGAAACCACCCAGGCAGGTATTCTGAGTCCCTGTTTGATTCTAGACGTGGTGCTGGCCTCTCTTCAGGCCAAAGGAAGTTAATGTTTCTCCCTCCCATTAGCTCGTGGCGGTGCTTGAGAGTAGAAAAAAATAGATATGCCAAAGTCCAGTGCAGAACTTTCAAATGTCACAGGAAAAACCAGGTAAGAAGCACTCATCATTTGTGAAATGTAGCTGCCATGTGAAAGACCCAGGGCACACTGTCTTCTTGGCTCAGGGACACACAGATCCAACTTCCTAGAATTCAAAACCAAAGGTAGGAACGACACAGGGGAAGGTTTTAAGAAAGCACGCAGGATGTCCTTTTTAGACCCATGAGGCAAATCCTGTTCTTGTCTGATGTCTCTGGAAAGAAACTGTGGTCCACATAAAGATGTCTTATTGCTGATGCTGCCAGAAAGAGAACTCCGTGTTCACATGGCAAAAACGTGTTTTCAGATGCAGTTTCACCTCGAAAAGTGAGCACTCCTAAAGGAGGCTTTGGCTACGTGTCATTACAGGCTTTGGGAGGGGACCCTGGCTTCGTCTTTTGTCCCTCTCACCTGTTGCTCCTTCTCTAAAACATGCATACTCATGCCAGGTGAGGTCTCTTGCTGTCAGGACATGTGTGTGCGTACTCTGAGCCCCGCTCGGGGGCCACATGAGTCCTTTGATGACACACAGTTGTCTGATGAGCCAGTTGGAAGCACCTTCCACCACTTCACAGACATGCTTAATCTGAGGTTGGCCTGGCTAGAATTCTAGCCACAGAGACCAAGCCTTCATCAAGGAGGAATTGTCTTAAAGGTCAGCAGGCAAAACTTAAGTGTTCATTTCTTCTTGATGGGAACACCATGCTATACACAAAACCCCACAGAGGTAAGAAAATGGGAAATGGGCTTTGCCATGGATGCACCTCAAAGAGGTGATTAAGGTACTGCAGGCAGCTGGCCAGCTGGTCTTCATGGAAAACAGAAGGAGGTATAGGGGGGACTTCCCTCATGGTCCAGTGGCTAAGACTCTAGCTTCCAATGCAAGGGACCCAGGTTCAATCCCTGGTCAGGGAACTAGATCCCACATGCCACAACTAACAGTTCATATGCTGCAACTAAGACCCAGTTCAGCCAAATAAATAAAATACATTAAAAAAAAAAAAAAAAGGAGGTGGTGGGGTGCGAGAGTGCATTCCCAAGTCACCCTTTAGAGTTTAAGTTTGCCCCTCAGATGTGGGAATGTGCTTTGCAGTAGCTACCAGAGGTGGACGGAAAAGTTTAAAGGTTTGTTTGGGGTGTGTTTGGCTGGTTGGTTGGTGTTTTGATCTTGCCAAAGTAGCCATCTGTTTTGAGAAACATAACTTAGAAAGCACCAATGCCTGCCTCCAGATTAAGGTGCTCTTAGATTCCCATGGAAGCTTTGGAGAAGCAGACATTTAATTTGCGTATTATGCTTTCATTAGTTTATCCAACCAACCTCACAGAGTACCTATGATGTCCCAAGGCACTTGGCTTACTGCTGGAAACACAGCCTCATGGAGACCCTAATCCTGGCCTAGGCAGCCTCTGGCCTGTTCTCCATGCAGGTTCTGCACTTGTGCTTCCAGGCGAATTTACCCATTCTGAACATCAGAGTGAGAGACCACTGACTTCTTGAACTCATCAACCACCTATTCTCACCCACAATGCTGGCTAGATATGAGATTTCAGTGACCTATTTTCAAAGACTTCATTTAGAAATACACTTGGAAAAATAAATAAATAAAGATACACTTGGAGGATTTCCCTGGTGGCCCAGTGGTTAAGAATCCACCTGCTGATGCAGGGGACACGGGTTCGATCCCTGGTCTGGGAGGAATCCACCAGCCTGGGGGCAGCTAAGCCGGTGTGCCAGCACTACTGAAGCCCACGTGCCTAGAGGCTGGGCTCTACAACAAGACAAGGCACCACAGTGAGAAGCCCTTGCATCACAGCTAGAGAGCAGCCCCTGCTCTCGGCAATTAGAGAAAGCCCGTGCGTCCAAAAAAATAATAATAAATGAAATAAATAAAAAATTTTAAATACATTTGGAAAGCAAAAAGTAAAACAGCAGACTTTTTAATTCTAAAGTGAGGGGTGCTCCTGGGCACCTGTCTCTTAGGGTATCTGCTACAGCAGAACAGACAAGGGGAGGCAGGGGCAGCCCTGCTGGGGTCCCCAGTTCAGCGTCTTAGAATCGTAATCCCGCTTCTCCACCTGTGAGAGACTTAGGAGGCCGCCACCCACGAAAGGCCACAGAGGCGAATCCAGCTGTCATGGCTTCTCACAGTGTAAGCAGATAGACTCGTTTTTTCACAGGAGAAAAAGCCTTACAGATAACGAGACTAGCCAGGGCCTGGATGCGGAGGTCAAAGTCCAGTCTCGAGATGACCCCTCTGGGATTGGCCGTGGGCTCTGGCCAGTCACCTTATGACTCTGGGCTGCACTGTCCTCACTTGTAAAATGGGAGCTTCGTGCTGGACGACACCTCACAGCCCTTCTCATTCGAACCTTCTAGCATCTGTGAAAAAGGGGGCACCAGGCAGGGTGTTTTGCAATTTTAATTCGTTGATTGGGCAGTCCATCAATGATTGAAGTTGCTTCACTCCTGAGATTAGAATAGCTGAGATTAGAATAATTGTGGTGAGGCTTCGAGGTTAATGATTAACTAAAATAAATGAGCCATTCTCACCTCTACCAGCGATCTCCTTTCAACTCTCAACAGGAGAACAAACAGCAAACAGTGATGAATTAATTCACAAGCAAAGATTATTTTTGGCAATTAGAAGAGTCAGACGCTTCTATTTACATATACCCATTACATACATAAATAGGTGTATACATGTATAACTGTGTATCTCCATGCTCCCATTTGTCATTAAACGTGAATTTTCCCAAAAATTTATAAATAATAAAATTATAATAGTATGTACTATATTTATTGAGCACATATTATGTGCCACACACTGTTGAAGAACTTATCTACATTGTCAATAACTTCTTAAATAACATTTATTTATTTATTTATTTATTTTTGGCTGTGCTGGGTCTTCTTCGCTGCTACCCACGTTTTCTCTAGTTGCAGCCAGCAGGGGCTACTCTCTAGTTGTGGTGCGTGGGCTTCTTATTGTGGTGGCTTCTCTTGTGGAGCATGGGCTCTAGGGTGCGTGGCCTTCAGGAGTCGCGGCACATGCGCTCTAGAGCACCAGCTCAGTAGCTGTGGCGCACACCGGCTTAGTTGCTCTGTAGCACGTGGGATCTTCCCGGATCAGAGATCAAACCCGTGTCCCTTGCATTGCAAGGCAGATTCTTAACCACTGGACACTAAGGAAACCCTGTCAATAACTTCTTTTCATTAAGTTCTTCTGTTTCCAGTCTTAACACCCACAGTTGATTTCTCAAAATATGGAAGTTCATAAAGTTTATTGCAAACATCTTACCTGGCAGGCATAACTGTTTGAGTGTAGAGAAACGATATTTCATAAAAAGGCCTCCAATTGTTCTGAAATTTGGGGCAAAGCCTTGCTGGACAGGCACGAATTTGATGGTGTTTATGTCTAGTGGTGGTGATTCTGCCTCTAAATAACTTTCTTTGGGAGAGAGAGAGAGAATCTTGGAGTTTATGGAGAGTGGGAAATATTTTCATCTCTACTGAGATCGGAAAAAAAAAATCTCACTAAGGTTCAAGGAAAATTTTCCTGGCAATGAGGGTTATATTTGATAAGTTACCATGATACTTGAATCACAGCTTCTGGACACAGATTATAAAATAAATTTTTACAGATCTGAGACAATTCAGGTGTGGGTCTTTCTGGCTGGATCATACACAATCCATACTAGGACTGAAACTTCATGGGATCACTATTTTCTTCTCTGTCTGCCCAGGCAGAGCACCCAAGCAGTGATGAAACATTCAGTAGCATAAGGGACGTGTTTCATATTATGATGATTATAATTCTACATGTTTTCCCAAAATGTACAAATATAAAATGTGCTATGTTCTACTCATATGCTTGCATATGGAAAACAGAAATAAAAATTGTTTACTCTGGCTACAGCAAATGTCATTCTCTTGCTTGGTGGCTTTTGAGTTCCTTCAGCCAAACCAAACACATAGCTTCTCAAGATACCAGAATCTGCATTTAATCCAGTAATGTTTCTCACTCCAAGTATGTCTCTCTTTTAATGACTGCATTGTTAAATAAGAAATAGATAATGTCAGCTTTCCCAATAGCAGCAGTAGTAGTTGTTGCTGTTTCATAAGTAATTTAGGAAAGCAACTAAAACATAAAGAAGCTAAATTATTTATACAGTAGTCTCCTCTCCTGGACATTGTAATAATCTTCAATATTAATGCCTTCCTTATAAGTATATAGTTACAAAATTGAAGTCAAGGGGTTAAATTGATAAATTAAACAATTATGAAATGTTTTCAGGTGAATAGTTGATTTTATCATCAAACCAAAAGACTGCCTTGTTTTCTGCATGCATTACCTAAATATTTATCTAACATGTATTGATGTGTTCTTAACTGTTGTAGTGCATTCATGCATGCTAAATTGCTTCAGTAGTGTCTTACTCTTTTGCGACCCCATGGACTATAGCCCACCAGGCTCCTCTGTCCGTGAGGTTCTCCAGGCAAGAATACTGGAGTCGGTGGCTGTGCCCTCCTCCAGAGAATCTTCCTGACCCAGGGATCAAACCAGAGTCTCTTATGTCTCCTGCACTGGCAGCCGGGTTTTTTACCATTAGCACCACCTGGGGAAGCCAAACTGTTGTAATGTCTTCTTTAAATGATTCGCTTTGAGAGTTATACGCAGCATGATTCAGTTTTCCTAAATCAAGTGCAAGCTTCAGTTCAGTCATTCAGGTGTGTCTGACTCTTCATGACCCCATGGACCGACTGCAGCATACCAGGCTTCCCTGTCCATCACCAACTCTCGGAGCTTACTTGAACTCATGTCCATCGAGTCAGTGATGCCATCCAACCATCTCATCCTCTGTCTCATCCTTCTGACAAAACGTGGTCCACTAGAGAAGGGAATGGCAAACCACTTCAGTATTCTTGCCTTGAGAACCCCATGAATAGCATGAAAAGGCAAAAAGATAGGACACTGAAAGATGAACTCCCCAGGTCAGTAGGTGCCCAATATGCTACTGGAGATCAGTGGAGAAATAACTTCAGAAAGAATGACGAGACGGAGCCAAAGCAAAAACAACACCTGGCTGTGGATACGACTGGTGATAGAAGCAAGGTCCGATGCTGTAAAGAGCAATATTGCATAGGAACCTGAAATGCTAGGCCCATGAATCAAGGTTAACTGGAAGTGGTGAAACAGGAGATGGCAAGAGTGAACGTTAGCATTTTAGGAATCAGTGCAGCCTTACCCATCACGAATTCAGCAACTACTGTAGTGTGGGCAAGACTGCAGGATTCAGCAGTGCCCCACAGTAATGAAAACCAGTGGTAAGAACCCCACCTTGCCTGGAGCTGGTAAGTTGGGCAGTTTATAGGTTAACTCAAAACGTATGGTTAGTAGAGGGGCTTCCCTGGTGGTCTAGTGGTTAGGACTGCGCTTCCTGTGCGAGGAGCATGGGTTCAATCCCTGGTCAGGGAATTAATATCCCACATGCTTCATGGTGCAGCAAAGAAAATTTTTTAAAGTAATACAATTTTTTTTTAAAGACATGTTTGAAAAAAAAAAAAAAAAACTATGGCTAGTAGAGACGTGTCCGATATGGATGTTGTCTGGGAGTTAGGCCACTGGGCAGCCAGAGTAAGTCAGGAGAGACACTAGTTCTAATATGTTTCTTTTCAGCCAAACAAGAAACAGTTTAGGCAGAGATCATTAGGCATATGAATCAACAAAAAGAGCATAGGAGATTCGTTGCCTGGTTCGGCTATCACTTCTGTAGGGCGTTCCACAGAAAATCTGCACACATAACCCTGATTTCTCACCTGCTCGCCCAGAGAACACCTTGATTCAAAGAAAGTGAAAGTTGCTCAGTCACGTACGACTCTTTGTGACCCCATGGACTATACAGTCCGTGGAATTCTCTAGGCCAGAATACTGGAGTGGGTAGCCTTTCCCTTCTCCAGGGGGTCTTCCCAACCCAGGAATTGAACCCAGGTCTCCCACATTGCAGGCGGATTCCTTACCAGCTGAGCCACAAGGGAAGCCCATCTTGATTCAAGGAGTATGAAAATACCTGATGTTTTTCAGTTTTTTCAGCCATCTTCATAAATGAGCATCACCTCTTCCTGTTTTCTGGAATTAGTGACACTAATGTCATCCTCCTGATGCCTGGATAATTTTTTTGGACTCTGTCCCTTACTGTCCATTTCAACTACCACTCTCTGACCCAGCCTCCCAGTTCCACCTTTCCCTGTCCACCAGCAGGACACCCTGCCTGCATGGCCATTTTGATCACTGCCCACCTCCTGTTCAGAATATACAGTGGTTTCTGCTTGCTTTAGCAACTGTGCCCTCTGCCTGACCCCTCACTGTCTCCAAAGGCTGAGCGCCTCTTCTATTCCTGAGCTAATCTATTTATTATCTCCCTCTGTGCTTGGCTTATAAATAAATCCTCAGGCCAAGTCTTACCAACTGCTATTTCCCCCACCCCGGAAAATTTGCATTTCCTCCCCCCACTACACTGTGTGCTTAAGCCACACCCATTGTTCCTTTTGCATCTGACTATGCCAGTTTGCACCTTCTCCAGTGGGGGGCATATCTGCAATGGGGGCATGAGGTCTTGAGAGGCTGCTCTCCATCCCCCTTGAAGGGTGAATAAGCACCCAATGAGTGGATGAAGGCACACGTGAATGAATATTGGAATGGCAGAGGCTGCTCTGGTGCTAAAGCGACATTGCTTTTCAGCATAGAAAAAGCTAGCAATATTTTTCCAGCACGCAATAAAGAAAATGCTATATTGAAGCAAATGAATATTTCTTAAGGTTTTGTAGAGTGCAATAGGAATTGCTCTCTAAATGATGTTGGGAAATAGAAGAAGCTGAAAAGACAGTGGAGAAATGAATATGTGACTAATATTTCCCAACAGGCAAGGAAGGGGATATAAATTTGTGATGGGAGATACCATACCACCGCCTTCACACACCCACACACGATGCGATCTTTGAGTAGGATTAGAAAAGCCTGATTCTGTAAGCCAAAAGAGGAGGCACGACTAACTGATGAATAGATTAGTCCAAAAGACAGCTCCCAGCGGCCCACTGGCCCTACCCCCAATTAACTTCCAGAAATAATTCTTCAGATTGAATTATCTATGCAAAGGATTTTTTTTTTTAATTTTGTTATTTATTTATTTATCTGACTGCATTGGGTCTTAGTTGTGTCATGTGGGATCTAGTTCCTTGACCAGGGATCAAGGGCCTCCTCATTGGGAACCTGGAGTCTTAGCCACCAGACCACCAGGGAAGTCCCTCAAAAGATTCTTTATTAATAATCTACATCAGGGTTTGGCAGACTCTCCATGAGCCAAACCCAGCCCCCCTCCCACCTCTGAATGGAACACAGTGCACCTCTTCATTGTTGTATTGTCCATGGCTGCTTCCCACTGTAAGCACCTGGCTGAGTAGTTGTGACAGAGACCCTGTGATCCACAAACTAAAAAATGGCCCTTCAAGGGAAAAGTTTGCAGGTGCTTGACCTACGTGATCTAAGGCTATAGTAACTCGATCAGAAGCGCCATTAACTTGCTTTCTCCAGTGGGAGTGTAATATGGTTGGATGGATTATTTTCTGAAATAAGTGAGGGATTCAGACCTCCCTTCCTTCTTACCAGGGGTAGACTTGGGGCCTGGAATCTGGTTGGCTTGGCTAAGGGAGCAGTAACCTCCAGTTACCAAGTAGAGTAACCAACTTGTCCTGGTTTTCTGTGAATTGTCTTCGTTTTCAAACTGAGCCCCTTGTTCTGGGCAAAGCAGGACAGTTAACCACCTTGACATGTAGTGAACAGTGTACAGGGTCTGGGGCAGACTGACAGGGTCAAATTCCACTTCTGTGACTTTATGCTGTGTAGCTTTGAGTAAGTTACTTAACCTCTCTGAACCTCAACTACTCTGTGTACTGATTCTATTCTGAGGAGATATTGTCAAGATGAAAGGACATTAGGCACAGAAAGAGCCCAGCATAGAATAGGCACTTATTAAATATTCATTCCCTTCCTACCCTTCAGACAATTATCAGCTAATGTTTTTACCCAATCTTTTTTTCCCAATCTTTAGCCAAAATTAATTTTTTCATAAAATTATCAGAAGGGAAGTTTTAAAATACTGTTCTATGCCCTCTATTTTCTGATGTTGTTTCTTCGCCCCTTACAAATAAATACCCAACCAAACAAGTAATTTGTGCGGCAGTGAGGAAGTAGCCCACCCACGCAAAACTGCCTGGTTTTCAATTTGATAACGTCTATGTTTTAAACATAAACACCTGGAGACAAGCGGTGGTTGAATTGTGTTTTGTCCAATTATGAATACGTCCCAGGAAGGTCTGCTGTACCCAGCCAGTTAAAGTAGCTTGTGAGAGGAGGTCCCTGGTGGTCCAGTGGTTCGGACTCGGCGCTTTCACTGTGGGGAACAAAGATCCCGAAAGCCACACGGCGCAGCCCCCCTCAAAAAAAGAGTAGTTTGTGTTGCCTTGGGTCCATGACCAGATCCAGAACTTCTGGAAAACAAGATTCAGGGGCTTTTTCTAACCTGGTATTCTGTGCCTCTAATGGAGAATGTTGATAGAAAGGAAGTTGATAAGAGGCTGTGAGTGCCACCTCACCCATGGTCATCTGATGGATCACTGTGACCCAAGTGCTAAGTGGACCAACATGCTCATTAATTTTTTAAAGAGGTTAATAATACACAGACAGCGGTGTCAAATCTGATAGTAACCTACATGCCATCAAAAGTCCCCGAGATGAGATCAAAGGGACGAGACAACATTAACCTCATTCCAACTCTCAGCATTTTGATTTAACATCCGGTGGGTTAGCAAATGTGCAGGATGGAATTCAATAATGTGTACTTCTGTAATAGTTTATACTCCCAATTATACTTGAAATCCTAGTCAGTCCCCAACAAATTCAATTTCCTTTAGCCTGTAGTTACAGGACTTTGAGAGATCAATTTTTTTTTCTAAATGAATTGGTCAAATCAATTCAAAACTATCAGCATTTTAATTTAATATCCAGATTCTTAGTAAATGTACAGAATGGAATTAAATAATGTGGACTTCTATGGTAATGTATAACCTAAAAACTTCCAAATACATACACAATCCTAGCTGATTTCCAATAAATTCAATTTACTTGAGGCTGTGGCCATGTGATTTTAATGAATCAAACTTTTTAACCAAATTAATTGGTCAAATCAGCCAAAACTTATAAATTCAGTGAAAATATGTCAGGGGATTGGCTGATTTGAATGGCTAATGCAGCAAAATGAGTCAGATTAGTAGCTCAGAATACTGCTTTAATTTGATTTAAACTATAAACATCTGTTTGCCTTTTTGATTGGGACAATACCAAAAAGCACTAGTTTCCAAACATGGCTGATTCTACATTAGAATCACCTGGGGAGCTTTCAAACCGTCCAAAGCCCAGGCCATACCACAGACTGTTAAATCAGAATCCTTGTGGGTGAGACTTGCACATCAGTCCCTTTGTAAGTTCCGCAGGTGACGGAACCAGTGGCACCAAGTTCAAATAATTAGGGGTGAAGCCGCCATAATATGTTTTGGATTAAAGAGAAAGCCCAAGTTGGAGGAGAAAAGACTGAGACTTTGTAGTAACGTATAGTAATTAAATTAATAACAAGCAAATCGTATATTATAGAATTTGTTATTGTTATGTAAAAATAGCTCACTATTTACTGAGTTCTCACCAAGTGCCAAACATTGTGCCGGATTTTACATGGATTATTTTATTAAATTCTCACACGTGACCGAGAAGCCTTATGAAGCTGATTCTTTTACCCACTTCACAAATGGGGAAACTGAAGCACCGGAGGTTAAATACTTGTTGAAGGACACACATCTAGCCAGTTGTCAGGTGAGGGCTGGCACAAAGCAGTGTGAGCCCAAAGCCTGTACTTGAATGATTTTTGAAAACCAGTGACTTGAAAGTCCAGGCACTGTAGGTCTTTGAACTTCACATTCTTATTTCTTTGTGGGCATTGCTTTGGGATTTTGTTGTGTTTTTCACTTTTCTTTGTTTCTGGATGCAAAGGCCTTTCCAAACTGCACAAAAACAATTTCTGATGCCCCTGGGGAGGGAGGTAGCCTGACTTTATGCATATAATAGGCAGAAGAGTTAATATTCCACCTTAGAGCTCCTCTCAGGGGAGTTTCTAGCAGACTTCAAGCTCTCTCAGGCCACAGAAAGGGAACCTGAAACAACACCTCCACGTCAAGGAAATGGACGTATTTGCTAAAGCATGTTTAAAATTTAATCTAAAAAGAGTAACAATATAATGGGGCTTCCCATTCACTGCAAATCTGGTTATTTCACAAAATCTTCACTGTTGACCTGTCAACCTGGATGGGTTTGTTTCAAGTTTTTTGAGTTTTGTTTGTTCTGTTTTTGAGGCCTCCCAAATAACATCAAATAACATCCACTCAGTACCAGCTGAAGTCTTAACATTTAGCTGATAAACGTTGACAGTTTTTGGTTGCATAATGAAAAACAAAAAGAAGAAAGATGAAAATCGAATGTCACGGTCATTGGCAGCCGTTTCCTGTGACAATTATGTCACTGCACACTCATTTCTGAATGGTGTCTTCTCTGTCCTTTGCACACAAAAGCTGAGAGAGGAGCTCAAACTACCTTCAGAAGTTCCCCCAGGACTAAGGCCAATCGTCAGAGCAGAATCTGGGCCAATCTCAGCAGTTGTTTTTTTTTTTTTCTTCCACCCACTTACCTCAGGAGAGCAGTTTGTCTCCTTCCAAGGACCCGCCCACCTCCAGCAACGTCTGGGTGGGATTCGGGCTCTTCCTGCAGCCCCCAGGCTTACTGCCCAGGTGAGAATGGCTGGGCTCCAGCCACCCAGACAGGGCAACTTGACCTTGACCTTGGACGGGACCGAAAGTTCTTCTGGCACCAGGGAGGGGCTGGGGGGAAGCGACCTGTCCCTTGGAAGGCTGGGTCCTGGCAGCCCAGTGCTGCCAACTGTACCCACCTTCGAGAAGCGGGAGGACCCTGGGCTCCAACAACGCTCTGAGTCCCCAGTGTCACCTCCCATTCTCCTTTGGGGGAGAAGAGCCCGGGGCTGGGGACGACCAGGACCCATCCCTGTTTCGACTGCTTGTGGGCAGAGCAAGGGGTCCGTATAAATTTCCTTTTAGGCGTCCTTCTTAAAAGACTGAACTTGCGGGAATCCCCTGGAAGTCCGGTGGTTAGTAGGACCTGGCGCTCTAAATCCGGCCGCGCGTTCGATCCTTGGTCGGGAACTAAAACCTTGCAAGAAGCACGGTCAAAAAAACAAAACAAAAGAACAAAAAAGATATAAAAAGGAACTTGCCATGGTGCTGTCTAAATAAAACTTAGGTTTTCAGGTTTTAGGAGTGTGGCCAGAGGAGAATGTGAGTCTTGTCATTAGCAGGAAACTCAAGAAAAAAAATATTTTAAGGCGATGATGTCAAAAGACTGAACGACTCTCTGGGGTCAGGCCAGGGACCGAGACCCCCGAGGGGTGGAGTCAGCTCTGCGCAGAAGGGGGCCCCGTCCTCCCTCACCTCGTGCAGAACAGGGGATTCCTGGTGCTGGCCGTCGTGGAGGCGGGCAGCGATCGGGCTCCTCCATCGACCCGGGGCGCGCGGTGCGGGGGGCTCCGCGCCGGCGAGGCGGCCTCGGTGGGCGCGGGGCGCTCCGCGCGGCGGCTCCGGGCCCGCGTGGCCGCGGCTGGCGCGCTTCCCGGCGGCTCCCGGCCGCAGCTGCCGAGCTATTTGCAGCCTCCACATCCTGAGAGCCGAGACAGGCCGCTCCCCGGGGCTACTGGGAAGCGGGAGGCCAGGCGGGGCCTTCCTGGATCCGGAGCGGGGGCCAGGCAGTTCGGAAATAGCGACCTGCAGGGTCCGCAGCGGCTGCCCGGGGGAGTCCTGAGCCTCAGCCGCCCCCACGCCTCGTCAGGGCCCCAGAATGAGGGTCAGCAGGTGGGTGACCAACCCAGATGGAAAATGAGCGAACTTCCCGCTGCAACGCTCCAGGGAGGCCTTTCCAGACGGTCCCACCGCCCTCTCCCCTCCGCCCCATTCTCCCACTTCCATCACTCACCTTTATCAGCATACCCTGAGCAGCATCCGAAGTGCTCTTACGTGTTTGTTTACTTGTTCATTGTTGGCCTCCTCCAGGAACGTGCAGGCTCCTAGAAAGTCCTGTGGAAGACGCCTGAATGTTCCGCTAATCGCCGGTCTCCAGGGCCAAGGAGGGGTGCCTGGCTCCTCTGTAAGAGAATGAAGGGACCCGGAAAGAGAGGCAGCCTGCTGAACCATCAACGAGCCGGATTTCTCCCCTTTCCATTCCGAGGAGGTGTTGTCATCAAGCTGTAGAGAGAAACTGGATTGATTTGGGGGGTAAGGAAGTTCATTCTCCCTGGCTTTATATATATTTTCCAACCCACAGTGTTGGATCTGCTAAATGTTAGTAGTGGTCTTTAGTGTCTTTATGTGATGTATACCACTTGTCAGTATCTACTTAATGTAACCTATGTCATTTAAAGAAGGTTAAATTATAGGGTAACTAGAGAGCGACAATAATATAATTTAAGCACAATCATTTAGAGGAAGATTTCCGCCCTAAAACTTGGTTAAAATAAATTTGAGACAGACACTGTTCAATTCATTGCACAAATTTGACTTTATGACAGCTCCAACATAGTCTGTTGTATTTAATAAGAATTCCTGCCCACAAAAGAAGATTTAATGACATTAATGAAATTGCCTTTATGTATTTAATGGAACCAAAGGAGCCTTAACTCTAAAAGCGAATGTTCTCTAAACCTAAGTATTTGATACTCAAGAAAATCAGCTGAGAAAAAACTTGTCGAAAGTGACGGTTCTAGCTGCTAATGGTATCCACAGCTGGAGATACTGTGAAAATTACTTTATGCAGTGGACAAATTAGTGTCCATTCTTCTCAAGGTCTCAGAGTTCATAACTTATTTTTTATACTTATAGTGAAATGTCCCCATTTTTTTGCAAGCTTTATCCCAGATCCCTCTAGGCAACTGGGAGGTAGGGTATGTCAACCTAAATTTCTAGAAATTGTATCCTATTTGGTATTAGAACCCACGTATTAGAATTTGTAGTTTGCCACAGGGGAGAAAATGAATTCACTCCCGAAGCACTTACTTAAGATAACACATGAGATCCAGCAGTCAAAGGAGCATTCCCCACCCTCCTAGGACTGACAGCCCTAGTAGAAAACCATCAACCCATCGTTTGAACGGAGTGACAAACAATTTTTTAATTTGAGTTGCATTCTGACTGCCTCTCTTTTTAATGGAAAGTGGAAAATAGAAATCTTGTGCAAAAGAACTTGGCTTGAAGGTCATGTGTCTAGACATAGGGAACTGGGAATCCAGCACCCCTGCCTGCAGATTTAGGGGGAGGCTGCCATAGTCCCACTGGGGATGTGCACTGACCCTAGAGGTGCTGGAGGTCCAGAGTAGCCCCCTCCAGGGGCCACAGGTGCCCTGTTTCACTGGAGATTTGGGTCAGGAGAGGAAGGAACTAGCGGGATGGGCAGAATCTACCTGGGAGGAAAGGAGAGAGTTGGGATGTCTCATCACAGATTTTACAGATCAGGGGTCCCCAGGAGGTTCTTCCATACCTTGGACTCTCTCTCAAGGAAAGGACATTTGAGTGTCTGCCCTATTTTTATCATTTATCATATGTTAGAAGTCATGCTAACTAATTAGGTAGTGGGCCA